>VXBX01003088.1:52944-137160 GCA_013400415.1 Scytalopus superciliaris | reverse complement strand
CCGAGCCCCCAAACTCCCACTTCATCCCCCAAACCCAGACCTGAGCCCCCAGACCCACACCTACATCCAAGCGGTGCACGGCCGGGCGGAGCCTCGGGCGCGGTGAGGGGTCGCGCTGCCGACCCCAGGCCCCTGTCCGTGCTGCAATCCCCTCGCTGTCGCTGCAAAACATCCTTATCCTGGCCTTTTGCCGTCTTTAGGGGCATTAGTTCTATGCGCTGCCTGGCAGGAGTTGATGAGCAGCCTGACTCCCGTTCGTAAATAACGATTGCTTCTTGTAATTACGAAGGAATCAATCAGTAAGGCTACCTCAAACTTTCTGCTAAAATATGATTTTGTATACTCAAAAGGCGCAAGACTAAAGTGTCACTCATCCTATTGGACATTAGTTGTATGCACGGAGGTTCACATGTGTTTGATGTAACAGCCACTGGCATAGCGCTTGGAACAGAGGAGTAAGTTATTTTATCATTTGTGGTCTCTGAAAAGGCAGAGTTGAGTTTATCTGGGTGGTTGTGGAGAGGACTGTTATGCTTTTGTATTTGGTGGTTTTGGTTTTTGGGGTTTTTTGTTTGTTTGGTTGGGGGGTTTGTTGTTGTTTTTTCTTTTTTAATGATTATTTTTTCTAGAATGCAGAGAGTACCTTCACTGCTTATTTATTTGTTTCCCACATCAGAATTGTGACAATTCTCAGAGGGATCTGGGCAATGACAAACCCCATCTTGAGCCAGGTTTCGGGGTGGGAATATAGAAGCTTTGTTTTTAAACAGTCCTGCTCAGTTTCAGGAAATGGAACAAACACACTTGAATCGAAAGGGCTGGAATGCAGCACTTAGCTTGGAAAAATCAAGGAGATAACTCTCACGAGCAGCAAAGCAAACTTCCCCGGCACGAAGGAGGAGGCTTCTCACGCTGTCTTTGCTATCTGGTGTCAGGTTGTGGCAGATATGGCTGGTTCATGGTGTGCCTGATGACACTGGGACAGTGCTGGGAAAGAAGAGGCTGGTGTGCCCCCAGCAGCTTGGCAGACAAACCAGCTGAGTTTGGGGCCTTCTGGAGGAAAGTGGTGAACAATTTGCATGAGCGTTGCCAGAGCTGTTACCTGCTTTTGGCTGTGTAGGTACTAATCTCCCAAGGGAGATGTCAAAACGTTGTCAGTTTACTGGGACTGTGCAGCTTAGGGGTGAGATAAAAATACTAAAGCCAGCAGGAGTTCAAAGCAACCCAGTTGCTATATTCATATATGTTTTTGTGTGCTGTATATCGGAGGGAGACTGTGCAAAAGTTTTGCACACAGTGCAACTGCAAGTAGTTCTGTTGCACCTTGACAGAGGAGACAGGGTTTTGAAAACTAGAGATGCTACGCTCGTCCCCAGCAGAGATGTTAAATCAAATGGCTGGTGCATACTCTCTCCCTTCCCTCCCTCTTGCCTTTGAGGCAGTAGTGGACTTTTTGCCTGAAACTGGAGCAGAGAATTTCAGAGAAAACATCTCTGGGCCTCCTGAGATTTTACATAGCTTTCAGTGTAATAACGTTTACTTTAAAAGCGCTGCTAACTCTCTAAGGCAAGGATTTCCACAATTAGTAACTAGTTTTTCAATTACCCTCCCAGGTTTTGAGAGAGCTGAAGAGGGAGACTGTGACAGCAAAATTAAATGGAATAAACAGAAAGGAAAAAGTCTGTTATGTACTATACAAACTGTGTAAACATGCCTTAGGAAGATCAGCCTTAAACACTAAACTCATGCTCTGACCACAGGATTAACCTTTGGCCAGGTCACAGTAGGGACAGTTGGGACAATAAGAAATTGGGGAAGCTTGTATGGGTCCTGACATTATGTACTTGTTCACTTACTAAATGTAAGCATTTACTAAACCATTGTATCTGAGTCACATTTAACTATTCAACATTCAACAGCTTCTTTCTACATATTCAGTCAGTTCCCAGATGTATCATTCTCCTTTCAACATGTCAAAACCCCATTCCCTGACCTTGCATCTGTTACCTGTCCTGTGCCATGGCCATGTCCTGCTCCATCTGGATGAGGCTTTGGCATAGCTTCTCTCCCTCCCTCTCATCTAAGTCACTTCTCTTACCCTTTGAAACCTCTTTACTGATGTATGGATAGACCTTTTAGACCAAAGACAGCAGGGGCATTTCTTGTCCTTGTTAGCACAACCATCGTTGTTTCTTCCTGCCATTCTGCCTAAACACCTACCTACCTACCCTTCATCTTTCTTCTGGTACCACCTTTCTGATTTCTCCCCATGTGGTGGAACTTCAGGCAGTCTCTCTTTATTTCCCTCCTTAAAATGAGTTACCTTGTTGTCATTTCTGTTTGAGTTCTGTTGGTGGAAGCTTTTCATCAGTCAGATTTCTCCATGTCTTTGCCTGCCACTAACAGCTCCATAGGTCGTATCTTTTAGTTGGTCAGTCAGGGAACCTGATCACAAAATCAAGTTTCATTATCTGGATTTTATTTCCTTAAAAGCAAGGGGGAGATAGTCTTTAGGGTCTTTTTTAACGAGCTGCTGCTCTCCAGATCTGCATGAGGGACCCTAAATCGCCCTTAAACAAAATATCCTCTGACTTGCAAGGCAGACCCACCAGCACAGCACGGCTGTACAGTCAACACTGTGAGTATAATTATCTCAAATATGAGTAAAATAGATTCTGCTTTAGTTTCCCAGTATATTTTCCCTTGAGTCAAGCACTACCCACACTACTGCAGGGTGTTACTGCCCAGCCTGTCCTGCTCTCTGTGGGGCAGGACCCAGTGCTGTACTGCACCAGAGCACACGAGCATAGGCTGAACAGACAGATCAGTACCACTGAAAGCAGCTCCCGTTTAGCAGGCTGTCCTCTCCATTCCTGGAGGAGCCTTTCCACCCCACCACATTCTCAGCACCCTCACTAATGCTGAAAATCAGGCAGTGATGCTTAGGAAAGCCACATAAGCCTTGTTGACGCAGAGAGAAATTACATAAGTGGCAGCAGCATGCAAAACTTCAGGGGAAGTCTCCTCTGCTCAGTATTGTGTAGGAAGCTAACAGAAGCCTGTATGGTTTCCTAGGCACAGCTACCCTTATTGCTATTTTAATCCAGCGTTGAACATCTTTCCAGGAAGAACAGATAACAGGATACACTCACAGACTGTCCTTGTGCCTGCACTTTCCCCCAGCATATTCCCCATATAGTTTTAGCAGTGACTGGTACAGGCCCTCGTGGAAACTGGTCCAGAGTTTTAATAGGCAGCAACATCTACATTTCTGTCCTCCATAGACAAACTCCTGACCCCATTATCTCTCACCTTATTACACACAAAATCTTCTGAGATCAAATATCGCAAGTGCATGTGACCAGATAAGTTTTAACCCCTTATGATTCAGACAAAATGTAGGGTGGTTTTTTTACCATCAAAGGCTTTTCTCTTTATTCATTCTTATTACACTTTGCAGTTCAAGTATAAACCAAGGCAGATAATGTCATTGTGCTTCTTCAATTTCAGTAAGGGAGGAGAGTGACTCAGAGCATGCTCATGCTCTCTTGTCTTTACATATCTTCAAAATTACATTTTATATCCAAGAGATTAAAATTCTGGGCTCTACAGATGGTTCAGAAAGAGAAATGGGACAACTGGAAAACCCTCAGAGAGACAAAGGATGTTCTAAAGATGGCCAGAGAACTTCAGGATTCCTACCTTTTTCATGCTGTCAGTTGAAATCAGGGGTGGGGTCAAATTCTATGCAATTTCATCTACTCTTGAAGTTAGTAATTGAAATTCAGAAGCCACCTCATGTGATTGATGTGCTGCCAGATGGTGTCAAGTCAGAGCCTGTTCCTTAGTGCTGTAGCATTCAGGTACCTTTTGAATGTTGATTTTATATCTTCAATCATCATAGAAACTGAGAAGAAAAGCAAGGGGATATTGAACAACATGTCCAAGGCTAACCACAAAGTCAATAGCAAAACAAACTAGTAATTGTAGCTTCTTGTCCCAAAGCTTCACATGCCTTAACAGCAGCTCAGTGTTCCCTCATTAAGGATTTTTGTGGCTGTCAAATTGCTCCTTTAAAGTAGTTTCAACGTAGGCAGTATTTCTTTTCCAGACACACACTTAACCATACATATCAACCTATATAACTTGTAGCATAGTAATATAACAGAAAGTCAAGGTTTGAAAGACATTTAAAAGCCTGGCAAATAATGAACTGCTTCTTTTAGGTGTTCTGATTGATCACAGATTCATCTGACTGTGTTACTAAATGTTTTGTGAGAGCAGATTGTTGACAACACTGTAGATTTAGAAATGGCCTTCCATTTATAGTTTCCACTTCTGGCTGAAATAGGAATGCCATAATTGGCTTTTTACTCGACATGGAAGGGATCTCTCTCACTTCTGCTGAGGTGAACTAGCACAAAGCAATTGTCCTTTCCCACAATACTTTTCTACTCTCTTGTTCAGCTGTCACCTCTCAGACCTATTATGTTCCCTCCTAGGGCTCTTGTACCAGGAATACCGAGATAAATCCACACGTGAGGAGATTGAAACCAGGCGACTGCAGGATTCACAGGCAGACCCTGAGGAGACTTCACCCAGCGAGGAAACCCCATCTGAAGCAGAGCCTACAAGTACAACCGAAAACAAAGCTCCACCACAAATCAGCTTGCTGAGGAATTCCAACTCCAGGTTCAACTTATGGCAGGATCTTCCCGAGATCCGGAGCAGTGGTGTCCTCAGCATCCTTCAGCCAGATGAGATCAAGCTGCAGGAGGTAATGTGGGAAAGCAGAGTGCTTCTTGACTGTGTTGTTGCTTTAAAAAGTGAGAGTGAATTAATTAATCAGGATTTAAAAACTAAAAGCTTCACAGCAGTCACAGACAAGCCTGGTTCTGCTGAGTATTTTCTGCATTGCACTGGTTAGCACCACTCACCCTTTTCTGAAATGACAGGTGTTCTATATGTTCTATTGCTGCTGGATATTTCTGTTTCAAAAAGAGGTTTTTCCCTTTTCTGATTCAGCCTTAGGAGCAATTTACAAAGGAAGAGGGATAATGAGGAGGTTTTTACAATAGAGCTTTTGGTTCCAGTGCACATTAATCCTCTTCTGAAGTTACAAGGCAGGACACATACTTTCCTCTAGAAATCTTAGGAGAATGCAACCATTAACTGTAAGGTTTTGAATGTAATGGCATTAATGGAAAGAGAAGAGATGGAGATTGATAAACTTGCTTATATTTAATTGTTGTAACTTGGAGTCTACTGCAGAACAGCAAGAAATAATGACAGGTATATTTGCATTTTAGCCATACAGTGCAGTGACATCACTGGTTTAGAATCACATGCTGTTGACTTACAGGGCTGCATCAGAGAGTGAAAGGAGTGGGTGGGGTTAGCTGCCACGAGTAATGAAAACATCAGTTGCACAACAGTTTACAACTGGTTGCTATTTTGGGAAGTGTGGGGAGCATGAGTGCTCTTTGTCAATGTGTAGCACTGCATTCATAGCAGTGGAGATGACAAGCCTTGTTTGGTGTGTGATGTGCATTGTAATATGAGCAATGGGCCTTCAAAGGCTCCATCTTGTGAATCCAACTGTACTCCTGCACCAAGATTGCTTCTGCTGAGATGGGTGGTTGTGACAGTGTACCTGTTCATCTCTGGCTCATGAGTTTGTACCAAAGGTGCTGAAGAACCTCTCAGGGTGTGAGCAGTTTGCCCTAAGTTTACTTGGACCTGCACAGTCATCACTGATGAACACCTTGGTCATACAGTGCCAGTGCTGGCCAAGGTTGTAACTTCACCATCACACTGGGAAGGCTCATCTTGTGCCCCCAGGGTTGTGATGGGCAGGGCTGTGCTACTCACACCCCTAGTGGAAGGTACCCTGTTTATACACAATGCCTCAGGCTGACAAGCACAGGCTGTTAGTGAGCCAGGGTCAGGGCTGAAGGTGACTAAAATGATTTGTTGCTTTTCCATGTTCTTCTTCTGCACTGGTTATTTCCTTTGTTCTGTTTACCTGGCAAAACATGGTACTTCCAAGTGTCAGCATTACAAACACAATCTGGTATCTGAAAAATTACAAGCTTTCATTTTTCTTTTTGCTTCAAAATTAAGAGTTTTTTTACAGAGAAATATGTGGCTAGAAGTGTGCATTATAGATTTCAAAGCCTGCCATTTTTGTTGTTACATTCATTAGCTGTAGGTGTTTTAAGGAGAGTATCTCTGTGCTGCTAAATCCCAATTTTAAGTGTGCTCAATTTTCTCGTCTCTGCTTAAATAACAAGAGAAATAAAGCAGATGGAGAATGGGACAGTGCAGCTGTAAAGAAGTGCTGTGCTTTCTCCAGTGTTAGTTTATCACACCTGAAATTTTCTTCCTGTTTGTTCTGGGATTAGCACAGTAAGAGATTATAAAATTGCTTAAAGCCAGAAAGCTGTGAAATTGGCTGAACACTGACTAGTTAAAGTGCAGAATTTTCTTTGTGAGGACAGTAAACACAGAGGGATGGAGAAATAACTGAAGCAATTGAAGAGATTATGTTGAATCCAGTGTTGCTATAAGCAAGCACTGCTTTCTCCTGCAGTGCTGGAACACTGCTCAGACTGGATGTGAACTGTGAGTGTGAGATGTGCACAAGGGCTTGATTTAGTGAATGTAAAATGTTCAGCTTCTTGAAGGAGAATTGAAGAAATTTTCCTGAAGTACAGCACAGCAGAAATTGGAGTTAACATCTTAAGGACAAACTCATACCTATCTGACCCATTTTACCTTCAGAGCTGTGGTAAACACAGGAACTAGAAGAGCTTGTAGCTCCTCAGCCAGGAAAGGTATTTATTATTTTGACCACAGATGCGAATACTGGTATACAAATGGAAAGAAAGTCGTAGTTAACACCCCTGTTCACAGCTGAGAAAGGGAACATCACCAGCCTAGTCAGAGAAGAAGTTGCTCATCTACAGTAATCTTCAAAGTGAGAGAGACAAGAAGAAGAGGAATCTGATCTTCATTATTGGCAATGACGGAAAATTACCAAGCATCCTATCAATGCAAAGTAAAAAATGACGTGGGTGTTTTTCAAGCATCAAACTGAAAAACTTGACCAGAAGAGCAATGGATGCTTGAAAAGTGTCATGGAAGGCAATTTCTTATTGTCTCCATTGGAACAAATGAGCCAGAAGATGGAGTTTTGTGAAGGAAAGAAAAAAACCAAAAACCCAAACCCAGCCCTCGCAAAATCCACATCTGCCTTTCAGCAATTTCACTAAAAAAGGTGTTGCAGCACAGCCCATTAGCCCTGGGAGTTCAAACACAGTTCAGGCAGCCATGGCCTCGACCACACCAGCCTTCTCCATCTGAAGCACAAGTGAGAGTAGACAGATTCAAAGCAACAACTGGAAGTACCCCAGAAAAATGCAGCTGCAAATGCAGTAAAAGGAAGGACAAAAGAAAAAGATGTGGTACAGACCACGAAGGTCAGGGAAATACAAAGGTTATGTGCTGTTGGAATAATTATTAGAAGTGACTAAGTCATTGATAGGGTAGTTTTAGTTACCCAGATGTGTGTTGAGCAAACACAGCAAGACATGGATCACCAAAGGCTTTCTTCTAACTCTCTAGAAAATGTAATGATGCAAGAAGGACAAGCCAAAAAGAATGCTGTTTGGGTTCTGACATGGAGTCAGCATGGAAGGAGTGACAGACACATGTATGTAGCAGAAGAAAGAAATGCCTAGAGAGAACACACTACCTGTATTACATGTGATTTGCATTAAAATAAATTCTGTCCCCAAGGCAGTAGGCTCTGAGGAGATAGTGATCCATGGAAAAGACATTTAATCTGTGAAAATTCTTTCAGCATGAGCCTAAATTAGATACTGGTATGGCCTTTTTGTGGAGCAGCTCTGTGGTTTATTCCTCCTTCCTCGTTCAGTCTGTCCTTGTTTTATTTATTGTATAGTTTCTTCATTTTGACCTTTTTCTGCATGCTAACTGATTATGTTATGGTTGGACTCCATCTTAGTGACCTATTCCAACCTAAACATTTCTATTATTTTCCTACACCCTGTTTATCTTCTGTGTTTAAGAAGATTTTGAGCTGAGTGGAGCTCACCCAAAACAATTCGTGAATAAAAATAGTTTAGCAAAGTATTCTCGGTCTTCAAACTGAACCATTTTTGCTGAGATGTATGAGCTTTGATAAAAGTTTTTGCCAGGGATTATTTGGATTCAGATCACTTTGGTGTTAGAAAAAGGGGCAGAGACAGACTAGTCTGCATCCATGGTGTGAATTTAGATCAGAGCTGCTGCTCTGAAGATATTCTTTGCTAGAGCAAAAGTTGTGTGCTCTGGTGGCAAGGTCTGTGTGGAAGAGCACATGTCACAGGCAGGCAGTCTTTTATTCTGTTTTCACAAAAATGTCCAGGAAATACTTAATTTAATCTTCTTTGTTGAGTNCCCCGTGCAGGCCTCGCTGAACACAGATAAGCCAGGCCCAAACACCGAGAGCTCGTCAGCGTGCGAGCCCGAGAAGAAAAAGAAAGCAAAAAAGAGAAAGAACACCTCCCCCCTCGGCTTATATACACCTGATTACATAAAGAGATGGGATGGAATACTTCCTAGATCTTGACCCTGATTACCAAGGAAGGCCTACAAAAAACAACCCATCACAGTAGACCTTAGATTTCAAACCTTCAAGGAGCTCCTGTGCTGAATTTAACTGCACTGACCCTGTGAAGGCAATCAACTTGGAGAGCTGATCACAGCCAATGCCATGGCATCAGGTCAGAACAACATCCCTCCTGGACTAGACCAGGACTCCCCCTTCTTACCTGGTGGGTTATGTGAAGAGCAGGGCCATCAGGAACAGGTATTTCCAATCTACAAAACACCATATTGCCTCAGTGGGAATTTAGCTTGTAGGATTAATCTTGTCCTTGATGACTTGTGTTTCTTCTCCTTTTTTATCTTCTGTGTTTCCTTCTTCCTTAGTCTTCACATCTCTTTTCCTTTCTTGGCCTCTCTGCCAAAACATAAGCAATGAAAGTGAGTAGCAATAGCTTTACATGGTTCTGAGATTTCATGAAGTTAATGACCCAGAGGACTGATGGAAGAGTCTTGGTCATGTTTCCAACAGAAGGTTTCAGACTCAAGAGGATAGTGATATATCAACTGGCGTTTAGTTCAGATGTTTTCCTAGTATTTTTGCACTTCTGATATACCAGAATTTGATGCTCTTTTTTTCTGGTGGCTGCTTAGAGCCTGCAAAGTTTACTTACTCCACAGGGATCATATCATCGCATCACAGGTGGATGTTTGATGCCAATTTAGGAGTTTTGCAGCTGGTTCTCCCAATCTGAAGTGGAAACAGCTGGCTGGGCTGCTTGGAGCAGGTACTTTGGGTCTGCAGAGGACCAGCTAGATCTCCAAAGTCAGGAAGCCGGAACCTTGCACATGCTATGAACACTTCCAGCAGCTTCTCGCAAGCAGAGATTATGTTCTTTACTTTCCTAGCATCTCCTTTAACTCACAACCATGTGCGTGGGTATTTTCCCTATGAATTTTGTTATTTCTTTAGGATGGCCTGCACTCTATTCCTGCCCATGCACATCTAGCACCCTCCACTGTGGTGAGCAGCAAACACACAGAAATTGATTTCTCCAAACACAGGTAGTGGGGCTTCTGCAGACTAGGAAGCAACCTTCTAGAGGAAGAAAATTGGCTGAAGGTTTAAAGGCTGTGGTAGAGTGCCAGGTCTTGATCTGGGCTCTCCTGACCATCCTGCAATCAAACTTGGCAGAATAAAAGTTCCAGTCTTGGGGTGTCTGGAAAGCTGCAGTGCAAAATGATTGGAGGTGTCAATCTCCAGGATATCTGGGGGAGATAGCTGGCTGTCCCAATATCTTCTGTCTTATTCTTTGTTGTATCTTTGGCTATTTCCACTTGTGCTCTCATTTGTCAAATAAAAAGGTACAGTTAAAGCTATAAAAATTGCATTTAGTACTGAGCCAGTCATGCAGAAAGTGAGAGGTTCTCTCTCAGGTTCACTAGGTACTCGGGTAAAGCTGTTAGAAGAAGCTGAGCTGATACTCATCCACTTTTCTCATTAGAAATCTGGCCTTACTCTTTTCTGTCATACGCTTATTCCTTAAACATTCTCTATTCCACCGTTACTGACTGAGTACATTCACCCCTACCCATCTCCCTTCTGGGGGCTGAGCCTCCTTCTCTGGTGCAGGAAAGGACCACCTGTTTGACTTAACTGGGAGTATTTCCTAGGCTACCAGCTCTACAAAGAGCTAAAGCTTCACTTCAGCTGCTATTTTAGCAGCTCTGGATTGAGTAACAGTCCCTCCTTGCTGTGCCTGTCCTCCCAGATCTTGGACTGCAGCACATTGTCAGGGACACAACCCAAGTCTCTGCCTTGGGTTCTTCTGTGATGCACAGTGATATTTCAGTGATATTTCCAGGAAAAGGCCAAAAACTGATCAGTAGAGTATTTCAAATCATTTATTTAAAAAGAAAAAACTAATTATAAGCAAGCCACAAGACAGACACTCAGCTAATTCAGAAGATACTTTAGTATGTGCACAGCACAAAAAATACTGCATGTACCTGCAGCTCCACTGGATGTCCTTGACTGTAGCTGGGCCCCACAGGAGCTGGAAGAGCTCAGGGGCCTGCCCCTGCCCTGCCTGGCCAGCATCCCTCTCCACAGGGTGCAACAGAGGAGCCATGGGCGGCAGGAAGGGAGCGTCAAAGCAACTTTAGATTCAAGGAAATGACACTTTCACTGAGCTACCAAAAGGTTCCTCTCTCAGTAGTGGCAGCATGGGTCAGCCCCAGGACAAGGAGCCCAAGATACACCTTCTTCAAGGGATGTCAGAAGGATCTAACAAAAAAACCAGTGATGAAGCTCTTATAAGAATCTCCAATGACTCTTACTTCAACTAAGGGTTTCAGTAGTTGTGTAAATAAATAGCTTTTGTATCTGCCTCTGAACAAAGACAACCCAGAGAGTAAGGGAACTCTGTGTGGTAATAGTGGACTGTCCCTGTGCACCTGCTGTAGGGAAAAGACTTTATATCTTCATCTCATTGAGTTGATTTTTATCTCTGAACCAAACCACCAGTTTGTCTTTCTGCTTCCCCAGACCACATCCTTGGCCTGAGGAGGCTAGGCTTTGTTCCAGAGTTTTCTAACAGGATAAACAAAGACTGAAGTTTGGAGATTATGATTCATAGTAATAGTTCGGGATTACTGTGTCTTGTCTTGGTCCTCTGTGAATTGGGTCAGAAAAGTGTATGGCCAGGGCTGACCAGTGAGCCTCACTTTGACAGCAACAGCTCTGTCTCCTTTGGGTCAGGGCAGATGATTGAGGGAGGAAACTTTCCCATTCAAGTCACTACCTGTGTAACACATGGCAAGTGCATTGTGGGCTTTCCTCTCCCTGTACTCTATGCTGGAGGGTGGTGCAAAGCCACTGACCGTGCTGCACAGATTTCTCATTAATGCCCTTGTGTGCCACTCTGTTCTGTACAAGTAGAAGGTACCTGCTGATTTCCTTCTTTGGGATTCTTCCCCAGGCCATGTTTGAGCTGGTTACTTCTGAAGCCTCATATTACAAGAGTCTGAATCTGCTGGTGTCTCACTTCATGGAGAATGAACGTCTGAAAAAGATCTTACACCCCTCTGAGGCACACATCCTCTTCTCCAACGTCCTGGATGTCATGGCAGTCAGCGAGCGGTAAGGCAGCTGCTGAATGGCAGTGGAAGCAATGGCTTCAGCAACCTCAGCTGTAGAGGGATAGAGGAGCTGACTTCTCCTGGAATTGCCTGGGACAGACAGGCCACAATTAATATGGGTGCTGGCTTTCTCATCTAGCTTCCTGTTGGACCTGGAGCAGCGGGTGGAGGAAAACATTGTGATTTCGGACGTGTGCGACATTGTGTACCAGCACACGGTCAGTCACTTCTCCGTGTACATCACCTATGTCTCCAACCAGACCTACCAGGAGAGAGCTTACAAGCAGCTTCTGTGAGTTCTAGTCCTTGTTGCTAAATTACTTTGCAAAGTTGTACAGGCCACGGATTTAGCTGTAATTTTGGTATTTATGAGAAGGGGATGGATAGCATGGAAACAGGATTTCCCACTTCACTGATTTCTCACTGCAGCTCTAAAAAGAAAACACAATTAAAGGCTATATAGTAAAGATGGGATCATATAGTATGCAGGTAACATGGCAGAGTTCAGAATTCAGAGTCAGCAGTTCCCAGATGTGGGATGTGTATTTATGACGTACACAGGGCCACGTGCTTGTGAAATGCACATATTTTTGAACTGCAAGTAGAGGCAGGAGATGAAAGGCCAAGAGTGTAATATAGATCTCTCATGACAAAACCAGTCACTGCTTTCCCCAAGCTTTTCAGCAAGGCATTTGACCTTCCCAAATTTGATAATTAATTATTTTTCAGAGCAACAGAATTTTCTTAAAAGGAAAAAGAAAAGAAAAAAGCTATTTTCTTCACATGCTGGTGTTACACAGAGAGACTTAAGCCTGAGGATATAATCCAAGATATTTTTCTAGCATTTTTCAAGTTTAGCAAGTCTTTCGGTCCAGTAGGAATTCTCTGATACCAGCTCAAAGCAACAAGTGCCCTACAAGCTTGTTTTTGAGCAGGAGAATTAATTTTTCTTTAGTTACAATGTCCTGGATTCTTTCAGGACAGCCCATTGCACATGCTGCAGTATATTTTCTCCTGTAGCAGCAACTGGTTCAGGGGAGTGTAACAATCCCTAATCCTTTCCTTTCCTTGCTCTCCAGCTTTTGAGGGAAAAAAAAAAAAAACACTTTAAGGGGCTTTTGTTGAGCTTGGCCAGCTGTTCTCTCCAAACGGAGGTTACAGCAGGGTTTCCTTCAGTCAGAGGTGAGCAGTGCAGCTGCAGAATAGAAACAGTTTCCCTGCAGCCATTAACTACATGCTCTGAAGCAAAGCAGCAAACGGCTGGATTACTTGAGCTTGAAAAGGACCTGTTGGAGATTGGGGTATTCCTAAGTGAGAATTCAGGGGGCGGCATTTTTTTGTCTGCAAGAATACATGAAGCAAATTGAAAAGAACAGACTCCCTTCCCCAGGCTCCTAGTTAGCACAAGAGTTCTGCAGCACTGGGCTGAACTTGAAGCCTGAGGTGTCACAGTTCCCCCACTGGGCTTTTCCTCAGACAGAGGCAGGTGAGTCATACTGTCACAGAGTACCTGCTGCAGCAGGGAGAAGCACTGCCAGTGGCTTCTCTTGGATGTTGTGAGGAACACACAGTACAGACAGGTTTTGCACCATTAGCAACCTCGCTGCCTCCATGCTGTTTCTGCTAGCCAGGACTCCAGCAGAGCAAGCCTTCCCTGGGGCCCTGGGACTGCAGGAAGCTTTGCTGTGGCAGCTGGGCTTTCTTGAGACTGCTCTATGCAGCCGTGTCCATGGCCTGGGCATGGCCCCTGCCCTTCTCAGGCCAGATAATGATTTCCATCCTCCAGCTAAGCAGCAAGTAATATCCAAGCTTGAGCTATTTTGTGGTTTGTCTTGTTCCTATGACTATGTGAATTTCACCTTGTCACAGAATTCCAACTGTGTAAAAATATATAATTATGCCTCTGACTCATTTACTTGGACACACACCCCATTCACACACACCTACGCTTGCAGCGTATGCTGCTGAGCTAGATATGAACACATGTGAACACTACCATGGCTTGTACATTAGAAGTCTATTTTTTCCCTCCCCCAAAACTATAAATAGTTTTAGATTCAAACTAAAATACACCTAGAGGCATTCAGTCCCCTCCTCCTCCTCTCTTCTCTCCTATGGTAGATGCTGTCTTTTGGGACCAAGCTGCTTTTGGGTCACCAACCATTTACCAGAGTCTCAGGCAGAGCAGCACTCAAAGTCCTCACCTTCTCTATCTCTCCTCTCAGCCAGGACAAACCAGCTTTCCGGGAAGTGATCTCACAGCTGGAGCTGGATCCCAAGTGCAAAGGCCTGTCCTTTTCCTCCTTCCTGATTCTGCCGTTTCAAAGGATCACTCGGCTCAAGCTGCTGGTGCAGGTAGTTTTGCTCTTATCTCTGTCACAAAGGTCTTCTGGATCACTGCTGGAATTTTCTTTCCCAGTAGCTGTGAATGGGGCTTAGATGCAGCCACGATCAACCCTAGAGCTGGGTGAAGCCTTTCCACAGAGTTAGACATGAATACAGAAAAAAGATTTCAGTCTCTCAGAGACCATCCCCAAATTAGTGTTGAATTTGCCAGACAGCTTTTACTGAGTGAGAGAGTTGAGGAGGAACTTTGTTGAGCTGCTAGAAAGGGTAGCAACAGTCCATTAACCCAGCTGCCTGATGGTTAGAATGGTGATGCACAGATGCAGAATAGCTGGAGGACATGGGGACGCTGCTTCATGGTGGCTTGGACCAGGCTGTCAGCCATCTTCCTGTGCTTTGCCAGCTTGTCTAAACACTGCTGGAGAACATGCTTTTAGGCATGAGGAAACAGCTCAGTCCCACATGGCCCTACCCACTGGCATTACCAATAACATTATCTGTTAGTGCCAGCTCTAGCTATATTCATTTATTAATTAAGTTTTATAAAATAAGAGTCTGCGTGTTATATTTCCCTTAGATATAAGGTCAGATGGAAGCAAGTTTTAATGAGAAAGAGGAACCAAGAGGTGAGAGTCACTGTACTCTGTCATCTCTCCTGTAATTTGGTTGATGGCCAGAAGTAGCTTGTAGGCTAGCAAAGACCTTTCTGTGCTCTCAGATTTGGATCAGCATTAACACAGCCTTTCCTCCCCTGCAGAATATTTTGAAGAAAGTGGAAGAGAAATCTGACAGGGAATCTACTGCACTGGATGCTCATAAAGAACTGGAAACAGTAAGTTCAAATTAGTTAACTGAAGACCATTAAGATTAAACCATCGTGCTCATTTCATGCACACACCCCCCTCAAAAAATTACCTACCTACAGACTACATTACATCCTGGATCTGTTTCTTTTGAATCCTGTCACTGCATTTCAAGAGTAATTTTTTTTTTAAAGTCTGAAAGATGGACTCATCTAGCAGCACTTAGATGTCAGTGACACGGAACCCTGTGCAAACAGCAGATGTGTGTGTTTCTGCCATAGGAAGGGGGAGAGGGAATGTTTTCCATTGGGGTCTCCAAGAATGCAAGCTGCTTTTGCAGATACCTGAAGGTGGTGGATCCCACTGAGAGGTGTAATTAGGGGCAGCAGGCAGCAGAGTACAACTGTGTCAGGTTTCCTCCAACACAACACACTTCTTCCTCTGATCTAGAATAACAGTTTCCTAATGAAGTACCCAAGCCTGCTTTTAGCCCTCTTCCCTGAAGCTGTGGTATTCAGTTGTGCTAGTTACTGCTGTGTACAAAACACCAGGAAGGCAATGGGATGTTTTCCATCTAGGCTGTCCCTGACATGGTCAGACAGGATGATTCCATATCTGAATGGTCTGGACATAGCTGGCAGCTGTGTGTGCTGGGACAGAGTGCTTGGAACATCTCCTGACTCCTGCAGTTCAACATAAGTACTTGAAGTTGAAAACTGCTAGAACATTAACCTGAGCATGGGCTTGCAGCTTCTGGCTGATGCACTAGGGCTCTTGGATTTTCCCTGAGCTAGTCTAGGAAGTGTACACTTGGAGATTGCTGGGGATGAAGGCAGGGGCCGTAGCAGTGAAGGATGTTCTGTGTTGTTAGTGTTTGCAGAACCCCTCTGGATGTGTCTGATAGCCAGTTGTTTTCCCATTGGTCAGTAGTCTGAGGAAGGCCTGTTCCAGTTGCATGCGGGTGACTACAGCTGCTGATGGAAAAGCACTAGGTTTATATTCACTTATCAGTGACTCACATGATCAGTTTACTGACTTCTTTGCATGGTTAAACACTGAGTTGTAAGTGTTTGAGCTTAGATGCCTCATACCCAGCAAGATACAAGTATCACAACAGAGATCATCTAGTGCTTATTTTCTCTGTAGGTATCCTATTTGAGAGGCAAGAGATGGTCACTGTTTCAGTTGCTGATATTTGGGTGAATTTTGAGTAGCAGAAACAGAGCACAAAGTGGAGCTTGTTCTCCAGTGTAATTTTTCTACCAAGCCAGTTCTCCAGAGAGTTGCTCCTTGTGAAACAGGCAGTGGCATCTAGGTTAAGGTCTCTGTAACAGGGTAGTTGCTGCAGTTGGTTGTGGGTTTTCAGTTAGAAGTTTGTACTCAGAATACAGCTGGGCTTTGTATGATGAATGTCTCTTTTCCTGGGACATTTCATAGCCTTGGCATCTGGTGCTGCTTGGCAGAACCACAGCATTTGCATTTTTGAAATGAAGATGTTTGGCTTCGTTCTCTTCTTGAAGATGATACTACACATGTTGCTCATTTCAGTTGCTGGGAGCAGGAAAGATGAGATATATGATGTGTCAGGATCTGGAAAATGAACTTTTCCTTTTGTTGTGCAACCAGGAACATTGTTTTATGCTGTCTGGTTCAGGAACTGAATATAGCCACCTAACATGTCCTCTGATAGTCACTTCCACCTGTAACATCTTCTGGGTGTTTGGGGGTTTTTGGTTGTTTGGGTTCTGAGGTTTTTTTTCCCCTTCTCTTTTACATGCAAATACAATATCAGTAGAAGAGCTTGGCTTGAACAATTCCTGTTACAGTAAGGCACTTACCACATCATGGTACCTTTCCATACTGGCCATCAACACTTATCTGGTTCAGGCCAGTGGAGTCAAACCTTTCTGCTCTCTTTTCCCAGGTGGTGAAAGCATGTAATGAAGGTGTCCGGAAGATGAGCCGAACAGAGCAGATGATCAGCATCCAGAAAAAGCTGGAATTCAAGATCAAGGTATAAACACAGCCTGGAAATGATGTTAAGGGCAGATGAAAGCTACAAAGCAAAACACTTGAAAGCTGAAAAATACTCAGATGAAGACTCTCTTGGCATTTAATTCATCACTGCATTTATGCATTATGTACAGTCTCTAATTACCTGGTGCTGATCTCTTTTGGCTCCACTCAGGGAGTGACTAAATCAATACTTAGGAGTGTCTGGCCAGATTTCATTTAATATATACCATGAACCTCCAGTGCTGAGTATAAAGTTGTCAGTCCTATTATTGAGTGCCATGGAGATGCTTTTTGGGTGTGTGTGCTTCACAAAGTTTAAGGATCATATTTAGCTTCCCAGCAACCTTTTTATGCACCTGAACAACTGAAACAAAAAATTTTGATTTTTCCAGAGCACTTTACCAGTGTGTCAGGGCTAGACCACAGTCCGCAGGACAGCAGTAGCTACAAGGCTGCCTTCACTTCTGGTAAAGCTGAGGTTGTAATGATAGTCAGGAGTTGGTTCATCCCTGGAGCATGTCTGCCTTGGACACTGGCACAGGCAAGACCACTGGGGAGAAGAGTGCAAGGGAGTGAAAAGGATGACTGTGCCACCATGCATGTGGCGAACACTGGAAGGGAGTGAAGGTGGAAAGAGTAGCAATTAAACAGATACTTTTCAATATTTCAGTCAATTGGAAGTGTAGCGTTCTTCCAGTACAAGATGTGTTTCATCCTGGCCTTGTTTTTAATACAGTGTGTGTTGAAACTCTAGCAGAAGTGCTGTGGTAGCTTGTGGACAGTATCTCCTCTGGCTGGTACAGACCGAACCAGTTAAAACTCACTTAACCTGGAGTTTTTTGTAGCCAAAAGGCCAAATACATGTTTTTGAAAGTCAGTCTCCTTGGCCAGAAAAGCTCATCCCAGATGATGAGACATGGGATCTCCAGAGAAGAGATCAGGGCATAGGCTGTTGTTTCAGTCCAGCACTTGGCACTCCAGCATTGCCATCCTTAACTGTCTGTCCATTCTCCAGCCCCTGCTGTGCCCCTGTCTGAGTCCTGTCACACTGTGCTGGGCTGTGGTGTGGATGGCAGAGTGCACTGCCCTCTCCGTGCAGCTCTGCTGCAGCCTCTGCAGTGCGGGTTGTGGTAATGGGAGCTCACCACCCTTCCTTTTGCATCTCTTGTTGCTTTCAACATCCTGACCACTTGAATCCATGGAGTTTTGCTCCTCTGCTGAACTTTGCCATCTTTTCCTCCCTTCTAGTCTGTGCCCATCATCTCCCATTCCCGCTGGCTGCTGAAGCAGGGGGAACTGCAGCAAATGAATGGTCCAAAGACATCACGAACCCTTCGCACCAAGAAACTCTTTAGAGAAATCTACCTGTTTCTGTTCAATGATCTGCTGGTGATTTGCCGGCAAATTCCTGGGTGAGTGCAAAATTCGGGTAGTACACAGGAACTTCATTAGCCCTGTTTGCCCCTGAGTTTATCCAAGCTGTGATACTGTGACCCCATCTTGTCCCCCAGGCACAGGGAAGCATCCTGTCCTGACCTGTACATGTCCTTCCAGCAGCCACCTTCCCTTTAAGCACAGCTGACTGTTCATGGGTGGCACAGCTCTCTCTGGCTGAAAATTTGTGCCAAATGGGAGTTAAAGAGATCATAGGGCAGGTTTTCCAGCAGAAGAAGTGAGCATGTATCCAGCAGTTTCTGCAGGGTGGTAATGACTTGCACTGACGGTGGGCTGACCCAGGAAGCCTGCCTTCCTGCCAAGAAGTGATTTTTGACTCCCTGCTGCCTGAAGAACAGCTCAGATTTAGTCAGTTAAACCTCTAAGACAGCAGACTAGAAAGTTTGAGCAGCAGGGAGGGGTATAAATTTAGGCCTGAGGCCAGAAGTTATATGTGACATGGTGTAACTTGCCTCAGGAGGAGGAGGATGTCCTTGTGCTGAGAACTGAGTCCTGTGCAAGCAGGCACTGATGAAACACAGCAGCAGAGAACAGCACACTCTTTGTGGCCTGAACTAGACCCACTGGTAGGGAGCATCTCGCCTGTCCAATGTTCCTAATAAACGTGTCGCCACAGTGTCTGTACGCGGGGAAATGTTTTGCTACTGTGGCAACTTGTATCCAGAAAACACAGAGGCATTTTATGAATAAGAATGAATTAAGCCTCACAGTCCCCTTTGAGGGAGTACCATCTGTGTTTTGTACAGGCAGAGCTCAGAGCAAGCAGCTTGTTCCAGGCCATGCAGGATGCCTAGGACAGAGCAAGGCGAGGGTTTCTTGCTTTTTGGTGGGTTTTCATAGCCACCCGTCCATCCTTTCCCACAGCTGGACATCTTTTTTCCTCCTGTCACGCAGAGGTTCCTGGCCCGTATCCTCAGTACAGTTCTGGGTGGCTGAAGCCAAAGTCTCCTGGGATAACTGCATTTTTTCCCTAATCTCCTCTCTAACCTCTCGCAGGGACAAGTACCAAGTGTTTGACTCTGCTCCCCGAGGGCTTCTTCGGGTAGAGGAATTGGAAGATCAGGGGCAGAGTTTGGCCAACGTCTTCATCTTGAGGCTGCTGGAGAATGCAGATGACCGGGAGGCCAGCTACATGCTGAAGGCATCTTCCCAGTGAGTACCAGTCACCCTGCCAGCACTCAACAGTGCTCTCCCCCTACACTCTTCCTGCATGGGGACCAGCTCTCCAGGCTTTGCAGGAAGGGATCCCACTGCTGCAGCTGGACTGGCCCTACCAACCTCTCTGCTGAGCATCGCTCTCCCAAGGCTGTCTTTGTCCCCTCCTACTGAAAGGCACTGGTGAACAAGGCAGGTTTCTCTCCTGTACAGTGTATTTGTGACATCTGGGATGGAGGACAGACAGGCAGTTTCTGTTCCTGGACAGAGAGATCAGAAGTCAGCCTAGGCACAGGGGCCCAGCTGATGTACAGCCTGCAGCATATTCAGAAAGCTAAAACAAGCAGGATGTGCACTGGCACACTCCAACGGCTCTGCTGGCTCACAAGGATCAGGGCTGTGCCTGACCAGCCCTGTGAGGTAAAGTGTCTCCTGCTTGTAGGAGAAGGTGGGACAAGAGGCTTCTTCCTCTCTGTCTTCACAGCCAGTGCCAATCTTGTGCAGCCCTTCTGCTGCTCAGGGCCTCCTTGTCTCCTGGATATAGGTGTTTTGTCTCACTGATTTTTCACTTCAGTCTCTGACAAGCTCAGACTGGGCAAATGATTCAGCTGCACTAGCACAGAGCCAGTTGGTTTGGAGTGCAGGGCACAGCTTTCTCACTGATCTGAGCGTTACCAGGCCATGTTTTCTAGGCACAGCATCTGTGCCACCAGCTAAACAGCTCCTAGAGATGATGCACAGCCCCAGCTTGGTGTTAGCTGCTGTCAGCAGGCTGGTGTTCATCATCCACATTCCTAAATGAGCACCAGCCCCGGGGCTGCACCCTGACCCCCTGGGCACAGTGCAGCACAGGAAGGTGAGCCCCCAGCACAGTGAGCAGCTGCACCTTCTCCCCAGACACGTGGCTGCAGCTCTGCTGCACTGAAAATAGAGGTGTCAGTCATGTTATGCAGGGCAAGCGCACATCTGACGTCTGAGAGGCTTGGCTATGCAGAGACTGATAAACCAGGCCAGGGTTTGCCTCAGCTCGGGAAAGGCAGTCGCAGTCTGTGCTCTGCATCCTGTCCCATCTTCTACATGGCCGCAGCGAGTGTATGATCCACAACATGGCCTGCCAACAGGTCTCGAGCATGGAAATGTGATACAGCAACTGCTGAATGTTGCTGTTCAGAGCTGGTGGGATGATGGGGCAGTACCAGGCACAGACTGGAAGACTAAAGAATTAGAAGGGATCAGTGTGTGCCGAACAGAGACTTCTGCATCTGTTCCATAGCTCTTGCACCTCTGAATGTGTGTGGCAACCAGTGGCAGTGCCACTCAGTGGCAGCTCACAGCTAACACCCTTGGTGGGTTCTGCCAGGAGCTGGCAGCTTATTTGGACGCAGCTGGTTGCAAGGGTAAGACTGGAACACAGGTGGGCTCCTTGCAGGCTGATGGGAGCTGGGTACTACAGGCAGTATCCTAAGAGTTGTGTGCAAGGCCAGACTGTAGAGAGAGACACATGGCAAGCCCCTGTGTTTGATCTCTACATGGCAGCTCATCCATGCACAAGGCCCTCATCCTGCACATCTTCATCACACCATGAAGGTGTTTCCACTGGTCCTTGGCATCATGCTTCAGCCCTGAAGCGCAAGGTATTCCCAGACTCACAGATCAGCCTATCAGCACTTGTCCTTTATGCCTCCCTTTTAGCTTCCTCTCCTCCCAGAAGACACTCTGGTGGCTTTAGATGTGTGCCAAATTCAGGCTTTAAAACCATCTGAGGAGTTAGAAAGTACTGGCTCCCTCAGAGCCAGGAGTACAGCCGGACCTCTGGGCAGGAGCTGAAGCCTGTGAAGACAGAGTGCCCCACTTCCAAATGGGGTTGAGGCAAGCCTTGAGGGGCTTCCCTAGCACTTGTGAGGTCTTCCCCTCCTGCTGCAGGCCCAGGTTCTGCAGTGTGTTGGATCTGACAATGCATTCACACAGGTCTGTCTCTTCCTCTGTGAAGAGAGCAGTACTCTTGGTATCCTTGTGTGGAATTACTCAGCTGTGCCCTTCATATGTTCCTGCAGAGCAGCTGTGGAAATAAATGGTTCCTGTCCTGCTTATCTCCAGGGAAAACTGCCCCTGTTGACCAGCCCAGCCAGGAGCTGCCTTTGCTTGTTAGATCTCAGAGAACACCAGGCCCCCACTGCACTGTGCTGGTTCCCAGCAGCAGTTCTGCTCCCCAAAGGGGACAGTCGGGGCTGTGCAGCAGGGCCTAGAGCACTGTGCCACATGTGACATCCCAACCAGGGTGTGCAAGAGTGGGGCTCAGCATCACACTGAGTCCAGGGCCTCTAAGACGCAGGCAGGGAAAGGCTGGGAGGAAGAATTCAGGGCCAAGGGCTCGCTGGGCAGAAGAGCTGGAGTCCTGCATCTGTCTCATGCTCATGGCCTTGGTTTGTCTACCCTATCCAGGAGTGAAATGAAGCGCTGGATGATTTCACTGGCCCCAAACCGGAGAACCAAGTTCGTTTCATTTACATCCAGACTTCTTGGTAAGAGACACAGCATGGGAGCCAGGAGCTCTTCACCCCAGAGCACCTTATTCTGCCTGATCTCAGTCCAGCCACATACGTGTAGCCTCTGCCAAAGCTAAACTCTCATCCTATGATCCCTTGTGTTTTTACCATCAATACCAACTTGTCCCTAGGTCTGGCCCTGACCTTGCCCCCCTCCAATCCAGGCTGGACTGCACCAGCACTCTCCCTCCCACCCGGGCTGCTCATGGCTGGCACTGTAGTGGTGATGTACACCCAGCTCCCTTCCCACAGAGCTGCTCCCTGGGTCCCTATGGCTGGGGCACCCTTTGGCCTCCACAGGGTTCCTTACCAGGTCAGAGGGGCCATGCACAGAGCTTGCTGTGCTGCACCCACCCGAGCCATGCTGTCTGCCGTGAGCTCCACCCCAGTCCATCCCTCACACTGCCCTGTTCCCTGGCAGACTGCCCGCAGATCCAGTGTGTCCACCCGTATGTGGCCCAGCAGCCCGATGAGCTGTCCCTAGAACTGGCTGATGTCCTCAACATCCTGGACAAGACAGATGACGGTACAGGGGCCAGGGTGGGGTTGGGCTGGGAGGCCCTCTGGAAGGGTGGGCTTTGTTATGGGCAGGCAGCTGTGAGTCTCTCCCTCCAGCCAGGGAGAGACCCTGGCATTGGCATCACTGCTGAGGGAGGTCACAGCAGGAGGGAGTTCATGCCTTCTCACACTCAGACAATACAGGCTTGCCCTAAGCTGTGGCAATACTGGCACAGCCACCTTGGCATCAGCTGTGGGCCATGGTAGGGCTGGCACAGCTGCCCCAGATAAATCCCAAAGCTGTTCTTAGCTTCATGATGTGTCACAGCCACCCAGTCCTGCTGTCTGGGATACCCTTGTAGCTGGTGGCCTTGGTCACATGGAATCTCTGCTGGGAACCACTCCTGTGGCTCCAGGAGCAGTGGAGGGCACTCAGTGGCAGCAGTGCCTGCTGGCATTCCTTGAGCCAGTTGTCCACACACAGTGCTGCTCAGACGGACAGGCCTCCTTGTTGGATTGGCAAACTGGGTCTGCTCCAGCAGGCCTCTGAGCAGCTTCCAGAAAGCTCTGTCAGCTCTGTAGGCTCTTTCCAGCACAACTCTCCCAGTGCAGAAGCAATGGCCTTCCCCACTTAACACCTGTCTCTGTTTCTGCTCAGGTTGGATATTTGGGGAGCGTCTTCATGACCAGGAGAGGGGCTGGTTCCCCAGTTCTATGGGGGAAGAGATCCTGAACCCCAAAATCCGAGCCCAGAACCTGAAGGAGTGTTTCCGGGTGCACAAGTCAGATGACAGTCAGAGAAGGAAACTGGGCAGTAGAAACCGCCAGTGACCGCCAGCATCTCAGAGCATCTGCAGTGCCTCTGGGAGAGGGGCAGGAGACAGAGGTTGCCAGCTGGGAAGAGGTGGCATGTGGGACATGGTGGGGGACCTGTTGCACTGGACGAGGCACACGCATCCATGAACAACCAGACTGTCGTTCCTGGGCCGCCCCCAGCACTGATCCTTTCTTAGAGTTCAGTGCTTTGAACTGTAAAATAACCCTTTTCCAGGTGTTCTGTAAAGCCCCAAGGAGCACAAGCCCAGTGGACACTGCCCAAAGGCCACCAGGTGCCAGCCAGCTGAGCCCCATTCCTTGCATACGTGCTGGCTGGTGCTGGCTGGTGCCATTTGGGAAAGGCAAGTGGCCAACCAACGTCACTGAGCTATTGATGTCACCCAGTGTGAGCACTCATAGCTCATCGCTCCCTTCCAAGTCCAGGGTGCTCTGGACACAGCCTCCCTCAGGGGTAGGAACTACAGCAGAGGAGCTGTCTCACTGCCTCTCAGAGCCCCTTGGCAACAGGCTGGGACGAGCCCCAGGATCTCCACCTTCCCAGTCCTGCTGAGAAGCTGCTGGGCCCATTCCCACAGGCAGACCCTCAATCCGCTCCCACACCCAGCCCTGCTCCACCAGCAGCCCAGCCTCACCAGCCCTGACCTACAAATCTCTATCTGCCTGATGGCCTGGAAGTACCCCTGGGCCCTGCCCCAAGGCTCAACCCCCCTTCCCCAGCCTGCCTCCCTCCGCAGGCCCAGCACCATGGCACTCATGGCCTTTGCTGCTCCTGCCGCCAAGGCCAGCGCTGGGGTGGCTGTGCCAGCATCTCCCTGTGCACCACCACGACCCATGGGAGCCGAGCCAGGCTGCCCCGCAGCAGAGAGTGCCCTTCCCTGGGAGCTGCTGTCCCGTGGGAGGCCCTGCCATCGCTGCCTGCATGCTTGTGACCCCCAGCCCCGCTGTACAGGCTCTCCCTGTGTACATACACCAACCCTGCCGCCTGCAGGGCCGGACCGTCACTCCTGCCAGCTGTGGCACTGAGCACCGCATGAAGCCCAGGGCACAGCACTGAGAGCAGCCAGGGCACGGGACACTCACAGCGCCTGCCTGCTGTTCAACAGCCCCACACGTGGCTACACTCGAGGTCCTGAGCTGCAGCCAGCATCCACTGGGAGAATCAAGGATTGGGCACCGTTCTGGCACTGCAAAGGATTGTCTTCCAGGCTGTGGCTTGTGCTGGCGGATGCTCTGACAGGGCTAGGGCTGTGCATCCCAGGGGATGGAGAACAGCTGCCTGCCCATGGAGCCACACACCGGCCACATGCCCTGAGGGGAGGGGCACAGCCTGGCCGGCTGCAGCATCAGGAGGAAGCAGGACACTGGGAAGCTGCTGAAAGGAGGATGCGGAGTTGGTCTTTGGACGTGAGGCCCAGATGACACAGGGGGTGTGCAGCATGAGTGGGGGCCAGGGCTGTCCTTGGGGCTGCCCCTACTGTCACCACAGCCCTGGTACAGCCAGTTCAGAGCCAGCCTGCAGACCCAAACTGGTGAGAACCACAGCAGTGAAGTGGGAGAGGCCTTTGACACTCAGGCCCAGCTCAGTGCCACTGCATTAGCATGTGACCACATCGAGCAGGGCTGTACTGCCCCAGCCATCTGTGGCACCCCTGGCAGAGGGCCCTTGGGCAGCTCACACCAGCCAGAGGCTCCAGGCCACCATCCCTTGCCCAGCCCAGAGCTGGGGCCAAAAAGGACCTGCAGCCTTCGGTCTGGTGCATGGGGCTGATTTAATGGGGACACCCCAAGCCAGCCCCACCAGGAGTACCCTACAGTCAGCTTTCTGAGGCAACCAAACCTGCTCAGGGTCCAGACCTTGCAACAGCCACAAATTTACTAGTGCAAACCCTGGAGGAGTTCCACCTCTAGGAAGCTGTTGCAGTTACCTGAGAAATCACCACATCCCAGATCCTCCAGCTTTGCAGCCCAGCAGCCAGCCCAGCCTAGGCACTGCAGCCCAAGATGCCCACCTGGGGTGTTTCTCGGAGCACAGAAATGCTCAATTACCCATCAGAAACAGCTGTTTCACTAGTTCCCCAGTGCCAGGACAGCAGATCGTCAGTGGATTTCTCCAGGTAGAGGGCTGCTGTGCCCTGTCCCATGACCCACCACCAAGCCCTGAGATCGCTCCGGCCCCTCCTGCTCTGTTGTGACTCTGTAGGACTCCAGACCCCAGGCACCAGCTGTGCTGCTTTCAGGCACCAAGCGGCATCCAGTGTTACTTCCTCAGCCCCAGCCCTGCACGCCCCCATTTCAGTGGTCTCCAGTGTTGTACAGGGCCAGGCCTGGGGCCCACAAGCACAGGCTGGAGCCCCCCAGCCCCTGCCAGGCTGCCTCAGCAAACTGAGGGGAACTTCTTGTTGTCTTGTTTTTCCTTGTGATGAAATGTAGCTGAGCAAGCCAGCGCCAAAATAACTCGTGTGTGTCTCCTTCTCCCCTGCCCCCCCTGCACTGATCACTCACCTCCTCTCCAGTCTCCAACAGTACAATTGGTGGGGAGCAACTGCCCCAAATACAGTGGGTGGAAGTGGGGTTGAACACATGAACATGGGATAGTTACGCCGATGAACAACCCTTCCCGAGGAAAGCTGTGCAGGGGGATGCCTGACACTCATTCCATCATCCAGGCTCGATGCAGAAGGGCCCCTCTGAACTCCCAGCTCAAAGCCACACACTGCCACAAGTCCCTTGGGACGAGGGGTGACAGGGCCTGGGGTGGTGAAGCCTACCAGGAGTGGGTGCACCCAGGAGATACATACACTAAGAACAAAGAGCATTCAGGTGCAGCCTGGCTGCTCAGCACAGGGCCTGGAGTGGTCTCTGCTGTACTCATGGCAGCATTTCTCCCAGGGCCCCAGGCACACAGGGAGAGGGAGCAATGGAGGGCTGGAGACAGGCTGGTTGTGTAACAGAAAAATCTTTATTGAGTTCAGGAGGCCGAGAACTTCCTCAGCGTGATGATGACCAAGGCCACAAGCACAGATGTGCCCAGGAGGGAGGCAATGACAATGGCACCGATAGCTCCGGGCCCCAGCGAGCCTGCAGGGACAGAGAACAAGGTGTGAGGTCAGCAGAGCCAGTGGGCCCCAGCTGGGAAGGGCTGCATGGATCACCCCACACCCAGCATGTCCACCGCCATCAGGTCACACACCTGCCCCAGAGCTCCCTGCACTGGCCACATGTCCCCATGCAGCTGAGCTGTGGTGCTGTGTCCTAGCAGTGCTGCACCTTTGAGCAGGGGCTGTAGCCAGGGGCTGCCACCTCAGCCAGGGCCCAGTGACAGAGACAGCTGCCAAAAAGCAGGTCTGTGGCACTCAGCTTTCCTGTTAACCCTCATAACAGTTCCTTTGCCTGGGGCAAAACTGCATCCCAAGAGGCTTTTGCTATTGGTCAGGAGCCAGAAAAGGTGCTCACACTCCCTCTGTTTAGGGAGCTCAAGGCACATTCTGCCTTGGAGAGACCTGCCTGTGCTCAGAGCACTTTCTGCAGGTACCTGCCATGACAGGTCAGACCTGGGGCAAGAGGAAAGATCTTGGAGCTGCTCTGGGGCTGGTCAGTGCTCCAAGTGGAGGCTTTTCAGAGGGGAAGTTTCCCTGAGCAGAAAACACTGGCAACCCCTCCCCAGCAGTGTGGCTGAGGACAGGCCACCTCTGGTGGCTTCAACACCTCCTGGAAGGTGACAGGCCTGCAGAGAGTCAATCCAGAGTGACATCCCATGCCCTGTGGGAGTGAGCCCCGGTGGTGCAGCCACGTACCATCCCCAGTGTCCAGCCGGTGCAGGTGGGTGGTGTCCTCAGGCTCCAGCTCGGACGTGTACGGGGGGAAGGCAGTGGCGTCCGACAGCCGGGCTGTGGTGGCAGCATCGAAGGGACCGGCCCCGGAGGGCAGCTCGGGCGGCTCCTTCCAGAGCGTGGGGCCTGGGCCCTGTGGGTACTCTGCTGGGAGACAAGCACCCATGGGTACGGGGCCCCGGTCCGGCTGCTGGTGACAACCACAGCTCAGCAAGCCCCTGGGCTCCAGCTGCCCCTGGGCTGAGGAACCTGGTGGGGCACAGCCCTCCCCCGCAGGCTTTTTGGGCAATCTGGTGTACACGTAGGACAACAGGGAGCTGCCCGGACTGTGCAACCTCTGCTTACGCACAAACAGACCCCACATGAACATCCACAGCTGGCTGGCTCATGGATAGCCATAGGACTGGGCTGGGAGGGGCTGCCACATGCCTGCAACAGGCAGAGGCCACCTGGCTATCTGTGCTGGCCAAATCCACAGCGTGTCCCAGCCTTTCTGTCCTGCACCCTCAGTGTGTGCAGTGCAGGACACCAGAGGTGCTGGCACAGTGCAGGACATGGCTCCCCCAGACAGGACCCCAGAGCCTCGACTTCCCTCTCCCACACCTCCCCCTCTGTGCCGGGGGGATGAAAGCCGGGCACGGCTCATTTTGATGTTACTACTTGTCTCCTGTTATTCCTTCCCCCCGTGGGTCAGAGCCCAAAGCAAAGAACCCTCCCTGTCTGTGTGTGGCTCAGCCGAGTGTTCCCTGTCAATGCCCAGCTTGTTCGGGTGGGCCCTGGCAGGAGCAGGAGACATTCCACAGCTCCCTGCTGAAACCACTGGGAATGTTGCACTGGGATGGGGGAAAAAAAGCTGGAGGAGAGGAAAATGAACATCCAGAGCCATGGCCCACCTGAACTGACACAATGGTTATCAGGACTAGGAAAGTGGGAGTCAGAAGAGCTGGAGCAAACAGCCTGGCCTTCCTGGGGTGAGGCATCCCCTCGCTGGTATGTGAACCCTTGGTGGACCAGGGGAACTTGGAGACTTGTCCCAGGCTCTCCATGGCCTGGGAAGAGGTGGCAGCAGCACATCTTGGCAGTGCCAGCCCCAGCTTTAAGTACCCAGAGCCCTCCTTTCCTCCTGCAGAGTGCAAAGAATCATCACTAATGGGCTCCACCACACTGTTCTCCCTTAGGAACCCTGCATCCAAAGGAACAGGAGTACCAAAACACCTTTCCTGTCTGTACAAACCCAATGAGAACTTACTGCAGGTCTTGCATCCAATTGTAGCTCCCACAATCCCCAGAGCTAATCCAGGCTGCCCACAGTCTTCGAGACTCAACAAGATTCTAAACTAGTTTTGAAAGCCGTTTCTACAGCCAGAAGAGCTATGGGATGTTCAGTGAGGCAGCTACCAGGGGAGCTACCCAAGGAGCATGGACAGAGACAAGTCCCCAGTCTGTGGCCTGTGCCAGTTAGGCCAGGCAGGGACCCCAGCACACTCCAGCTGGCTGTGCCACTGGCATAGCAGTGAGTCCCACGCCCTCACACCCCCAGTACATCCGTGCTCGCTGCTCCCCGTACGAGCACACAGAGCTTTGTGTTCCACGAGGGGTCCCCAGAAACACTTGAGCTCTTCGTAGAGCCCTTCCCAACCTGCTGCAAAACCAACCAGCAGAGCTGAAGACTCACATCCGAGCCAGAGGCTCTTCCAGAAAGTGTCATTTCTAGTGGACCTCATCTATAAATCCTGTGGTTTCACTACCAGAGGACAGAACGGGAGCAAATACAGAATTCAATGAGTAAATGTAGCTAAAACAACAGGGAGAGGAACCGAGCACTGTTGCTAATTAGTTTGCAACAGTGGCACAGAGGAGTTGTTGGTTTAGGAACAGGCCAAATGTAAGGAACAGTTCTGAAGCCCTGGTTCCCCGGGTTCCAGGCTGCTTCTGCACACAGAAGAGCCACACTCCAGCTATGACCTTGCTGACTGTGTCAACAGCCCCGGGCTCAGCACCAGCACTGCCACTGTCCCCACCTGGCAGAGGAATGCTGTGCTGGGAGGACAGCATTGCTGCCTTTCCCAAGGTTTTTTCTCTCCAGAGCTGGGCACACCCCTTGCATCTCTGACAGATGCAGCACCACCCAGGGGGGCTTGTAGGACCTGGACAGGATCCTCCCAACTCTCAGAGGGATGAGGAGGGAGCACTACCCCTTCCAGCCAGAGCGCAAAGGTTCTTGATCTAACCAGACCCACAGGTCCCAGAAAGGTCCCAAAAAGTCTTCCCTGTCCCCTCTTAAGATGCATCTAAGTCCTGAAAAACTTATTGCAACTCTCTTTAAGCAGGGCACAGAGCTTATTTTTGATAGCCAAGTACAGAGGAAACAATCTAATTTGTTTATGATCTCTGATTTTTTTCAAGATCTGGACGCTGCTGGTTAAGTTGGTTAATTGCCCTCATCTAGTGCTTTCAGTTCACCTGCACAGAAGGGGCAGAGTGTGCTAAACATGTGTTTTCTGACTTCTTATGGTTTTACCTTAATGGCCCTTCAGCCAAAGGAAACACAACCCCTTTCACTCAGCTGTGGTGCCTCACAAACAGGGATGTCAGCAGCAGCAGAGTCGTGCACAACCATAAAATTAAATACCTGCAACTGACTGTCACCAGGAGCCAGGGTTTACTGCTGGTCCCTTCCTCAGTTCCTGCTCGTCGATGCTGATGGAGCAATGCCCTGGAGTCCTGCCCCAGGCACACAGATGGGGAACACAAAACCCACCCCAGAGAACGCTGCCAGCAGGCAGGTCTCTCCAGAGCCAACTGCTGCAGCCTGGGAGAGCACCAGCTCGTAGCCAGCACTTTTCTTTCCATGGCTCACCTTTGATTTTCCCTCCTAAACCAACAGCTCATGTCCTCACGTGCCTCCACTCCTGTGTGGCTGTGAAGTTCAAGCACCCATCCCATTGGTCTCACACATCCAGAAGGTTTCTTTAGGAATCAGAGGTGTCCCAGCTGCTCCCCTGACAGTCCCAGTGAGTGTCAGCCCCACCACCACTGCCTGGGAGTGGCGGATCTAAGGGAGCTGCATTGAATGCCACACTCCCACTTCAGTTCTCTGGGGAAAGCAAGAAAGGCAAGGGGGAAGGACAGAACTTGTGTCACGTGCCAAAACCCAACACACACAATTAATAAGGTCTCACACATCTCCCAGTGAGACACAAGGGTCTCTTCTGGTCACCTGCTGGATGGAGGCTGGACAGGCTCTAAGTCCAGGTGTGGGACCCAAGTCACGAGCTTCGGTTCTCTGCTGTGCTGCCTGTGTTCTGGGGGCCACCACACACCCCTCTCCCCATCTTGGGCTCAGTTTCTCTGCACGAGCAGGAGACCAGGACTCTAAATGCCATCTCCAGGGAAAGCAGCACTAGCTGCCAGGCCTGAACACCCACACAGTTACTGTTACCCTGAGGGCGACCAGGGGGACATGGTTTGTGACTGAGCAAGCACCGCAGGGACAGCTCTGGACCCAACAGAAGCCTTTCACAGGAAATGGGGAAGTTACAGGGCAGCTCCACAGCCCCAGGGCAGGGAACAGCATTTTTCACTTGTGAAAACACCCACACCTCCAATGAGGAGGTGCAGCCAAGGGTTGGAAACCAGATATCAAAGGCAAGCTAGCACATGGCTTTCCTGTACACCCAAGAACTTCATAGAAATATAGAACTAGCAAGGAACATGCTCAAAATACATCCTCCCTCACAAGACCAGCCTGGGTGAGAGCCATGCATTAGCTGTGCTGTCATCAGTCTTAAGACCAGTGCTATCTCTAGAAACCCCCACCTGGCACAGTGGCATGGTTTGCCCCACAGCGACTCAGCAGGGGCAGCAGGAGGGCACGCTTACTGATGCTGCTGCTCACAGTAACCCCCTGACTGCCAAAGCTCTGTGCCTCAGTGCTGGGTGCTCTGAGGGAGGGAAGCCTCGAGTCCAGGCACAGAGGAGTTCTTCCCCAGCATTTTCCTGTCTTGGCATTAGAGCATGGGCTGAGGGCAACTGCTGCTCCACAGACTAACACTGAAATCCTCTTTGTGAGAAATACACTTGGAGAACACGTAGGAGAAGGACATGCAATAATCTTACTGGGGCCTTACTGGGCAGAGATAGAACTGGACAAAATGGACTAGAAGTATTCCAGTGCTTTCCAAAGGGCCAGGTGGATGATGGCAGTTCTTCCTTCCCAAACACTGACACTACACTACAAATTATCTTATTTTAGGGAGATCTCTCTGCTGTCCTCTCTGCAGATCTTTCTCCTTCTCTCCAGCACAAGTTAGTTACAACTGAGGTGAGAAAAAGGGAAGAAAATATCAGAGTTTCTGTAAAGAAATCCACCATAAGTTTTCTGAGCTATGCAGGGACCCAGGGGGACTCCAGCCATGTGGGCTGTAGGGAGATCCAGAGGTGATGACATCAAAGGCAACCTGACCAAACTGCTATTTCTGTGCTCAGAGAGAAGAAGGTGGGGTGAGTTGCCAGCACAGTAACATGGTGGCCACTGCCCCAGCTACGCAGTGACAAAGGCAAGACTAGAAGAGTCTCCGCAAATGAGAACTCTTGAGGAAGCCAACCAAATCTGAGGGAGCCAGAGCCTTCCAGACAGGCAGACTGCAAGACCTCAAGGCTGGCAGAGGTGGCCACTTCACATCTTCATCCCTGAAATCACTCACCAGTGATCAATAGTCTTCCTCACATAAAGGTGATTTCCGCACCTTGTCATCTCACTCCCCACCTCCAACACAGCAGCCCTCAGAGTCAATACCAGTGTCAGTAATTTATAGAGTGAAGGTGCATAGCAAGGCTGAGTAATGACCTACAAAGCCCTGCTCTAGGTCTGGACAGACTTGTTGGAACAACCACATCTCTTCCAGAAACTTGCCTGACAAAACTTATGTACTGCTACTCACGTTCTAGTACTTGAGCTTTAAAAACTTCCTAATAATCTTGTCATCTCCTATAGCTGAGAATGAGGACACACAAGCTGCTACAGAGATATGTCGTTGGTCAAGGTGGTCTCCTATACATTTCCCTTTAGCACATCTGCCCTGCTGCTTTTTCCCCTCAAACTCATTCTGATGTGCCACTACAGTACACCATACTTCCACATGAGCTCAAACCAAAGAAACTCACAAGCCCACATTTGCATTAGATAGCAAATATATATGTGATTCAGAAGCCCACACCTTGCAAAGGCGTTTTAGTAACTTCAACTTCACTTGGAGCTCTGAATTTATTGTAAGAATTGAAACTGGGTTTGCTGATAGAAAAAAAAACCAATCAGTTCTTCTCAATCCTCCTGTGCACCACTCAGATTTGGAGGAAGCAGAGAAGTTTTGGGTCTGTAAAATGCCCTAGAGGGGACTGTTTCCTGTTGCACCTACATCATGGGGACAAAAGGGGCTAAAGACATGGTCTGTTGTTTCCCCATCTTTGAACAAATGGGATACTGGGAAGAGCTCAGTAACCTGGAGAAGTTCAGGCTTTCCCCAGTCACAGAGCCCTGACCACACTGTCCAGGAAACCAGTTGGGCTGGGCAAGCAGCCACATCCAGGGGCACAACTCTCCAGCCGCCGGCAGTGCTCTGACTGCTACACCCACATGGGAACCTCAGCTGCCAGCAAGGTCCCTCACACCTCTCTGACCTCCTGAGCACTCCCCTCAAGGCTCCAGCACAAGGCAGCTCTGAGTCCCCACTGTGATGCAACTCATCCAAGGAGAAAGGAAGGACTCATTCTGGAGCTGGTCTGCATGGCCAGCATCAGCTGCAGCTTCTCCAAGGCAGCCCCACTCCTGCCCCCCACGGGGGGCTCTGCTGTGCAGTCAGAGGTGCTGGGACGAGAGGGCAGGGGCTGGTGAACTCTGAGGCCAGCACTGAGCTGTCCAGCCCCAGGTGGCCACGGCAGGCATGGGGCCAGGGCAGGGATGAAAAGAGGCCTTCACGGGGAGCACAAAGGGCATCTGTGATGGGCAAGCACCGGCACTCCGGCACGGAGCAACACGGAGCGCTGCAGTCCTGAGGAACGGCGAGCAAACCTGTTTACAGAGAGGCAGGGCCTGTGTGTATGTGCTCAGACCAGAGGGCTGTCTGTGTGCCCTTTCCCTCTTTGTCTGCACCAGGCAGGAAATTTCCTTTTCTAATGGAGGAAAAGGCAGAAAAAATTCCACTGTGCACTAAAAGCACCTGTAATGAGTCAGGAACTGTCCATGCCTAATGCAGCACAGTCACTCTGCTCTGGGGATGCCTCAGTGTACAGGCTGGTTCCCTCACAGCCTCTCTGACAGAGCCAGGAACAACCTGGTAGGGGCCTTAAGCAGAGAAAGCAGAGTCTGTCCTCCACCCCAGGATCTGAACGTTGCATTTACCAGCTCTTCAAGACTTACTGGCCTTGCTGCATGAGCACAACTCACCCTATAAAGGAATCAAGTAAACTTGGGAGTGTGTCAGGAGCAAAAGGACATGGAGGCAGCGACAGGGCAATGCCACAGCAGGCAGACAGGAAAGCTGGCAAGGAGGGGGGCAGAGCAAATATGCACCGAATACTGGAAATTTAAACAGCATAGACAAAATCCCAGCTCAGAGAGGAAGCAGATTGAATTCTCACTTGAAATGAATCACTTCCTGCAGAGTGAAATACTGTTAACGATGAAGAAAAGATCTTACCTGGTGCAGGGCAAGAGCATGGTTGCTGCTTCTGGGAGCAAGAGCAAGGAATAAACTGAAACTGTGCTAAGGTGATCCATGTTCCACTGTACAAAAAAGGCTGAGGGTTTGAGAAGGAAAGTATCCACTTTTTAGTCTCATTTCTTAGGTACTTTAAAGGTTTCCCAGCAAGGTGGTGTCCTCCATGGGGAGGATACCAGCTGCAGTAATTTTGTTCCTGCACCCACAGCTGTTCAGTCAGACATAGCAGAGAATTCCCCTATGCCTATGAAAGGTCCCTTAAAAAGCAGTGATTTCACAATTTCATATGCTAGACAGCTGGCCAGGATCTCCCTCCTAGGCAAGATGCTCAGAACAAAATGGGAGGAAACTGCAAACCAGCCTTGCTCGAGGTCTTGGAAGGCTGGAAGGGAATTCTGGATAACAAATGCTGTGCTCCTGCCTGTTATCCTGGTCGCAGCCACCCCTTCAGCCTCACCTCCAATGAAGAAAAGGCTTTGAGGGAAGCAGTTTCCACCTGTATGCTCAGAGCCCCTCAATACAGTAGGTTTGGAAGCCAATTTTCCCTCACTTGTAAAACCCACCTGAGCCCTGCAGCCTTGGAGGCTGCCTGTGCCCCCCACAGCCAGCACAGCAGGGCCAAGGGCAGAGCAGGTAAGGCTGACATTATTAACCCCTTAAAAACGGTGCCTTACAGAACAGGCATCTCACCTATTCTTATTCCCCTCACTGAACACAGGGCAGAGCCTTCCCAGCACTGCCTTGGGACCCCCAGCTCTGGGCAGACGCCCTGAGGATGCAGAGCTTGGCTTTGCACAGAGGTTTTCACAGACACTTCCCTATTTCTGCCAACAGCAACTGTTCTGCTGCAGCAGAGTACAGAAGGGACCAGGAATGGCCACACATGCTTTAGCCAGAGAAAAGCGTTCACAACTGCAGCTTCTTCCTGCCATGAAAAGCTGACAGACAGCCTCTCCCCTCAGCTGCTGAGAGATTTTCCATCCCCTGTGGCTGATGTGACCACTGATCTCCAGCCACCAGTGCTCATGTAGGTGCTACTGCTGTTTTGCTTAGGAAAAGTTACAAAGACTGTTCTCCTTTTGCCCCAACAGAAACTTGGTCTTGGGATAGAAAATACACTCTTACCACCAGCCACTGACTCCAAAGTTGGTTTCCATTAATCAGCTATAATTCAACACATACTTATGGATGTTTTCAGGGAAGGGAGAGGAGAGAGGCAGCACAGTAAAGGATCTTCCACTCTTTTGGACTTCAAATACAAACAAATCTCCTTACCTGCCAACACAGCAGGGACTAGGATGCCACACAGCATCAGCAGGACCAGGTGAAGGACTCTGTGGCAGGGCATAGCTTCCCTTGGGAACAGCAGCAGCAGGAACCCTTAGAACTCTTCGGAGTATGAAACAAGGTGGAAATTTCACTGCTATAATAAAAAATTTGTCCAGACAGGTAAAAAGAAATAGTACTTTCCTTCACAACAGCAAGTGTGTAGGGAGTGCAAAGCCCAGCAGAGCCTCCCTCGCTCTGGCTCAGGAGCACAGCTCCTCCCGAAGGCAGCTCCACCCTCCCAAACTTGTGCCTAAAACCCACAGGCAGCCCAGCCTCAGGCAGCGTCACCCTGCCAGGCCAGCACACAGAGCAGTTGTTGATGAGCCCCAGCCCTTCCCAGAGGCCACGGGGATGCTGCTGGAATGCCTTCCCTTGGGCCATCCCGCGGCACGGGAGTAACACAGGAGCCATTGGGGCAGCTCACCCCAAAGCCAGCAGCCTGAGGGCTCTGTTCTGCCCTCGCTGTGCAGGCATGGAGGCACTTCAGGGTGGGCACGGCAAAGAACAAGGGCCTCAATCAGAGCTAAAATGCTCTGACACAGCCAGAGCAGCTCCATGGCATCCGTTTCTGGGTGGGATACTTACAGAGGTGCTCTGGGAGCTGTGGGTGGTCTCCACTGCCCCTTACACTCTGGGAAGTCTTGCAGGGGAGTCTGCTCTGGAAGGCAGGGCCAGCATCCTCCTGGGATCCCAAGTGCACAGACACCACCACTCCTGCCAGCCTCTGCCTTCGCCCCTGCCCGCCTGGGGGCTCGTGGGAAGGTCACAGCACAGAAAACAGGCTTGTTTTGCACCAACATTTGCACCAACAGAGACTGGGGAAAGGATGAGGCATATACAACAGGGAACACTCCAGCTCATTGTCACAGAGGAATTTCATTAGCATTTTTAAGCTGTTGAAGATTAAATACTTCATATTTTCCCTTCACGTAATGAAGTACACAAACATCCCGAAAGTCAGTACTTTATGGTCTGAAAATATGACACAAGTATTTTTGTGTTAAATTTCAAATACAGATTTTTCTAAGAAATCTCTTTGCTTTTTGGCTTTCTCTGACAGGCAGCCGCAGTTCAGGTGTCCCTTTAGATCACTGTATGCTGCAAGCCTTTGCAGAAGTGCCTGGCTGAGAGGGGAAGCAGCAAAACCAGAGAGAACAGAGCACTGTCCCTGCAGTTACCTGGGGGAATCGTGCTCAGAAGAAACCTCAGACAACTCCAGCATCAAATTCAACATCATCTGCCACACCTGGACCAAAGCCCCATTGGCTGCCCAGGCTCAAGTTCTGTCTGCAAAGGAGCTCAAAGCACAGAAATATATCCAGCAGCAGGTAAAATATTATAGCTCCTATTTTTCCCATTCATACTGATCCAAACAACTCTTGCTACAGAAAACAGGCCCTGTTTGTCACAGAAGGTGACAAGACAGTCGTCTGAGCACCCAATCTGCACACACCAGCACCTTTGTACTAAACACAGAAACCAGCATATTTCAGTACTAAGAACAAGATCTTCCCCACTGGTCCATTATCTACAAACTCTGAAAGGCTGAGTGACATCCTCAGGGTTTGATAAATTATTGCACATCTTCCCTGCTTGCAATTCTGCATTTTCATGTAGCAATCAAGGAGCTGTTCCTTCCCCATCTGAGCTGGAAATTAATGGGCTTCTGTGTATTTGTTACATGGTAGAGAGCAGTCCAAAATGAGCTCGTAGAAATTAGATCATACCATTAAAAAACAGAAAGCACTTACGAACCAGACACCTCACATGCTAAAAAAAAAAGAGAAGATACTAAAACAAAGCCAGATTATCAGCCTAAACACATCCTATTCTCTCAGACATCAGCTACACATCAGGCAAGGCACTGTGTCAGTTGGGCCTTAGCATACTTACTTTTCGTGGTCATGTGAATGGCAGGAGGACATTTACCATTACCTGTTACTGGGATTTTCCACAGAAAAAATAAGCAACAAGTAGAAAAAAAAGGAAAATAAGTCTAAAAAGGGAAAGCTACGAGGAGTCCGTGTGGACTTTAGGCTGAGGGAAGAAATCAAACCGCTCATTGAGGGCAGTGAACCAGTGGGTGGGGTGCTCACCGACTGCAAAGGAGTGAGAGAGAACCAGCCATGGCTTGATCTCCCCCGCACAAACAACACGAGTGTGAATGCACATGTTCCTGTACAGAGAGGGGGGAAATTAAAGCTTTCTTGTTTCCAATCTCAACTTACTGGTGTTTACTTGAACTCTAAAATTATCAAGCAGAAAAACACACCAGTATTCCTCACCAGGGAAGAAATAAAGCAGCAGTTGTAGTTCCATATCCTGTGCATTTGCTTGTTGTTTCTTGATGAAAACTGATGCAAGTTGAGTTTGGGGTGAGTTTTAGCACCAGGAATTATCTCAAAACTCAGCTTTGACAAAAGCAAGCAGAAAGTTTTCTCTCAGATATAATACAACCAGGTTTTATTTAAGTTCTCTCTTTTTCCCCCCCACACTGGCAAAAGTTCAGAGGGAGTTTAAAGTTTTGTAAACATTTTAACTACCCCTCTTTCCCCTTTTGTGAATTTACAAAGCAAAGGAGATAGGGAGACCAGATTTGCAACAGTTCCAAGTCTCTCCATGCTATTGGATCCAAAAACTATATACAAGTCTGCAGCAGTCTCTGTATAGTTACTGTACATGTTTGGGGGCAGGGGGAAGAGAGAGGAGGAGGAGGGGAAGGTGACCTCAAAAAATGAATAAACCAAATGAAATTAAATCCAAAGCCAAACTGCTCTTGAGCAACTCGAACTGTTTTCTTTAGGCAGTGATGACAGAACAACAGACACCTTTATACAACTCCACCAAAACTGCAGCGATCTCCCTCACAGGTTACAACCCTCTGGGGACGGGAGATGGGACCAGGGGGTTTCAAACTAAGTGCATTTGGCAGATTTCCTTCTTTCATTGTGGTGTGTGCATGTGGGTGAGGGGGCAGGTGGAGCAGGGAAGGTGGTGTTAAATCTTTCAGTGAGAGGAAGGTTATGATTCCATAAATACTTGGAGATTATGGATCCCAGTGAAGGTGCATGAAGTCGTTTAAGGTGTAGAAGATAAGCAGGGCCGTCATTGCACAAAGCTTCGTCCTCCAGTGTCTCTCTTGACGACGAAAGGGCATCTCTGCTCGTTACCCAAACACTGAAATGACAACGAGCCGAGACTGCCAGGGCACGTGTCTGAGAGCCAGTGTCCACTCTCTGCAAAGACTACAGATCCACACGTAAAGATCCCACTGTCTCTTAAACGAGACAAATTTGCAGGAAAGAGCTCAAAATAAACTGGTCCTAACCCTCTGAAGGTAGCATTTAAGGGGTAAATTCAACCTGAAAGAAGAGATGCCACCCCCCTTTCTTCCCAGAGCAGAAGCCCCCACTTGTCCAGAAGGCTGGAGTATGTCGATGGGCAACTCCACCAACTCCAGCATCACCACCTAATGAAGACAGACTCGAGCTTTCCCTCCAAAAATAATGTGCTGAGAAGGGCTGGCAGGGGGTGTGCAACTTCAAACCAACCCAAGCTAAACTGCGCCCACCACCACCCCTCTTGTGCTGTTGCCAGTTCTTAGTTAGCTTATGAATGCAACTCCTGGCCTGGGAGAGCACCTTGCCCTGATGGAGCACCCAAGCAGGATCTGTGTGGCATTTTGGGTTTGACCAACATCTGTTAACCACAAACTCTCACTCTCTCTCTCTCTATGACTGCACGTGTTGGATGTGGTAAGAGTAACCAGGAGAGGGAAGCAATGGTTTGCAGAATCCCAATTGATTTTTTTTTTTTCCAGGTATGTCAGCAGAAGGAATCACAGCACAGTGAAAGCTTGCTGCCCAAATCAGCCTTGTTGTGAAAGGATCCTAACTCCCACCCTCCCAGGACTCTGAACAACGTCCATGTGGCTCTGGGCTGACAGCAGGAACAGTGCCTGTGCAGTCCTGGGCACAAAGGGTTTGCTGGGGCCAGAGGAAGCAGCCTGAGATGATTGATCCTGTGATTCACTGCGAGGTGAAGAACAACACACGGTGGAGAGCACTGTGTCCAAACGGAGAATCCATGGTTAACAGATGCAGGAAAAGCCAGTTGATTTGCACATGCTCAGTAGTCTTCCAAAGTCTCTATTTCTCCCATATTGAGCCGCTCTGATGAGGCATTCACTGAAAACCCTGTGAACCAAACAGGACTGGTGTTAAAAAGCTGGCTGTGGGATACTGTATTTGGTGAGATAAATCTGGGGTGTGCAGCAGCACATATAAGACCAAGTGTATCAGAAGCACCAGTGGTGACCGTGGCTCTGCAACATCTTGGAAGGGAGCACATTTAAGTCAAGTAGTACTTGGAAGTGGCTGTCAACACCCTCCTTACACAGTCCAAGCAGCAGAAATGGACCTTTGGAGAACTTGGAATCCAAATGTGGAATCATGCCCAACACCTGCGGGGGGGGTGTAAGCAATTTTACCCCTTACTTTAAAGTACATGTACCTATGAAATGCCTTTTTTTTTTTTTTTTTACAATCCCCTATCTCAGGAGTACATGAAAATGAAGTTACACAGGGCCATGCAGGTGGCTCAAATGCACCCAACCTTCTACCCAGCAACTTGTAGCTGTGAAGTGCTGAGGACATGATGCACACAAGAGAAGTGTAAGAAAAAGTGAAAACACTTTCAACAAGGAAAAAACCATAATATATCATATATGCAACTTTCCCACTGAAATCCCATTTTTATGGCTGTACCAAGCCCATACAGAGCATAAGAAAAGGGAAAGTCTTCTGGTGTTTTTGTTGAACATGAAGTTGGTATCTCATTGTCTGGAGACTGCCATATAGGCCTGCTCTGTGCTAGAGAACCAACTGCTTTCCACAGTCTTGTCTTCAAGAGGTAGGAAATGCTCTGTTCAGTAGATTTAGGAAAATCACTCTGGCTCCCTCTCGTGGCACTGTGTTACCTACAAGGCCTGGAAATTATTCTGTAAAAGAGTGAGTGTACTCATTTTTAAAAGTTGCATGTGCTACTTCTCTTACAGTTGCAACTTGTATTTAGTGACTTCTTCACATTACATGAGTTGTTTTTTTTAATAAATTCAACTGAGTCCCTAGATCAGACTCACTGAAGTGGTCTAAGTCAGGATTCCACTGAAAATGGAAGTCACTGATTCAGTGAAGAGTATTGGCTATGGTGAGAACAAAAGACAAAAAGAATGGCAGGGCTCTGTCAGAGCCTTAATAAAGCAGTGACTTCAGGTGGCTAATGCCAGGCTGCTTTACATGAACGTGGGCTAAGAAGCCCCAGTGCAAGCACTGGCTCAGTGCAGTATCCTTGTTTCCTTCTGTCCCACAGAGCACAAACATGGACACATTTCTTCTACCTAAATTACACCCCACAGTGCTCATGGACTTACACAATGCCCTTAAATTTAAAGAAGCCTTTCCATCAATGCTACAAGAACTGGCTAATACCATCCTCACATAAAAATTAAGACAGAGAACATAATAAATAAAGGACTGCTAAGGATTTCATCATCTGCCTCCAACTGAAAATCTGTGACCACTTCCACCCTTGCCACCTTTTCTGCCTAGGGTGGTTAGCTCTTCTAAGAGGGTGGGAAGGCATAAAGGCAGCCTAAGGAAGCTGCTCTTCAGCAGGAACAGAAGATGTGCTTGTCTTCAAAGACCGAATTAGCATTAAATCAATAAAACGGGCACAGGTCAACTCACAAGAGGAAAGGCTGTTTAACTGACATCCCTGAACTACTTAAAGGTTGCCAGGTAATAAAGAGGCTTTTACATGAGAGAAAGATTGACAAAGGCTTTCCATGAGGATTGCATGAATTTTTTCAAATCATCAATAATAACAGCATTGAAACAAATTCTAAGGACACTTCAACTTTCCTCAAATTCAGTATTACCATTTAAGATCAGTAACAATTCTACGCTCCACAAGGCAAACTCCCACTGGCAAAATGAACATTAACTTCTGAAAAGGAGGACTGACCTAACAAGCTGGGATCTGCCCGAACCATCTTCTGTTTCTTCTTTTTCTTCCCGCTCTGCACAGCCTCGAAATTCGATTGCTGGTTGTTGCTCTGGTTGGTCTGAAAGACCGAATGTAGCGAACTGTGGTTCATCCCCCACACTGAATCCTACAAAACAAATTCAGGACAAGATTGTAAAGCACAGTTAAGTTTGGTTTAATTATACAGAAAACACTCAAAGAGCCCAACACACTTTCTACATCACATGTGGCAGCACTGGCCACTGCTGCATCCACCTCCTCGCTCCAAGGCATTGCCTGGATCAGCAGGCAGACACTGTTTGATACACAGCTGGCCTCAACTGTTATAAAGGAAAAAATCTGAAACCTGCTTTTTTCCCTGCCTTTCATAGGACCTGTAAAATGCTGCTCATCAGTGCAGCCTGAATGCAGCCTCTCCAGACTCCCAATAGTCTCCACACACTCCTGAGGACTGCAGTGATTAAGATTTACCTGCTGTTGCTGCTGTTGCCTCTGCTGACTGGCTTTCTGTTTGGCACGGCGCTCAAGAAACTGCTTGGCAAACTCCTTGGCCTCAGGAGTGTCTCCAAGGTAGGCTCTGATGTAGTCGTGGACCTCATAGGGAGACTCCACTTCCTTCAGGAAAGAAACAAATGTGGGAACTGCAGAAAGAAGGCAGAGCATGAGGGAATGCACACTGATAATACAAACACATACATCAAGTAAACATTTACTCTGGATTTCTGTGTCACAGATTTTCTGGTTTAGCAGCCACAGCAAACAGCTTGCCCTTTCAAGCTCCCCAGTGATAGGGCAACAGGCCCTGTCATGCAATCCATGATGAAACTGGATCCTCATCTCTGCTTGATAATGCTTCCAAAACCACCAGAAAGCCTCAGCAGGCTCTGGGTGGCACTTTAAAACTGATTCCAATCCCCACTGATTTTCTGCAGTTGGAACAACCAAAACCATGGAGAAGATGACACAGGTCATTCTTCAGGCCCCTATTTAATGAAGTAATTTTGCACTGAAAACAGTCCTTTGATGTCATTCCAGTCCCCCAGAACTACCTGGTCAGGAAACAAACTGGATATGGCTCCTCACATTCCTGCCCACCTCTTACCATCTAAGTTGTTGGCTGTGTTGAGTGCATGAAGCATCTGTTCACACCACTGAGTGAATCCATCCTGGGCTTTATTAACACCCTGGAATAATTTCAACAGCTTCTCCTCTTCTTCAACCTTCTTGCTTTGTCTACTTGTAATACCTACAGATTTACTGAGGTAAAGAAAATGAATATATTAGGTTATCAGCTACCACACTTACCCACAGTACAGTGTTAAAAGACTCCCTATTTTACAAGATGCAAACACCTCTTAAGAACCAAATAATTTTCTAGGCAGATGACAAAATAAATTTTGAATGATCACCTATTGACTACATTTTTTGTCAAAACAGATCCTGAGTGACACATGAAAAAAAAGAGAACACACAAAGATGTTCTGACTTAAGTGGTCATCTCAAGAATGGCAGCCTTTATTTGCAACAGCTCCTTCCCCAGTTCCTACCTGAGGCTGGCATTGCTTTTGTTTTTGTTGGTCGAGTTACGAGGTCCCACTTCCTTCACTGCATCATCCCAGAAACCCATGTTGGAGTTTTTGGTATCAGCATTGCTCCAGATGCTACTGACTAGGTCAGATGCCCACTGGTTGCTGGGATTAGTGTTTAGGGAGCCCCACACTGAATTCCCAATGCTGGTGTGCAGGTTAGAGTGCTGTTGAAACATAACAAAGAGATCCTGGTTATTAGCACCAGCCCTGGCAGAGCAGGAACAAACAGACAGGGGGAACTGGTCATTTCCCTCTACATGGAGAAACACACAGCGCACATACCGTGGTATTTCTGACTCTGTTGGGCTGCTGGTGCTGTTGTTGCTGCTGTTTCTGCATCTGCCTTGCCTCCTCCTGCTGGATCTCCAGCAGGGACTTGGCGGTGCCTGTTGGTTTGGTGACATTACCCCAGCCTGACAATTTTTGCTGCTGTTGTTGCTGCTGTTGCTGGAGGGCCTTCATTAGTTCTCGCTGCTGACGCCTTTGCTGTTGCATGCAAGACAAAAGTGCATGTCCATACTTACAGAAGCTCACCACTGTTCAGCACTCTAACCTGGAAATTGGTTTTAAACTGATTTCATTTTCTTCTGGAGAAGAATGGCTGGCCTATTATTTTTTGGGCCATTACAGTTCCTCCAAAAAGGGAGTCACTGATTAACCAGGAAACACAAATTATTTGTAGCCTAGGAAAGACTAAATTTTATCAAATCCTGCCTACAGTCAGCTAAGCATTTGGGGTCTTGGAAGACTACCTTCTCTACTACCATCACTTGTTTGCCCCCAGCCCACACTTCCTTAAACTGCCCTGATCTGTGAACATATTAAAGATGTGAAATAATTTTACAGTGTTTTGTAAACATATTATAACCCCTGGGGTTAAAAGGGTGCAGTTTTCCCTCTTTTCAGATACTTGTATTAGGAAGCTATAAAAACTTTCACGTAAGTCCTTACTGAAACTATGCCTAAAGGGGGGGGATTTTACTCGAGCTATGCTACTGCAAAAACCATTCCACATCCTCATCATTCCTTCTAACAATTTAAGTGGCAGCTAAGCAGACACGTGGCTGAGGCCACTGTAACAACTCAAGACTCTGTTCCTGTTAGTCCTTACCTCTTCTCGAAGCTGTCGTTCTCGTTCTTCTTCTAACTTCTGGATTTCTGCCAACGACAGTGTGGTCTGGGATTGACAAGCTCCTGAATTTGATTGCTGACCCCATGTTGAAGATGAAGGGAGCTGGGGCAAAACAGACATTATCAGGAATTACAAAACATTTCAGAGAATACTGCTGGTGTATAGTCATGAAAAAACAGTATAAGCCCAGGGGAAAAGAAAGGCCACCTTCAAAGTTTAACAAAACCCTGGAAAGTATAAGATCATATAATTAAGTATGAAAAGGTACCAAGTATAAACTGTACATTTCTTTGAATTGTCCTCTGATGTATCATACTGTATCAAGAATAATGCAATGCATAATTCCCTGAAAAAACAGCAATCAATTTAGATTTCAAATACTTCAGGAACTCTTTGGGAAAGCTTTGGGAGCTTTGCACTGGCCCTTGCTCATTGTGGCAGAATAAACATCACTACCCACCTGAGTCCCTCCCAGTGTGCTTTTATTGACAGAACCTTTCTCTTCTAATTTGTAACTTACCTTCCTCTTCCCATCACTTTCACACTCAACTATTTGCCCTCCTCCCTTTTCAGACAGTTCATCCATCTCTGTCCAACTGCTACAGACAGCCCTGAACACGTTACCTTCATCTGTGCAAGTTGCTGCTGTTGCTGCTGCTGCTGCAGCCTCCGTAGAGCCTCCTGCTGCTGCTGCCTCTGCCTCATGATCTCCTTCTGGCGCTGGAGTTCCAGCTCCTTGCGCTTCCGCTCCTCCTCCTCCAGCCGCTGCCGCGCCGCCTCCTCCTCCATGCGCAGCCGGCTCTCCTCCAGCCGCCGCTGAGCCTCCTCCTCCTCACGAGCCCACTTGGCAGCCTCCTCTTCCTTCCAGGACAGAGACAGGAATAAAGTCTTAAGTAGACTTAGCAAAATTTAAAATACTCCTACTCTGAGGTATTGATACTCAAGAGAGCAGAAGAGGCCTTTGTACTCTAATCTGGTTGTTCATTTACCTTTATATTTCTCAGGCAAGAAAGCCCAGTGATATACCAGTGATATACCCTATGTCCCCTAAAAATACAAGCTTCCCGCTGCCCCACCAAGGAACTTGGAAGAGAATGGCATCTCCGTAGTTCAGATGAGCTCATTTCATACTATTTTCTTTCTACGAGTCATGCACCTTTCAGTCTGAGCTTCTACCTGCTTATCCTGCTCGAAGTGCTGCCACACCTTTAGTGGAACAGAACTCGGCAGAAGTAACACAAAAGAAAAAAACAGATGACAAAAAGGAGATGTTACTGGAGTGACTCAACACTAGAGTTGCAGAGAAGATGCTTCTGCAAACAAAGGAGACAACTGTGCAGTGGGACAGAAGCAGGGATGAATGTCTTACAATTTCTGAAAAGAAATGCTAAAATACTAACTGGGATTTCTGAAATGGACCTGGAAGCTAATGTGAAGCCAATCATGTTTCAGGATTAGTTTGTCTGAGGGACTGTGGCAGTATCAATTATGGGGCTGAAAGCTGAAGTCCCATATGGACTTCTAAAGCTGACCCCAAGGAGAAAAAAATGCTGTAAGACAAGAGAAGGGAAGAAAAAAAGCTGAAACTCTCGTAGTCTTGATACAGTCTTGGCATTGTACAGAAAGACTGGCAGAACTGATCACCTCAGGTGACACAATTCTATAGCAGAAGATAACAGTTCTATCTCAGAAGATAACAATTCTATAGCAAAGGCCCAGAGAGTGATAATTCAAAACAAACTTTGGTTTGTACTCTGGTACTGTAGTCTGCCTTTCCCTTGAAGAAAGGAGCAGAAATATCACGCTACCAAGTCATTCTTAGGGCTCAGACATGAAGGGAAACATGCACTCAACCCAAATCTCTTTTCCAAAGGACAGGTCAGATCCTGATTATTTTGTCTGAAATCCGGATACAGGTAAACAACCTTTTTGTCATTCTCTTGATACTGTCTACAGGCTCTGCTTTCTTTCACCAAAACTGATGGTATCTCAGCAGGGATGCAAGTGCCAGAGTCTGTTTGTTCTGGCAGCCCCCAGAATTAAACACAGGAAGTCCCTTCTGCCATTTTCACCTGTTTCCGAATTAACTCCTCTCGCTGCCGCCTCTCCTCCTCTTCTCTTCTCCTCTCTTCCAATCTCCTAAGTGCTTCCTCCTGCTGTTGCCTCTCCTCTTCCTCCCGCTGCCGCCTTAGTGCAATTTCCTGCTCTCGTTGTCGCCTCAGGGCTTCCTCCTGGAGTTGGGAACAAAATGTCAGTCTATAAATGCCAACTCATTGACAAACCACATCAGAACACAGATTACAGCACTGTCTGGCCAAATGAATGGCCTCAAGAAAAGCTCCCTGGCTCCAAGCTAAGCTCTACCAAAACATTGCATTAAACACTACAGACCCACATGGCAACAAGTTATTTTGATGCAATGTGCATCTCATACATAATTATTTTAATGAAAAAAGAAACACATGAAATCATTGCCTATCTTTGGTTTTAGGAAGAATGATATTGAGAATGACAAAGGGTGGGAGTCCTCTTTCCACTATGCACTCAGTACTTGAACCTTTAGATATTATTTTAGTGTGTGGGTATCATTAATTCCTCTTTTTTTTGAGGGTGTAAGCTCCAAGTTGGAAGCTTTTCCTACTTACACAAGTTTCTGAACACTGACTATTCAAGAGCACTACAAAACTCAACCCACATGTCCAGACAGCAGAAAGAAGCTGAAGCAGCCCAGTGCACTCACAGACACAGCAGCTGTGGGAGTCTCAGATGTGACTCTGTGACAGGGCTTGGACTGGGCTGTCCCCATACTATCTAAATATTATGGCCAACAAAAGGTCTCTTGAGGGCTTTGATTTTGGGCTATCCCTAAACAATTTAAAGAGCTTTGAAGGAATTATGTCCTGTTTCCCAAGTAACAAAGCAATTTACTCAACTCAAAAAGCAGCACACTTCCCCACTGCTCTAAGGCCAACACAGACATCTTTCCATTCTTCTCCTTGTGTTTGGAGGAATAGGGCACAAGCAGCCTTTGGCTGGCTCCCTGGATATTTTTACATGGGAGCACACCTGAGAAACTTTCCCCCAGTTCTGACTTTGTCTTGCAGTAAAAAGCCTTAGTTTTAGCAGCCTTTTCTGACCTCTGACATCAAGCAACTGAGTGAAGGCCACCCCGCTTGTCATCCCTTCTGTTTTCTCTCCACTTTCTGACTTATCCTAACAGCTCAACCTGAAGATCCTACTTTTTGGACAAGAACTTTCTTAAGCTCTTATAAATGTATTTTTCTTTTAAAATGACCTCTACTGTGCTATTGTACTCTTCCAAGCTTTTTATAAGTAATACATTACTCACAGGACAATGGGGGGACTTGTTGTGCAGCATGGATATAAATTCTGGCAAACTGGGGAAGTGAATTGGGAAAACTAAGACCCTTTTATTCAATCTGCTACCAAGCCATGTTCACACAGCAGAGATAAACTTCACTATACTTCCCTGAACAACCGGCCTGGGTCTTCCTCTGACAGGGAAGTTCAGATGTCTGCACAGAGCTGTCAGTAGACAGAACATCTTTGATAAGCTTTCCTATGGCACTGAAGAGCCAATGGCTGCAAGCTCACAGTTCATTTGTATTCCTGTGTATCACTGAAGTGGGTTTAGTGCTAAATGGAAGTGCAATAAATGTTTTTCTTCCACTAACTGGACATAATAGCCTGTGATTCGTTTTCTCATTAATCAAGCCCTTGATTTGTCATAGTCACAAAAGCTTCAAGCACAACATGCACCACCTGAACAGCTGCTGTAACTTGGGCCTGTAACTGTATGAACTGGGCACGTGCAGTCAAGTCACAGGAATCAAGTGTCCCCAATACAAGTGCTGGAAAATTTCTGCTTGCTGTTTCTTTTCCTGAGAAGTCTCCTGAGGAGGCTGGGGGTGTGCCAGGCTCCTCTGTTTGGCTGGAGACCACAGAGCAGGATCTGAACTCGGGAGGCCGAGCTCACCCAGGCTGGGGGGCTGTCACTGACTGAACACGTGGTACCTGAGATGAACCAAGTCACCAGTGAACAGCAGTTCATTGAATTCCCTGCCCTACTTTGCCTTTGGGAATGAGGCTAGGATTGCCATTAGGAAAGCTGCAGGGATCTCTCTCTTGCTCAGGCATGCCAGGAGAGACGGGGCTGAATGACAGCAATTAAGACTTCTCTCCCCTACAGACCTGAAGACCAACAGTGTTGTACCAATAAGAGAAAAAAAACACCTGTAAGAGTCTGAAAAGCTGGGAACCACATGGCTGATGCCATTTTTTCCTACTCTTCACAGCTATAAAGAAAGGTGGTCTTAATATTTACCTCTGTAGCTCCTTATTATTTGATGTTTTTATTTGAGTGTGTGACAGAAAACATTTAAAGCTCTCCAGCTTCCTGCCACTAACTTGTATGGGAAACACTCAATCCTTTGGCTCTTTCAGTTCCCATGTTTGTGGCTTCCTGCTCCAAGTGGATCCCAATGTTCTTTAGCATCTTTATTAATCATTGTTTTTAAGCACACACACCTTGCTATACGAACAGCTTATTTCAGACCTTTTAAAACATCTGTAAAATTACAGAAAATCCTTAGGCAGCAATTCCCAGTTCAACAGACTCTGGATTCTTACAACAGGGAATTTTTTGCAGTTGGTAACACCTGCAATTCTGCTTGTCTGTATTACTGGGGCTTACAAATCTTTCTGCTGTCATCGTTGAAACAAGTACTTTAAACAGAACACTAAGTACATAATTCAGAGAAAATAATCATTAGCTAGTTAATAAACCTCCAATTTTGTTCCTGAAAGCAATCAATCATGACAAAATAGAAGACATCAGACCAGAGACAAAGAAGAAATACAGGAGCTACACAAGCTGGGCATTACTGTTTGCAATTCCACAGTGCAAAGTAATTGATGAAAACTATGAACAGAACTGAATTCAACATTTGGTATGACATTTCATCCTACAGAATTGAATTTCTATTAGTTATTTTTTTTTATTTAGAATTCACCATCAACAGCATATTTACTAACCTTATATACTAGTCTTTTATGCAGTATTACATCAAAAGCCTTCCTGAAGTCCAGGCAGATTAAGTCTACTGCTTCACCCCTCTCAGCTCTCACTGTCATCTCCTCAAAAGAAGTTAATCAAATTTGTTAAGCATCATCTCCTCTGTATAAATCCATGCTAATAAATCAGTTCATCCCTGATTCTACAATGCCTTCCAGTACAGAAGTCAGATTCAAATATTAGACCAGTTTCTTTTTTTTTTTTTTTTAAATACAAAATACAATGTTACTTTCTCTTTCCAGAGAAGTGCTTACGCTCTGTTACCTTTTCAAGACATTACTGCTCAGCATTCAGCATTGTGGCAATTATTGCATTCGTAATGAACTATAATACTTGCTGTTACTGCTTTTCAACCCCGTTCTGCTTCCTCCTTGTAAAAAGTTATTTCCCATCGCATCTCAGAAAGGGAGAGTCAGACTGTTTACTGCACAAATCCAAAGTGGACAACAAAACTTTGGAATTTAATAGACATGAAGATATACACAGTAGAAAAACTGTTAGACTGAAAAGAAACAATCCAAGTCTACTTGAAGCCACCATGGATGACACACATTGAGTTACCAGGTGATCAGCTGAAAAATGAGTTGTTATTAAACCAGATCTAAAGCAATCTAACTCAAAAGTTAAACTTTTGAGTATATTATTGCTTCAATGCCACAGTTTGACCTCGAGCAAAGGATGTTTTTCCACTGTACACCACAATGACTTCCTGTACACAGAGTAGAGAGATTAAAGCAAGGAGCCATTTGCAGACTTGATTCCAAAAGATTCCATGACAGTTACCTACACGTCATACTGTGTCAATTAAAACAGATCTTTAGTGACAGAACCCAAACCCTGAGTAAGCTGAGGTCTACAACTAACTTACAAATAAAACTAAAGATTCTAGAGGCTTCCTCTGAAGTGTCTGATCCCTGAACCAGGAATGTGCTTTACAACTGCCCACCTAAACACACAGGAAATATTATAGAGGACACAATTATTTATTACTTTTGCCTATAATTGTTGTGATGCTTTTCAGGGCATTTAAACTCCTTAGTGAATAAGCTCAGCCATGTGCTTGCCCTTATCCTTCACATGCAGAGTGAAAACTTTAACTTTCACTGTCTTTCTCTCCTACAACACTTAAGGAACAACTAAATTTTCTTCCATGCAGAATTCAGAAGTAAATGCTAAAAATGCCAAACTAGTAATGCCTCTATTTGGTATTCTTGAAAGATTAAGAACATACTCCAACTCCTACATTCATTCTCCTACTGCAACACTGATCACATAATTCTTTTTAAGATCTGCTTGACAAACTACATCCCTTCCTTTTCCAAATATCAACTCAGGAAAAAAAGCTGACAGGCTCTATTACCGAGATAATAATTTATTAAAAAAATTGTTTACTAAGTTTCAAAAAAAAAAAAAAAAAAAAAAAAAAAAATTTATTAAAAAAATTTTTTAAAAAATTTAAAAAAAAAAAAAAAAAAAATTAACAGGGGAAAAGTAAGTTGAATGTCACATCATTTTTTCCCACTATAGCCCTCTACCTGTTATTCATGTGAAACAGCTGTTCAAGCTCCATCTACTCCAGAACGTGCCCTGACAAAACACTAGACTGCATAAATGACAAATAAAAGATTAAACATACAGTAACTGGGCAACTAAGTCTGATATTGGGCACTAACAAGTGGGGAGGAAATACTCCACAAGGAATAAAGCCCCTCTGCTCCCAAACAGGAACCTATCTCAAAATGAAGCATCAAAGCCCATTTCTCAGATAGCAATTTGGGCTCTTAAAATCAAGTACAGGAGAATCATAATTTCATATACTCACATGAAAAATATTACAACTGTCTTCATACACACCTACCAAAGATTAATTAGACCCCACAGGATTCTTAAAGTGAGTTTTATAAAGTATTATAATTAATTAGATATTAACTACATTGAGGAAACTCACTTGCTTCCTGCGGGCCAGTTCTTCTTCTTCCCGTCGTTTCCTCTCATCTTCCTGCTGCCTCCTAAGTAGCTCTTCTTGTTGCCTCCGAAGCTCCTCCTGCCTTTTCCTCTCCTCTTCCTCTCGTTTGGCCCTCATTTCCACTTCTCTCCTCTCTTGCTCTAGCTACAATTCACATAAAACTATACTCAGATGCAGGTAACGTATTCCTACACCATTTCTTAGGGAAACTCTGCTGAAATTATAGTAACAGCTTAACAGATGAAGCCTCTGACAGATACTCTCCCTTAATTGGCATTTGACCTATCAGCTGGCTGTCTACTCCAACAGTCTAGAACAATTTTGGACAATTTCTGTTCAGTCACCAGTTCTCTAGGCAGTCTTTCTACATCAGCTCCTCAAAATACCCTCTGACTTCAGACGCTTGTAGTGAGTTCTTTGCAGTCATCATTAAATAATCACTTCCAGGTAACGTACAGAATCAAACAGGTTCAAACTCACGAAAGTAATTTAACACTAGAGTACATGTGAAATAACCCTGGCAAATAGGACTCTTATGATTTCCCAAACCAATGCTGGTGAAAAACACATGGATTAAGAGATTAAGTACCTGCTCCCAGCACAGGATTTGGCATGACAGCTCATGACGATCTCAGTTTAAAACAAAGGTGGCTAATGAAGATGTTTTAATCACAGATGTAGAACACAAGAACTATTTCCAGAGGTCAGTAGTGCCTCCACAGCAATGGTTTCCACAAGCAGTCCAGAAGGGTTTCATAACTGGTTTTTATAACCCCTCTTTATGGTGCTTTCCATGAAAATCTAGTCAAAATCATACAGACTGAAGAGCTTTGGTCTTCCCATGGCTCAAGAACCACAGTTACATTGCAGAACAGCAATCCCAACTTCTTACAGTACAAAACAGTTTCTGACCTTTGCAGCTTTGGCCTTCTCGAGCTGCTGAAGTTGTTCTAGAGCTGGTCCCTGAGCTGCAGTATCAATGGGCAGATCCCAGACACTGCTTCCTTCCCAGACTAGACAGTGAAGAAAACAAACATTGACAAGCAAAAATAAGCACATCAACCAACAAAACTGAAAGGGGGAAATGCTGTTACTATGTTTTATGAACTAAAATCAAGATGTTAAGTCTTAGTCAGTAGAGGGCCACCTTATCTTTCTGCACAACAAGGCCTGTCCATGACTGAAGTAAGGCTGGGTTTACCACAAAATTCTACAGAAAAACCAGCTATTCAAACTCTTCCCATCATAAAAGAACACCCTTAGAACGTAACAACTCCTTCAGACGGAGGCTTCCCATAACCATCAAAAAATTATCATATCCATTATAGTTCTCAAATGGAACTTACACTGCAAAGCAAAGTATGCTGAGCCAGTTAAAAATAATGATGCAGAACTAATTTCTCCTGCTGTCAAAAAGGGAGTGATCATCTCAAAGATGATGACTCTTACCACATGGACTTTTCTCAACAGCCCAGACACAGGTTAAGCCTCTTACCTGTAGGCTGTGAAGCTGACTGAAGTTCCCATATTGAGCCAGTGTCCGGCACTGACACAGACCTTGTTACAGGTGGCATCATGTTCTGTTCAGATATTCTGTAATACCAACAAGCAGAGTCAGCATGCCACTTCCAGGGAGAGGAGTGCTCTGAACACACATGAGATTCAGTAACTTGCAACATACATATCCTTTCCTTCCACACCTCTATTTAAAACAAAAGTATGTGGACAACACTAATTGCTTGCAGGGTTCTTGCTGATCTCTTCTCTGCTGCCAAGACAGCTACTGGCACAGTTTTGCATCTGCTGCTTAGAGGCCATTTTGAGGAACCAGCATCCAGCCCTGCAGAAGTTAACTGGCAAAGCCATTCTGTACCAGCACATCTGCCAAATAGGTACACTTTCAACTCTACAATTTTTCCTCCTCATTTCCATAAATACTCTTTGAGGCAAAGACTGAATTTATAAAGAAGTACTCAACATCCTGGACTGTTTCATATTCTTCTACGTATTCATGTTCCCATTGCAATCTCTAAAATATGTAATGCTCAACTCTGAGCAAACCTGACTAGGACAGACTGCTGACAAGATGTAATTACTGATACATACAAGCCAGAACACAGGAAGAACGGAATTCAGTTCAAGTCTGGGCTAACTCACCTCATCTTCAGGGCCTGGAACTGTTGCAAGAGGATAGCGAGCTGCTGCTGCTGCTGGGATGAGAGGGCTGCCTTCTGCTGCTGAGCCAGCATCTGTGCATACTGTTGTCTTCAAAACAGAAGCAGAGAGTCACTGTTGTTTGCTCACTTTTGCCCAGGTTACAGACAGATGCATGCTCAGGGACTAATGCCCACTGACCTATATGATGAACATGCTCAACACTAGAGAATGGGGGCTGGGAAAGCATCAAAATACATGGATAGAACCAACTGGCCCACATGAGCAGAACCAAATTACTCTTCACTCTCAACTATGTCACCTGGGTATTACTGTCCAATGCCCCTCTTGTAAGCCTGTGCAACATTACTTCTTTTTTTCTATAAATTCCATAAAGTTAGCTCAAATTACTCTGGCTTTGCTCTCTGCCCATCTACCATCAGGTCTCTTTCCCAGTATGCCAAGGCAATGGCTAGTACAGGGGCAGGCTCTTGCCTCATCAAATCATAACCAACAATGAGTATTAAAAAATCATAATCACGACACATGCTTTGAGAACCCCAGAATAAGTAGTCTGCTGGTTTCCTTTCCTTCAAGCTCCTACGAAACAAGTCATCAGGAACTTGCCAGAACTGAACAACTGAAAACTGGCAAAATGGATAACTGCTTTGCCCAGCAGTTAGCCTTCCCCTGATCTCCAAATAGCTGAGCAAGTAGACCAAAAGGAAGTTCCACCTTCTCCATCTCCAGTTCAAAAAACTGGTAGCCTTGCCCTGACTCCAAAATATCTGAAGCGCATTACTAGGACAGCTTGGGTTCAGTCTGACCATAACAGGTACTGTACAGCAGGTCTCACCCAGGTAGGTATGTGTGACACAGAAAATGACTCTGACAAACGTGCCTGAGGTAGCCACACTGTCCTACTCCTGCAGCCATCTCTGGTGTTTGGGGAAGCAGCTACTGCTGTTGGAGGCGGAGCACTCCCAGCCCCATTGCCCAAGGAAACAATGACAAGAAGCTGAACCCAGATGACCAAAAACGCAGAGCAGAACACAGCCACTGGAACACCTCGGGTGCTCTGGGAAGTCTTACTGTATTAAAAGATGCTGATACTGGAGGTGCTGCATTTGGATCAGAGCCAGCTCCTGCTGTCTAGTCAGCCGCTCTTGGTCCAGTTCGCCCTATGTTTAGGAATAAAACATTTCATTATAATATATATATATGGTAAGAGCAGCATATTGCAAAGGCAAGCAATGTAAGAGTTGTATTTTGAACAGGAAAGTCAAATGCAAAAATCCCAAGAGACTGACAAAGCCTGTAGCAGGGTTAGTGAAATACAGAGCACTCATACACATTACAGGACCAACCCTCCCAGCCACAGATAGGGCAAAAACATTTTTAAATTGAGTGTCTTCTCTTACAAAGGCAATTTAACACAGAGTTCAGCCTTGGTGCTTAGAACACTTGCAATTCCAAGACAGAGCAGGTGACACCTAAATAATTCATTCCCATTCATTCCAAGACTATCTGAACACTGTAACTGCCACACAATTACCAGATGTGGAAGTGGTGCTGGGCCTGGAGTGAAGGGGACCCTGCCCCACATTTTCATGATGTCTCCAAGTGGCTGGAAAGTCTCATCACAGGCTCTCTTAACCAGCAGCGACATGGTGAAGTATCCAGCCTGGAACCACTCTGCCATCTCCTGATTACTGAATGGACCTGAAAGAACAACCAACCAACACATGTTGCAGGGAAGGAGAAGCAAGGCCAAGTCCAGCATGTTGGAAACAAAGTGCTTGCTAAAGTCACACAGTACCCAGCACCAGGCTGTCTCACCCCTTGTCTGGACACACTGTGCACCCAAGGCTGGAGTGCCAACGCACAGATCTGCATCTTTACAGGGGCTGCAGCTCTGGCCCAGAGAGTCTCATGGCAGTGCGTGACTGCTTTCACCCTGCACTGGAGGGGACAGGCCAGCTGGGAGATGGAAGCCCAGCAGCCAGGGTGCTGTGGAGCTTGGCCCAGCTAATACCAATGCTGCCTTCCAGCAAAGCTCATCTCTGTGGCAGGCTCAGCACCAGGCTGACAACAGCCACAGCTCCCAGTCTGGCCCTTGCCCGTATCCATGAGCTGACAGTGCCAGAACCGCAAGTGCTGCTTTCCCCACATGCACTGCACAGGTAATTAAACAATCTTAGCCTGCTTCAACTCTTGCCTTCAAATCAGAGGAGTTCCTATGTTTTACAGAACTTTTGCTCCTGGAACTCAGCAGATGAGCAGATCCACTTCTGGATGGATAATTACATTTTTTAAAGTAATAAGGATCCAGTTTCTTTCCTTTCTCAAAAAGCTACTTTTCCTTCTCTTCCTCTTTATCCTGAGAAAGATTTCAGTAATGCCCTTCACAGGAGAGCTCCTATACCAATTATACATACCCAAACAGATACAAAGCCAGTAAAAAACCCTGTTGCTTAACAGAGTAAGAGCCACATAAATAAGTTTTGCAAAAATGTCTTCTGAGAACAAGTACATTCAGTAACCCTTGTCTCGTCTTTAGGGAGTATCTATAGAAAGCAATTCCTCCCAGAGAATATGCAACCACCAGAGGTTATTCCAAGAAAAAAAAAATAAATCAGATGGGAGTATTTACTTCTGAAGGTCACATGCAAGGAAGTACACCCAGCAGTGCCTGACACACAGTGTAAAGCACACTGAGCAAATATAAACACTTTATGGTTAACATCCTTTAAACTCAAAAGGGTGAGAAGAAAACCCTAGGGATGTGCAATATCTGCAGACAAGAGATTGGCACAGATCCCACAAACAACACCCTCACCAATCCTATCAGGAGTCCACACTCGAGAAGTCCTTCACACTAAACAGCATGAAGCACAGCAAGGGAGGAGTTCACTGTTTAACTGCATTTTTGGGAGGCAGATAAGCAGCTACGAAAACACAGTCCTGAGACATCCAACAGAAAAATACCTTCTGAAAGCAAAGATACAAATATCTGTATGAAAGGCCTGATCCAACTTCGACTGCAAAAAAATTTCTTCAGCAAAAACTACAACCATGAAACAAACAGTTCACGTGTATTTTATGCACTAACAATGCCCTGGCTGCAAGTTCAACTGAAATCGAGATCCTGCATGAGCACTGGCTTGTGGAAACTTGTTTCGTCTTTGCTTTAGAGCCTAAACAAATTACCCTTCCCTGAATACACAATGTCTTGAGGCTGAACCTAGAAAACTGATTTCAATGTTTCTCATGGATTCTTCAACAAGATACTTGAACGGTCACGTTCTTGGTTTGTTTCCATTGTTATCTGGAAATCTGAGTAACTCCTGGCACAAAAAACAGGTTTGAGTCTAAGCTCAATTTACAAAACCATGAAGTGATGGCAAACCTCAGCCACAACAAAGCCTAGCTCTGGACATGAGGCTTGCTGAGCTGAGGGCAGCACCGATGGGTTGAAGGTATTTTCAGAACTCAGTTCTAGAGTGGTAAATTCCCTGTGCTTCTTTTGTAAAATCAAGCACCAGTATCTACTGGTGGTAATTCTGTGAAGAACTCTTAACAATTCTGTGAAACAAAAGAGGAAGTGTAAAGGGCACAGACCTACCCTGAATTTCTCCTTGTGGATCTTTGTAGTACCACTTCTGCATGGCTTCATGAAACAGCGGCATAGAGGAACCCTTTGCTCTGTGCTCTTGAATTTTTGCTGCTAGTCTTTCATCATCAAGGGCACTGTCCTGCAGGTATGCCACCATCTTCTCTGCTTGCTGCAGGAGACATCAAAACCAAAAGCAAGGTAAACAAGAGTTAGTTGTATGCTTACAGGCTTCACAATGAGTGTGCCAAACACAACCACCTGCTCAAGGGCAGGCCAGGAATGACAGGAGTGACTGCAACACACTCTGGGCTCTGCCTACCACACTGCCAGAACCCTGGACAAGCACAGTTCACCCACTTAAGCAAAGCTTTAAAACAACTTGCCAAGAAGGTCTCACACAGTATCATCACGAAAAACTTATTTTAAACATACTGAACATACACCATTTCTCAAGGCAAATCATAATGCTATTTGACAGTGGTCATAAGCACTAGGGCCTCTAGTTCTTTAACACAGGGTATGGCACCCTGATCCATCCTACATGAAATACTACAAAAGCTTAACTATTCTCCAAAGAGAATAATGGAGAGAAGCAGCTTTCAGTATGCATTGTGGAGTGTAAAGTCTCAGTGGCATTTCTGATTTTATGGGCTTAAAATCTTTTTTGCATTCCACATTCCTCCAGTCTCACAACTGTCGACAACAAAGGAATTTGAGAAATTTTACCTGCTCTAGGTGTTTGAGGCCCTCTTCATCATCTGGATCAGTGGGAATGTTGCCCATGCCTGGAGCAGCTGTGACAGGTGTTTGAACTGGCCGCAGAGCAGGATTTGAATTGGAAACAGGAGGAGAAAGATGAGCAGAAGAAGCTGTGTCTGCAGAAATCTGTGGCAAAGGTTGAGCAAGAGAAGCCAAATCTAAAGAAAAACGTTAAAGTTAGTTCATGGTCTTTAACATAAATTGACTTCTAAAAACTTACTGTAGAGAACATTTAACAGCTCAAATTTAGTACCAAAGCAAACATATTTTCAGATCTCCCTGAATGTACTGTTCACAGCACAGGCACCCAACCTAACTTCAAGGAAGAAACAGTTTAGTTTAACAGCCCAGAACTCAGCACATCTCAGCATATCCCATGCCCTGGCCACCCCATTTGTCCAGACTGATCTGCTCTCTCACAATGACGCACATTCACAACTAGCTCATGTTTCTCTGGACTGCACTGCAATGGGAAGTACCAGTGCAGTGCAAGCACTTGGGATGACATGTCCAACAGATCCTGTGTTTACAGACTGGTTGATGAGTTCCAGCTTGCCACCACCATAATCCAGTCCTTGCCTCGTAAGAGGCCAAGACTAACCAACCAGTAATGGGAGCTTACTAAATTTATCTGTCAAGTTTCTTACCTTCCCCTCTGTTGGACATTTTGGCTGGCGGTGTATTCTCTGGTCGATTCTCTTTATCCTCTGTTTTTTCTGTTCTTTCTGGCACACACTCTTCCTTCCTTTCAAAAAGGCTTGGCTGCAGCGGGTCTGGAGGCTGGGATTTTGGTGGAGTGTCTGACCTTGCAGCTGGAGATGATGCCTGAACTGCTTCTTCCACTGCTTCTGTAACATGGCACAGTTCTACATAACCGAACTAACGGAAACTACACTGGCAGTTGCACCAGAAGCCCTCCCCTTACCTGCCACTACTCGTTCTGTTTTCTCCCCTTCCTTCTTGGTCTTCTCATGATCTTTGGCTTCTTCATTGTGGCTCCCTTCAGAATCAGATCTTTCCTCCCCTTCCTCCACAGGTCGGAAGTCCATCTCCTGTTCCTCAGGTATTGGCTCCTTCTGCACCTTCTGCAAAGCCAACACAACCATCCATAACCCACCCGACACGCCGGGGCATCCAGTCACAGTGACCAAAGGGCCCGGGACAGCTTTTCACCTTTAAAGAGAGAAACGCCCCGGAGGAGTCAAACGTTCCCATTTCCTCTTCAGCATCTTCCAAGCACCACTCGGGGAGGCTGTCCCTGTCGTCGTCCATGCTGCCGCTGCCGCAGCGCACCCGCCGATAGCCCCGCTCGTCGTCACGCTCCCGGAAATCGAACTCAAACCGGCGCCGCCGCTCCATGTGCTCCCGCCAGCCTGCGGAACGAGGGCCGGCTCAGGGGTGGGCCCTACACACAGCCTGGGGCAGCAGCACCCCCGGCACAGGCCCATGGGGGCACACACTGGCAGTGCCCACACAAGCAGGCAACCTCAGCCACAAGGCAGAGCAAAGGACAATCCTGCCAACCAGCTGGAGGCTTTCAAATATTGCCACATGATAAGCTGTGTTATGAGCACCAAGGACCACGTAAGGCTGAGAAAGCTGGGCTACATCATCTAAAACATGCACCAAGACAAGGCAAGCAACACTAGCTGCTGGCTGAATTTAGCAGCCATCGCTGACAATCTTTTCTGGCACCTTCCTGTGTATAAGATTTTGTACTTTCTGCAGAAGTCACATCCTGAATAAAACACCTGCGCTTTTTGCTCTTGCCCTCAGAGATGTTTTTGTGCATATACATGAAAAATGGAGTAACAACTGTTCAAACACCTTTGAAAGAACTAGAAAGTCTTTTGAATGGTCATTTTTTAGCCATGGAATACCAAAACTTGGAACAATAAGAAGAGAGAAAACTTTCCAAATTCAAGTAAAAATTTTATATTCAGAAGACACCTTCATTCAGCCAAGCTTCAAATCCTCTGAGCGCAATAATGCTATTTAAACTGTAAAGAACTTGCTGCTAAGGAAAACAAATTGGGAGTGAAAGGATTGTACACAGCTTCCCATGCAGCAAAAGGCACGTTTACCAGAAAGGTACAAGGCAAAAATGAAAGCACCTTAATTTTAAGTGCTTTTAGTGGTGGTTGTTCTTTTCTGGAGGAAAAAAAAAAAAAAAAATCTTTTTATTGGTCTCAATCTGTGGAATCAGTGCAGGCTCACTCTCCCAAATGGCTCCCAAAAAAAATCACAGTAAAGGTGAGAAATGTTGCCCTGTTTCATATAACTGAGAAATGTTTCCACGCTGACCTTAATACCTTAAGTATTAACACTGGCTGTGCAAAATATCCACCCTTGTCTCACAGAGGAAATGTAAAACAAACTCCTTCTAGAAATATTATGAACTTCAACATTAAATTTTACAAAGGAAACACAAAAGGTTAGACTTTAACAAGGCCTTCCCTATACTATATGTGCCTATTTGCAACTAATTCCACTGGATAACAATCTGTGCTTATAGTTATGCCTTGGAAAGAAGTATTAACCCACCCAATCAATATACTGAAGCAACCTTTTTAATGTCATTAAGGAAGGAGACTGAAGTGTGAGAGGTTGTTGACAACCACCTGCATTTCTGATTAAAGCCATGACCAGACATCTCCTCATCACAACAAGCAATGTCTGTGTCAGGTTTCCCAACACACAGAAAATCAGAGCCATAGCCAGAGCCTGGCATTGCTGTGGCACATGGATGAACCTCTCTGCCTGTCTGCTGTCCTGGGGCTCACAAATGGTTGAGCATCAATTCTCTTCCTCTCTTCTGCATGGAGTAGGAAAATCCAGTATTAAGAATTTCCTATACAGCCATAAATGGACCATTTCTCTAATGCACATGCATTAGAGAAATGGAAATAATGCACCTGCATTAGAGAAAACCTCTATTTTTCCACAGTTCACATCCCCACACCCCAGCACAGGCTCTTCACAGTGAGACCCAGAAACAAGGCTTTGAAGGTGAATACTAAGCATTTTGTTAATTCCCCAGGTATCTTCAAAGTAAGAACCATTTCCTCTGCTCCCACAGATTTGGCCACAGTGCCTTGTAGAGCCCTCCCATTTTCAGAGTTAAGTGGCGCAGACACATGCCTTGTTTCTTAAAAACAAAATGTGTTTGTAAAAGCCTAGTTAGAACACAGGCAGTAACTCAGATGGGAAGTACTGGACTGCCAACCTTTAAAAGGAGACAAAAATAAAGATGAACATTCAGCTCTTACCTAAAGTTTTTTAACCAACAGTTAGGACACAAACACAACTTTAAATTCAGTTCTATGGTATCACCAGGCATCAGTTATATGATCAAGATTTCAAGTTACAGGACATAATTTCAAGCTTAATTTGTCCCTTGCAATTTATGGTTCCATTGTAGGTAAAAGACAGGGCTACTGGCTGCTTCAGGAAATCCAAGTACACATTAGCCTCAATTATTAATAGCTATTTATCTCTTCAAGTTATATTCCCTAACTTAGCAACGAAATTTTCAATGTATACTAATCCAATACTAAACACTACTGAACAACACTAAATACTTACCTGAAGAATAATACATATTTTTGGCATATGTTGTATATGAACATAATTCTGATTTTGCTCAATTTTAGAGCAACATTATCCAATGTACTTTAGTTCCTTCAAGATACTTAAGATGCCCAAGGAACAATGCCCAAAAATTCAACTCTACTTGAACCACATCAAGTGATTCTGAAAATGGAGTGACCATAATGATTTGAAAAGCCTTACAAAAAAAAGCAGCAACCAAAAAGTCTTTATACGAAATTATAGCCTAAGGACTGTCCCAAATGCTCTTCAGGAAAAAGACCTTAATAGAACTATTTCAGTAAAGACAAAATTGTAACAGAGAAATCTGAGGCAAGAAGAACTGATTCCTACTCCTTAAGGACAACTTGGTAACTAAACACCAGAATAAGTACAAAGTAGCAGTTTAAGTCACACCAATTTGAGTTAAATTCATTGTTTAAAGCAAAAACGGGATTAAAACCATTTTGATGGTCTTGTGGCTACTTCTCATAGGACAATTCAAATATACCTGTGACCGAAGCAGAGACAGGGCAGTATAGCTGTCAGCTCAGGCTATCTAGAAATCAGCAACTTCTCTGCAGTCACAGAACTCTTAGAACAGGCTTTCAGTAATACCTGCTGGAACTAAGTTCAGTTAGCTGTCTACTTCTGGGAATTCAAATAGGCAGCAGTATTTCCCGTAAAAAGCAAGATGAATTTTCAAAACCTTCCTTAGAACACCTTTTAAAAAACTCAAGATATGAATGAACTTCTGAACTTTGAGGTCTCTGCCTCTTTCTAAGCTAAAGCATGGGGGCTTGTCCTTGCACAACACTCCATTCCTTGTATGATGCTGCATCTGACCATCATGAGGTACTGAACTAGGTCTGAACCAGGCAACAAGGCAGCAGTGTGTAATGAACAACTGTGACCACACGCTGCGGAAAGGAAAACTACGTTCTGCAAAACTTGCCCACTAGCCTTGCTCTAAATAGGAAATAACTGGTGATAAATCAAGCCTTCAGTTCACTGCTAAACTTTAGTACAGTCCAACAGCTGTTTGAGGGCAGAGCAGCACACAGCTGTGCAGAGGGCTCGGAACAGAGGTGATGGTTACAATTACAGTACTGAAAGTCCTCTCAGATATTGTAAAAGGCAACAGATTCATTCTAAGAGCAAGCCAAAAGTGTCCCATGCTCCTTTGCTTCCCTATCAAGTCTAGTCTAGAGAAAGGAAGGCTATGGGGGGACCTTATAATCTACAGCTACTTGAGAGGAAGTTTAGGTTGCATATTAGGAGCAATTTCTTCACCACAGCTGCCTAGCATTGGAAGAGGCTGCCCAGGGAAGTGGTGGAGTCCCTGTCACTGGAGGGGATTTAAAAGACATGCAGATGTGGCACCTGGAGACATTGGTTAATGGTTATCTTGGCAGTGTTGGGGGAACTGCAGGACTCAGCAACATTAAAGGTATTTTCTGAACTAAGCAGTTCTATGATTCTATGGAGATGTAACAGGAGGGGACCCACACCCACCCCTGGTACCCCAGAAGACTTCTGTAGACAAAAGACAGACAAACCCAGGATCCCACAACAGGTATGACTGAATCTTTTCCAAACAGAAGGAAAAAAAAAATATATCAATATGTATGTCTGTATGTATGTCCTACTACTCAAATACCAACTTCTGCTTTGCATTTCTCCTGCAGCTCTGGCAATGCAATGCTGGAAACAAGTGAACAGACCTACCTTGTGAGGCCAGGGAGGGGGAGAATGACACCAAAGTGGTGCCTTATGTTTATGGAGACATCTTGTAACTATCTACAAAAGGCACAGAGCAATGTATTTGGAGATTTTTGCAAGGATGCCTCCTTAGCATTGCAAACACATCTAAAAAGCTAGAAAGAGGCCAATGACCAGAATGGTTTAGTGTCAGCATCACTCACACTGTCCAGTGTGGGTCAATTCTCTCCCCTCATCATCACAACCACAAAGAAACAGTATTATTAAAAACTCCTGCTTTTACCACGTACATACACACTTGGAGCACAGCACAGACAAGTGCACACCTGCAAAATATTGTTCCCTTAAGTACATAACAGTATTAGAGATGTTAAGAAGAAAACAAAAGGCATGTGATTTTATGCTAATAATTTTGTGACCAAGAGTCCCCTGGATGCCAGAGCAGTACTTAATGACCCAAACCACATGAACCTGACCTAGTTTTATCCCGAACTTGGCACCTCTGTTTTCTCATGCCCTGATTTTCCCCTGCCCTTCCCCTCTAGCAGGGCTGCCTGTCTGGCCAGCTGCCCTCTCACCTGGGCTGTGGGGACGCCACCTCTCCCCATCCCTCCGGGACCCAGCCAGTCTCCAGCCTCCGTCATCGTCCTCCCCGTTCTGCTCCTCCCTGAAGATGCGCCAGTTCTCGCTCTCAGAGCGGATAAATTCGTGTTTCCTCCCCGCTGTCGCTGTCCCACCTTCCTCAAAGTTTGGTCTCACTGCAAAGCAAACACAGGCCAGTGAACGTGTGTCCTGTCTTTAGGAACACAGAAGCAAAAGGGTTGAAATCTTGCTCCCCTGGAGGCAAAACACACCAGAAGTGGTTACAGGAACCTAGAGAAGGAATGGAAGTTCCAGAAGGAAACATGACAGATTTAGGAAATCCAGGTCCATATGTACCTTGGATGGAAAGACTGAGGAAATTAAAAACCCACCAGAAGCAGGCAAGGCATATAAAAAGTCAGAACATGAATAGGAAGACAGAGGAGAACAAGGAAGTTTCAGAGACGTAATAGAAAGAGAAGAGAAATAATAAAGTGCTCTATCATGAAAAGTCTCATGCTAAAGGAAAATGGGAGAGCTGTAAACTGTAAACATTATATAAACCAAACATATTTACTACTGCTGTAACAAAAACAATGTGAGCACACCATGTATTTAATCCACCATGATGCACAGCATTCTTGCAATGTTTTGGGAAACACTGAAAGCTTAAAGTAGGATTGAGGAACACGAGAAAACACTGTTAACATTATGCTGTGAATGCATCTTCTGGAGAGCCAAGGACATTGTGGCAAGAGTGAGAAGCAATTACACTCAAGGCTCAAGGACAAGTCTAGCAGAAGTTCAGGAGATAGGATAGTCTTCTAGTTTCCAATTTACATCATGTTATATTTAAAACAAAACAAAATCCTCAAGAGCTTAATGAAGTGCAAGAGAGTCAGAAAAGGATGTTACAATTGCTTTTATGAAAAGGCTCCCATTATACACCAGTACATCCACCACACCACACACCAGCATGCCCAGGCTAAACATACATGTTGCTTTCACTGCTGACTCACCCTGGCAAGATACAGCACCCCTGAAATAACTGACAGCACCAGCCTGAGGACTTCTGGATTTTGTATTTCTTTCAGTATGTTTAGCTGTGTAACACCAAACTCTCACAGGAACCACAGTGATGCCACTTCCTCACTGATACTATTGTCCAGTGTTAACCTGAAATTGTGTTATCTATAAAAGAAATTATTCAAGTACTAGAGAAAGGTATCCTGAATTTTCCTTCCTAAGAGTCTTAAAATCCAAAAATGTAAGATGGTATTTGGTGAAGACTGTCTTCTATGCCTGCTTGCTTAGGATAAACAAAACAGAGCATGGTTATGGTCTAAGATTCCTGGGGTGGAAAGGGACATTTTAAAGAATTTAGTTCAGGAAGGATAGCAGAATGCATTTCCCTTTCTTTCCATCAGGCACCTTTCTCAACGAAAAAAAATTAAGAAACAGTATCTGAAACTCTATGGCATATCAGACCTCTGTTTAGAACTTGAAAATTCTCCCTACCTAGAGATACTGCCCTCTGGAGACAGGAAACACACGTTGGCTTTGGCCTTGGCATATATCTTGGTGGAAAACCAACATCCCTTCTCCACCAGCTCAAAAACTGGAGGGGAAAGAAAAATTTTTTCTTTCTCCAGCTCAAAATTTTTTGGAATACCTTTCTCTTCTGTTGTTCGTATCTGAAGAGCCAAAGCACACTGCCTAATTTAAAGCACACACACCAGTATCTAATTTAAACACAGCCCCAATACCACCAGGCAACCTCAGCTATTAAGCCCAAAGTAACCCAGTCACACCTTTACTGCACCAACAGGGACAGTAACTGAAGATCACTTCTGTACTGGCTGGGCTTTCAGAACAAAAACCTTCCAACAGTATTTTGGGAAGCCTCTGGTGATACTGGCTCCAAATAAAATAAAACTGCTGGAGGCACCCAACTCCCTCCAGTTGGTAGGTGCAATGCTGGCAAGTTTTCTTATTTGGAGTAGATAAACCTTCACAGATGAAGGCCACCCACGCTCTGTTTTCCCTTGCTCCACAGAAAATACAGGAAGGCAACAAGCCAGACAGAAAATCTAAGTCTGGGAAATACTGGGTTTTTCACTTTAGGTATCTAAAAAATGCAATGCAGACAAAAGTAACAGGAAGTACAGGGAAGCCTCTGACCATTGCTACTTGGATGGGCTTCCCATGGTAGCAAATCAGAGACAGAGCTACAGAGCCAAGTCAGCTGAAAGGGAAACACAGACAGGCCCAGGAGAGAGCTGCAATCCCAGAGCCTGAGGCCCAGATAAGGAGGAATATGCCTCATTCTTTCTGAACCTATTTTTAAAATACTATAATGAGGAAGAAAAATCTAGTTTTTTTTATTCTCAGCAAAAGACACTCATTTCATCCCTCTAAAACAGTTACCAAAAGTTATTCAAACCACTATTTTGAGACACAAAAATTTTTTTTCAGATTTATCTATAATTTTCATAAAAATTCACAGCTGTTACTTGATGCTTATTCAGTAACATTAATTTGAGAGATTTTGGACTCAATCAATTAAGAAAAAAAAAAAAAGGATGTTATTCCTTTCCATTGTTACCAAATCCAGTTCATTCTGGAGACTGTTTTTTGACAACCTACCAGCTCACAAGATCTGTTCTGCTCTTCTAAAAGCTCTGGGGAGAAAAAGTCACTTCAAGATTATTGTGGGGTCTACTTTGCCACTGTATATCCACATGGTTTAGCAGCTCTGCATGTTTATTCATGCTAAAGGCATGAAGAAGGCAACTCAGGTTCTGTTAGTCCTTAAGAGACAGCTGCTTCTGCTCCTCTGAAAACTGAACCATCAAAGCCAGGTTTTGTATCCTGAACTTGCAGAAATGGGGTTTGAAACACATCTCTGCAGAGGTGACAACACATCAAATGCTGTTTGCCAAGACTAGACATGAGTGGGATCCTGCTCCCCTCTGATTTTAAATTCTACAGCATGAGAAATGTAGCAATGAAATAATCAATTAGAAGGGGTTAGTTATATATTGATCTGTGCATGGGATCACCTCTGATTCCAAAACTTTTCCAAACACATCAAGACTCCGGTGTGCCACCTCAGAGACTGTTCTGATGTCACACTTTAGTGGAGTTAAGAGGAAAAAATGCAGTTTATCATGACATACTTCAGTTTTCTGGTATCAGAATACCATAGCAAGCAACAGTCAAAGACAGCAAGGTATGTGTCAGAACAGGTCTGGCATCAGATGATCCTGAAGATTAGACAGACCAGCCAAGAAACTAGTTCTTTACAAACACACACTGGTCACAGGTCAAGGAGCAGAAGAATCAAGCTACCCAAGTGACAGAAAGACTACGACAAACTGAGCACAGGAATACTCCTACAGCTTACAGCTAAATTCACAACTTCCAAAGTCCCGGCATATTCTCTGCAAAATGTTCCTAGACCCGAGAACAATCGTTTCAGCTGAAATGATTCAGGTCAAAGAGTCAGTACTTGGCAGCGTTTTAAGGATGAAAGAAACCAAAATGCAATCTCTGGTTTTGCCTTGGACTAATTGCCTGGACTTCCTGAAGAGAAGGAGCAGTAAAAGGGCACCTCTGTTCAAGGCTGTCACAAAGCCAGCAGTGGTGTTTACAGCAAACTTCAGATAGAGCCTGGCCGTATCCAGCCAAAAAAGCCACAGCTGTGCAACGCTGAGTGAAGGGATCCTGGCCACAAGAACAGCACTGCCATTCTAGGATGTGCCCCACGGCGATGCATCTGGGAGAGGCCTTACTGACAGCACGGCAAAGAACTCCTGCTCTCCAGGCTCAGCCTGTGTTTCCTATGCCATGCTCACTGTCTGGAGAGAGGAAACAGGAAAGCCATGACAGACAGCAAGACTGTTTACTCCGAAGAGGAGGAAAAACTGGGAGAGCCTATTAAGTGCTTTCACTTCTCTCTTCTCTCTGTTGCATGCTACACACTTCAAGAAGGGGATAAAGAGGAAAAACCTTTGCAGCCAGTGATTTTAAAGGACCTGAAATAACCTGGCCTAGGTGTGTAATTTTGTAGCTCATTTTACAGAAAAATAAAATAAATGGCCTTAGGATGATGTTTCTAAAGAAAGACTACTTTCTCATAGGACACTACAGGGATACAATCATCAGGAAGTGACTCTCAGTAACACAGATCAGACGTTCTGAACCCCACTGTTTGCTTCACATTCTCTCTCTCCATAAAATCTCAACCTCACCAGTAGGTGTCAAAAACATATTACTCAAATATCACTCCATATTTTTTCATTAAATTGACCATTATCCACCGTCATGAGTATGGATGAACCAGTAAATTCAAAGGAATTAACAAGAGCTTAATTCTCTAACACACCTGGAAATCACATACTGTAGCTATTTCATCTGCTGCACAATCATGTCACATTTTCAATTCTTTCAGTTGAATGGCATTGGAAAACCTGTGGCCAGACACCAGTATTTTCTACAGTACAAGATATGGTTTGTATGACAATACTGCTTGCAAAAACAATCCTACTTGTGAATAAAAGAAGCTGCCTGTAGGGGAAGGTCAACTTTGCTGGAGTATATGGGAAGGGTGAAGGACAAGTGACATTGTCCTACTGGGTTTTCAGAGTGGTGGGACCCTCCTTGCACTACATTATTCTGAAGGTCACACTAATATGTCTATCACAACTTTCGGTGCTGTGCCTGAACATGTATTAAAATATTCCATACTAATGAAACAAAGAATTAATGTTTTGCAATTTAGGGCTGGGTTAAAGAAGTTAAAAAAAAAAAATCAGGAGGATTTTATTTCCTAAGTAGAAAAGTCTACATTAATAATTTTCCCAGCAGGCCTTCAGCAGTTTTACTGCAAACAACCACAGCCTTTGTTTCTCAGATCCTCTTACATGTGACGTTCGATCAAAGCCCTCACACCAGCAGCTCACCAAGGGGAAAAAAAAAAAAAAAGTGAGAACTACTCTTGGGTTCCAGAGCTGTCCTCAGAGCTGTTTTAGCAAAGCTGGTTTAGCAGTGCAGCTCTGCAGGGCCGCTCAGCTAAAACACCAGCCAGTAACTCTTCTCATCTGACAAGCGGGAGCTTAAGTGAAAGTGGCTTCGTGTGCTGCACGCCATCAGCAAGCCACCTAATCTGCCCTGCTTCATTCCTAGGCTTTACAAAGTCCTGTGACTAATCCCAAATTCTCACAAAGGAGCAGTGTGGACGTGGACTGTGGTTTCTGGGCAGCAGTAGGTGTTCAGAACCCTTCCCTGGAGCTCGGGCTGCAGCCCAGCCCCCCTTTTTAACGCCCGCGCACCAGAGCTCGGGACCAGCAGCAGGGACAGAGGTGGCACTACACGAGCAGCAAGGAGACACAGGAGTTTCTCTCCTCACCTAAACAAACAGCAGCTGACACTGATTATAGAGAAGGTATCAGAGAACACTGTGTGGTTCTTCAGCAGCAACATGGGAACTTTTCCATTCAAGTTTTCCAAGGGAATTTCGGCCTTTTCAACTTTCATGCAAAGCTTTAGGATTATACAAACCTAAAAAGTGATCTTGATGAAGGAGGTGAGGGGGAAGGCAGCCCTTCTCCAAGTAAGTGTTGGAGGATTTCTCCTTGGCTGCTAAGGGTTTGTGTTGGGTAAAGAAAGGCTCCTAACAAACCAGCATTCTTTTCCACATGATCAGAGCTAACCGGCCCCCCTGCAGGCAAAATGACCAATCAAATCAGCTTCAGATGAAAACCAACCCCCAGCACTATAAACACAGGAATGAGACATACAAACCCATTTTTATAGGGTTTTGGTGTTTTTTTTTTTAAATCTCTACCAACCACTTGTGGGAAGTTTCTTGCCAGCGCTGGGACCAATACACCAGAGCAGTCCAGTCCCTCTCCTGGAGCCCAGGCTACCCCTTCCTCCTGCACACAAACCCTTCAAAGACTGGTAAGTACACAAAACCATCTCTTTTTTTCCCTTTTTCTTATTGTACAATCTGAAATTGTTCTGTTGTTCTTCAACCAAAGAAATCAAAGTTGTTTTCAGGAGAGAGTTTATTTCTAGAGTTTACTAAATTAAGTTAAAGAAAATTATTTTCCCCCCATCAAAAAGAAGAAAGTGCTCTCTCAGGTGAACATAGTCCTAGGAGCACAGAGAGCAAAATTAAATGCATTATGCAGTACTTTTTCAGAACATTTTTGAGACATCAGTGTTGGAAAGACTCTGTAACCTCTGCAGACAGGGAGAGTTTGCAAGCCTCCAGTTCAGGTAGCTGGGTGTTACAAGACTGGTCAACTAGTTATGAAGAAGTCCTCCTCGCCTTGCTGCATTGATCGTAACTCAGCATTTAACTTCAGTTCCCTCCCAGTTTAAAAGAGATGAGCTTCACCTGCTCAGGCCCGTTTTTAATCATCTCTAATTGTATCTCAGCCTTTAACAGTTTTCAGTCAGTGCATCCTTGTGCTCACGGACAGGAAACCACACACTGGCACCCAGGGAACTCCACCAGCCTGGAACACCCAGCCCTTCCAGGCAAGCCATGGGGAGCTCTGGATCACACAGGGCAGGACTGCTCCCCAGAAACAGCACGCTCCAGAGTACAGGTGGCAGCTGACTTCTACTGCTATAGCTTTACACCACATAAAATCCTCACTTGTAACTGTCAAGTGACTCCTTCATTGGCAATATTTCATTTTGCATTTCAGTTTCTTTACAAGGAGTCAATATATACCAGCATATTTTAGAGCCTTTTTCAAGACTTTGCTTAAATGTTAAGATTTTCTGCTGCTCTAAAGGTGGCCAGACTAGTTAGTCCACTCAGATGCTACTTCATAATCAAGAATTGAGTGTTCATGAGTCCTCAGAGGACTACTGTGAAAATGCATTATATACAAAGTGGAACTTTTTAAGTCCCTAAGTAGCCTTGTTTTCTGTACTATGAAAGGAGACTACTCTCCCACTTTTCTTTAAAGTGCATTCTGTAGCAAGTTGTCACAGAAAGTCCAAAGTACGAACTCTCACACCCTGGACTTTGTGGCACTTGCTTTGAAAAAAGGTGACTTGGGCTCAACAGATTCAAGTTCCCATTTTTACAAGACCTACTTATAAATGTAACAAGTCCTGACAGCTGTAATCTTAAATTTGCAAATTGCTCAGAAGTAACAGTTTTGTCACAACTACTCCCATTCATCTCAATGAGGCACTAGCTACAAAAATTAAAGGACAAACATGTTTGAAATGCTAACTGTCCTAGTCGCAACAGTAGCATAAGCTTTCAACCAAAACAGTTACTCAAACTGAATTGCTTCCTACATTTCTAAAATTGTTCCCTACTTTAAGTTATATGATCCAGACACGTCATCCACACTGAAAGAAACCTTCATTTCTTAATATTAATGTCAGAGCACCTCAAGGATTGCCATTCAGTTTACACTTAACAATACACAATAATCTAAAGATAACACTACACAAATGATAATTTTAATAGCACGAAAGCACCTTTTAAAAACTATACTCTGAGTTTGTTCTCACTGCATACTGCAGAGGCAGCAACACATCTGAATGATCACAGCTCAGAGCAATATTAAGTCTGAAACCTGTACACGACTATGCAGACCCAGGCCAAGTATAAAGCAGGAACATACACATTATTCCCAGAGGGCCCTGCTGCCACCACCACCTGACTCCCAGTGAATCTTCCCAGTATGCAGCAGGTGGGAGCAGTTCTGGCAGTCACCCCCAGCAAAGAGCAGCTCCTCTTTACTCTGCTGTCAGCAGGAAGCAGCACAGCCCAAACTGCTGAGATCTCTTCCATGGTCAGTCAGAACAGAGTTTGTTAAGGGTAGAAAGCCAGGCAGGCAGGGCAGCAACTCAGAAGTGTGCCCTGAACACAGCTCCTCCTAAAGCACTGAGGCTCCTAAAAGGGCTGCAGGTGCATCAGCGTATTGAGCTGAAAACAACTGAAAGTGTCACTTCAAATGCCTTCCACTGAGAAGGCAAATGAAAAGAAAACAGAGACAGTGCTGCAAATTAATTCCTCTACAACCCTGAGTTGTAATAGTTGAGGAGCTTGTGCTGCCAAGAGAAAGGCCAAGCAAGAGGAATGAAAAGCAACGTGATGGCATGGAACGGGAACGTAATAAAAACTGTTGAAACACAAGGAAGAAGATCTCAATCAAAAAGGCACAGCGTGGGAGATCAGTGTTCTGGATCATGAATTTCAGAAATTCCTCCTACCTATAGCCTAGAGCTGTAGGGCAAGGCTTTATTACACATAAATCATTTGCTAGCCAGGTCAGTTTAGAACCTGTCCCACTGCTAGGACCAGGAACCTGTGACTTTTGATTTAAAAAGTCAGTGCTTACCCTACACCTTGACTGGTTTTAGAAAAATGTATAAGGAAAAAAGCCAAGATGAGGAACAAGGTGGTAAAAAGATTCATTGGTGATAATTTAGTTTTCAACAGACTGGCAACAGGAAGGATTAGAGAGTGAATGCTTGGTAAAAGACTGGTCAACATGCCAAAAGAAGTCTAGAAAAGTAATTTCTGACAGTTCCTGTCTTTCCAGTCAGGGGCTACCAGCTGGGAGATGGAGAGACAAGGAACACCCCAAAGCTACAACAGTTGCACAAGTCAGGAACCACGAAAAGCAGAACTAAACAAACAGCACCGAGGCCCTTAAGAGATAACACGGGACCAATCTGGATTAGAAACAGTACCTTGGAGACAAGGATTTTCCAATAAACAACACAGAATTGTTCTTTTCAACTCAAAGTTGAATGTCTTCGCTAAAATACACACAGTTTGAGACTGCAATTTACCTGGAGACATCAGGGACTGTGCCATGCAGGGCATCAGATTAGGTGTTGGTTTGTTTTACTACAGTGGGCAAGGAAAGGACCAGACAGAAGACAGCCATTCTTTTTAAATTCAGAGTCACATCTGCTCTTAAGTGGTCTCTGCTTTTGAGAATACAGAGGACTGATGCTGCAGCCTGGGAAAACGATTTCTCACAGGGCAGTTGTACTTTCACCTCTCACTCTCACCCAATTGCATTGCTCTGAAGGCCTGTTTTCCTTTCCCCAGCAAGCTGTGACTGATGGCTCTTGGTGCCATTAACAGCATTTGCAAAAAATCAGTTTAGGAACTCACATTTCTAATGCTATCACTGCCACTGAAACAGATACATAATACTTTACACAGTCCTAGACACTACAAATCAGGTCCGTATCAAATGAATCAGGGCACAGCCTGGTTAGCCTCAGCAGGCAAATTCCCCTGCTGGAAGCCTTGAGGAGCAGACACAGGACTGTTCTGAGATGTGCTGCTGGAAGTAAGGGAGGCCCTCTTTCTCACACACCACCTTAGCACTGTGGAGATCTGCAGCACAGCCAAGAAAAACATACATACTATGTTTGTATATGTGTATGGAACACTGCAGAATCAGGCACCCATCAGTCAGTATTAAATTCATTCTTACAACATGTGTTTGTTTTGCAAACCTAAATTGCTTGGAGGCTACAAAGCAGAGGTTGCCCTCCAAATACCATGAGAATTTACAGAAACATACAAGTTTTGGGGTTTGGGGATTTTTTTGCCCTCAGTAATGCATGATGTTTACACCCAGAGGCATTTTGTTCTCTGTTCACAAAAGCAAGTGTTTCTTGTCAGTCTGCTTAATCTAAGACAGGAAAACCAAGGCATTGTTCACAGCTCAGTATGAGTGTGATCCCCATCATCATTCCCATTCAGAGATGTCCATTTTCCAGTTCCTACAAGGCATCCAAGAAGGGCTCCTCTACATCTTAGCATGAGGACTCTGCTCTGCAGACCAGTCACTAATCATCTAATTACTGAAGCACTTCTAATTGCATTCAGGTTAGTGTAACTCTGTAACAGTGCAGAAAGAACTGTCATTTAGGAAGAACTGTCATTTAGGGAGCTGTGCAGCAGATTAAAGAGCAAACTCAGTGATGGTGAATGGACCCTCATCAGATGCCCAAGAAAAGTGGCCTGTATACTTTGGCAGGCAAAGCAGTTTCAAAATATTCCCTCTAGGAGATGTGACCTGGAAAATATAAATGAGGGGGAAACCACCAAATTCCTCTCAGGTCATCATCCACTCTACCTCCTTTGACTGGAGCATGGATAGCAGTAATACCTGGATGGTTTTGAGAACTTACAGAAGGAAAATTTAGCTAAATATTCACTGTGATGTCAATCTTCCTACCTCAGCAGGCACTAACCACAAGATAAAGCAAAGGAGAGTGTTCTGTAATTACTAAAATTTGGTATGAAAATTAACTAACAGTCATGGAAACTGCTGGCTTATGGGATCAAAGATTGCAAGACAGATTTTTACCTTCCATAAACTTCTGAAGTTCAGGTTTCTTATGTATGTGTTTCAAGAGAAAACTAAGATGGCACTCCTGGAGGGAAAAAATCCAGTTCCTCTAGGCTGTTTGTAAATTTGCATTAAATACTAAAATAGTCTTATTCAGAGAAAGGCCAAAAGTGATAGGAAACCAAAACTGGCTAAATTCATGTATAATTATGATTGGCAGAATTTGGACATAGTTTTAAATCCTCTGTTGTTCTACAAACAAGTTTCCTCACCACCTTCTTTAAGATATAGTAGTTTACAGAAACCCCAGGTGAACTATAAACATCCAGTATTTATAAAATGTATGGATTTGAGTGACCAGCATCTTTTCAAAGACATTCAGCACCTCTGACAAATTCAGCAAGCTTTGAGGTGTAAAAGGAACCAGAGGAGCCTAACATGTCAAATACCTACAGGTACCCATTCTGCTTCCCACACCTGCAATTCCACCTTAACTCCTCTACGCCTGCTCTCCTATTTTCTTATTTGGTCACTAACAAAAATGGCACTGCTCAGGCACACCAGACTGCAAATTATGTCACAGTCTATTTTCTGTACTGGTCTCCTGCCCTCCTTTTACCTGATCCTTACATAAACAGGCTCAGACCCTCAGGGTGCAGACAGCAGACACTTCTAGAGCCAAGGAAGTCTGAAAGGGCTACTAGCTAAACTACAGCATTCCTCTACAATGCATAAAGATGTCAGAGAAATAATATAATAAACAGTATTTCCATAGTACTATTGTTAGTGGTATTCACGATAGTATTGTTACATTATTATACTCTGCTGGAAAGTTACAAAACTTGATATAATCAGACAAAATCCAGTTTCTTTTCAGATACAGTATGCTAAGCCCATCCCACTCACCCCTAAAGAATTAAACCACGTGACTTCAATGTACATTTAGGAAGGTAAAGTATGAAAGTTAAATTTAAACAACCAAGCAGGGAAAATTTGAGAAGCCGTCAGATTTTTAAACTTAATCTTTTTTAGCAAAGTATGACCACAAACAGTGGTAAATTCCTCTCCAGGCTCCTGACTTAATCTTCTCTGGATTGCAATGTATAAGCCCTCCTTTGTTGGCTGCAGTATTTCAACCCCTGCTGATGTGTCAAAAACTGTGAGCGTTAGGCAAAATACAAATATGCTGCCTTGTCTCACTTCTGTTCCTTTTTTCTGCCTTCTAGATGATGACAACAGATACGATGGAGAGCAACAACACCAAAGCCAGTGCTCCCCTCCTGACTCAGAGGTACCTGCGGATGGTGACCAAGGATGGACACAGCACACTGCAGATGGATGGTGCCCACGGCAAAGGCCTGGCCTATCTCCGCGATGCCTGGGGAATACTCATGGACATGCGCTGGAGGTGGATGATGCTCGTCTTCTCTGCTTCTTTTGTCCTCCACTGGCTGGTCTTTGCAGTGCTCTGGTACCTGCTGGCTGAGATGAATGGGGACCTGGATCTGGACCACGATGCTCCACCTGACAACCACACTATCTGTGTCAAGTACATCACCAGTTTTACAGCTGCTTTTTCCTTCTCCCTGGAGACACAACTCACGATTGGCTATGGCACCATGTTCCCGAGCGGGGACTGTCCCAGTGCCATTGCACTGCTGGCAATCCAGATGGTCCTGGGGCTCATGCTGGAAGCCTTCATCACAGGTAATCCTTCCCATTCCATCTTTAAATAGAACAGGTGTAACAAACGGATTTGAGAACGGAGCTAGAAATACTCATCATTTGGATATATGACAGAACAACTAAGGCAGCCACTGCAAGGATGATGAGATTTCAGCTATACAGTACTAAGAGTTAAACATCTTTTGTTAATGAAAGACATGGATTAGGTGATACCTTGAGAGTTCCACTATTCACTGGACAATACTTGTGGTAGATCCCTTTCTTATACCATTATCTCTCCAAGTTTTTTCCATATAATTACAATATTTAAAGTATATATGTATTTTCATTTTTAAGGTATGCTTTTGTCTAGCTGAATTATTTTTGTTAGTCTTTAACTCAAGAGTTCAAGTATGCTTCAGTACCCAATGTAACAAAGATTTTACAATGTCACAGCTGTTTTGATGTATTTTTTGTTATTTTAAATAATTGTCAGGTTTAAAGTAATTCAAAATACTTCAAAAATACACAGATTTACTGTGTATCAGAAACAGAGGAACACACCAAAATCAGATTCTGTTACCAATTACAGTAACTTGAGGCAAGCTAACAGCTCTTCTTACAGCTACAGTTCAATTTCAAATATAAGCGAACACAGCTTAGGACGAGAAGCATTTTAGGCAACTCTACTTTTTTTAAGCCCAAGTGGGTTAGTGCGATGCCAGGCCAGCAGTTCCCAAACACAGCCTTTCCAGCCTGCTTCTGCTCCCTCAGGCTGCCTGGAGGAGCTGGGAGCTGCAGGAGGCACCCCAGGCCCTGTGCTGGCACTGAGTTTGTTCTCTCATGTGATCCAGGTGCGTTTGTGGCAAAGATCGCCCGCCCAAAGAACCGAGCGTTCTCCATCCGCTTCACGCGCTTCGCCGTGGTGACACACCCCGAGGGGAAGCCACACCTCATGTTCCAGGTGGCCAACACTCGCTCCAGTCCCCTGACCAGTGTCCAGATCTCTGCTATCCTTTACCAAGAGCAAGAGAATGGGCAGCTGCATCAAACGAGCATCGACTTCCACCTCGACAGCGTTACTGCGGCCGAGTGTCCTTTCTTCATCTTCCCACTGACCTACTACCATTCCATCTCTCCATCCAGCCCCCTGGCTGCTCTCCTCCAAAGAGAAGCTCCTCACCACTTTGAGCTGGTTGTCTTCCTGTCAGCTGTGCAAGAGGGCACAGGAGAAACATGCCAAAGGAGAACCTCCTACCTGCCCTCCGAGATCATGCTGTACCACCGCTTCGCCCCCGTGCTAGTCCGCAGCACCAAAGGTGAGTATCACATCAAGATGGAGAACTTTGACAAGACTATTCCTGAGCTCCCAGCTGCAGCTGACTCAAAGAGCCCAAGGAGGACTGACAAGGAGATCCGCATCAATGGGCAGCACGCCGACAGCTTCCAGCTCTCCGAGACTGGCCTCACAGAATAGAGAGAACAGGCATCGAACTTTGGGCTTTTTTAATTATTATTACATTAAACTTTCAGGTTCCATTTACAACCTTCCCTCCTCGCCTGCCCTGCCATCTTCTAGTGATCCTTCTCTTGTACTTCCAACCTTTTGATTACAACATGACACAGAGTGGAGAGAACTTGAGTGCCCCTGAGAGGCTGGATGAAGCACCCAGGGCAAAGTCAGGTACAAGAATCACAGTACTAACTCCTGGAAATTAGAAGAGCTACCTGCTGAAATCCCCAGACTATGATTCAAGCTGCACTGACCCCAAAAGGAGAGATCTTCAGACCTCCCAAAGCTGACCGAAGTCACAGTTAACCAGCCTGTGACAAAAATGGACAATACAAAAGCAGAAAACAGTATGGGGTCACTCAGTAAATACATTAGTTCTGATGTAAGTAGCTGTTCATCCAAGATTCCAGTCTTTCTGTTCTCTTAACTTTTTGGGAATACAGTTACATCACTTTTCAGATGGCTGAATTCACTCTTAGAAAGTCCGGCCAAACTCTCACGGCAGTGAAAAGCACTCCTGCTGTGCTTATTAAGCAAAATTGTAAATACTAAGTGTAGTTCTTCATTCTGCCAAATAAGAGAACTTCTCATTTCCAGCCAGGTCTATGAAGACACCATCAAATAATCTTGATGTGTATGACAAATGCTGCAGTGGAAATTTTTTCGTATTTGAAAACACTGAATAAGTTATTTAGTAGCGGCAAGCTGGCTATTTTTAATGAATGAATGTACTTTTTTTTTGAAGGCCCATCATTCCACATGTTGTCAACGTTGTGCCGCTTGTCTCCACTACCTGACCCAGAGGGATGCACTATATATATGAGAAGTAGAACCGCATCCATTTATATTTTATGCTTTTTAACATCAATATTTGCCTGTACACACAGCACAAAAATGTTTAGACACGTGGATCAATTTTGAAATAAAAAATTAAAACAAACTATACAAGAACCTTCTGTATTTAAGTGCCTCATAAACCTACTGCAAATAAAGACAATGTTCTGAAGCTCCTAAATAATCTAGGACACTAAAGGAAAACCACAGTGATGGATAATTATTTCCAAAAGCCATGTCTATTGGGTGTTCATACTTAGTCAGTCAAGTATTAAAGTTATCTTTCAAAGGTAGAAGACTTTTCCCAGAAACCCAGATGGCATAAATAGCAACTTTCACTGACAAGAGTGTAACACCCTCCCAAATATGCTTCCTTTTAACTTCCCCCAGTGGTCAGCAGCAGGAAAAACAGTCACCAGCTGTCTGAGGAGGTTCTGTTTAAGTGAACTCTGCTCAAGTCCCACAGCTGCTCACTGAGGTGTGCTCACAACCAAAAGGGGCCAGCAGAAAGCTCCTCTGGTGTAGGGCCTGGAGAAATGGGGGGCAGCCCCATAGCCACACCCCACACAAGGCAGGGGAACGGGACAGAAGGCTACGCTTCTGTTGCAACTGAGCTCTCCTTCCAGAATTGTTAAAAGTATTGCCTCCCCCCATTCTAAACCTCACAGAGATCTGGTTTATCACACATGCTCTCAAAATCTTGTTCCAACTTAATTTTATGGACAAGGATTCACAAATATTGTGAAGTTTAGAGAGCACCACACCATCAAGGTACCCTGCCTTCATCCCTGCTTTTCTGGACTGTTGACTCACATACAATTTAAAGATCTCTCTTCCAGCCTCATGCCAGCACCAATAACTTCTAAGTATTTCTTGCAAGTTTGTTTTCCACATTCACTACCAATATATGACATTGGTTAGAGTCCTTCAAATTAAGAATCAACACAGGAGCAGTAGAACAGAGCCCCATGTGAAGTCTGAACTAATCACTTAGGAAAAAAGAGTAGCATTCTGTGCGAGGTATTGACTATTCTGTTTGACAGTACTCTGGGTGAGGGACTGTTTTTCCCATGTACCACATACTCTGGTCTCAGACAAACCAATTGTTCTCAAATTCACATGTATAATCCCAAGAGGACAGGACTATAATCTCATGATTTAGAGCCAAAGCTATAAAAAGCTATTTCTAACTTCAACTAACATCTAATCAAAGTGTGGGCTGCTTCATTGGATTTCTAAATTATTTGACACTTTAAAGTTGTCCTGTATTTAAAATAATTTTCTATTTATAGATTTGGTTTAAAAGGGAGTACAACAGCAAATATAAAGAAAATGTATGTCTAGTATATGCTGAGTGCAATCTCCTGATGTTCCATTTTGGAATATAAAGCTAAATAATACTAAGGAAGCAAATGAGTCAGGACTGTGTAGTTACTTTAGAACAGCTGCAGAACAAGGGATAGAAAAAACACTGATAGTGCTTTTACAGTTCCAGAGAACTGGTGAACCATGGATATCTGAAAGTACTGGAAATGTGCCATGACCCACACTGGAAGAGAAGCCCAGGGAAGCTGCTGATGTGCTCCAGTGCAACAACACAGCACTCTGTGCTTCAGCATGGCAAGAGCAAAGTGGTGCCCAACCTTCATGGATGCACTTCCTGCCACGAGGCACACGAGGAAAACAAGCCAGGCAGAGAAAGGGCAAGTGCAATCCAAAGAAATTCAACATCCTTTTTTTATGGGCACTTCAATACACTTCTGATACTCAAGTCTTCTTAACCTAACCAGACCCCACATGTTAAACAGAACTCAATTAGGTTCCACAGCTGACCTGCCAGAAGTTTTGTTTAATCTACATTAGTAATTTTTTACTACCAGTATGTATCTGCTGGTAACTAATCAAATCCCTGCAGCTACTAAGCTGGTATTAGTCAGGAGACTGCACAGAAAAATTAAGCAGCTTTTGAGCAGAGACAGACGTGCTCAAGAAAACAACTTGCTCATTTTCTTTGCTAATGGCCTCAGCCTTCCAGAAACCATTTGGATTCTCAATGAAGTCTGTCAGAACTGTGACAATCTGCAAGGGAAACTCCTAAATTCTTCAATTTGCATACTGAAACCAGGGACAGACACTGTTTATGTTGAGAATCAGTATATGTGTCCTTCAAAACTGCTGTGAGCACTGAAAAAGCAATCGTTAATTTTGAAGAACAGCATATTGATCATTTCTGAGAAGTAATTCTTTGTTGAAGGTCTTTTACTTTTTAAATCCCATGATTTTTAATTGAGGGGTTCTTGCATTGTCATCCATTATGAATGCCCAGAAGTGTTTAATATGTGATCTCCTATTAATTCTGTAGCATGATCATCCAGAACAAAAGAACCTGAAAGAGTTGGCAACTCAGCAAATTATATAATCTGAAACTAATCCAAGGCCCTATCAAGGAGCAATGAAAAACTGAAACACAGTAAAATTAAAGAAAAAAATCCTAAATTAAGGAGTTTAAGCAGGGTAACAGAAATCAAGGCATCTGCTAAAGCATGTTAGCCTGAATTCCAGGCTGCATGTCAATCCTCTCCCTGACTCTTCTGCTTCCATGGCTTGCTGTGGACACTAGTGCTTGCTATAACTGGCACTTTTGTTGGCACATCTGTATCGCTACTCACACTCAAAATGTTGTGCCATTGAAAAGTCTTTACAGAACAGTAACTATTTGTAATTAATCAAGGCTTGAGTCAACACAGACCAACACTTTCTTAGTATTTCTGTGCTATCCACCTTATTTCTCTTGGAAGGCAAAAGGGAGAGAAATGATCTTCCTACCCACTGAGACATTAACCTCTAACCTATCAATACACAAACATTAATTACTTTGTGAAAACAATGTTTTTATGATAAAACTTGAGAAAGATTGCGGGTCTCCTGCCTGTATCATACTCACTACAAAGCTTTTAGCCACATAAATCAGACTAGAAGAGAAACAGTACAGGACTTAAGAGGAGCTATCAGGTACTACAAAAAGTTTCTTAATTATAGAATAAGCATGTCATCCCTCACAATCAATTGCCAACAAATCACACACCATCTTCTCTAGGAAATGGTTCTTGGCAGATGCATCCCACAGTCCTGAGGAGTAGGAATTGCTACAAACAAAACATGCTCTATACCAGCTGCAGATAATCAATGGCAGAACCTAGCTTTAGTAAATACAGGCCAGTGTGCACACCATAAATTCTTCTCAATTTCAGTTGAGATACACCTCATCCTATACTGGCATGCAATACTTCCATCAGTCTTTATCAGAAATGGGTATATTCGATAGTCTGAAACTGGAAGTGCTGTCATTTTAATCACAAGAACAGGAAGGTGGGTACTACTTTTACATCTCTTTGTCTTCTGTAAAAATTGCAGTTCTGAAATCTCAGTAGTGCCTAGTCTCTCCTGTTTTCTTTTTTCCCAAAAAGTCTCTGAGTATAAAGACACACACATACGCAGTCCAAAGTTTCAGGACTGACAATCTTAGACTAATCTCAACTTATTTTTCAAAGTATCCCCTTTTAAAGGAAACACTGAGGAAAACATGCAACATCTTAGTTTTGTGTTAACATTCACCTTAACAAGAAGAAAAATAAAAGCACTCTTTAAAACCTGTGAACATCAATTCCTACATGGAAATAGGAATGGGAGGGCTTTGAAAGCACACATCATAATTTAAGACTCCCATGGCATGTGCCACCATGCCAATCCAGAAAATTGTAGGTATGGCAATTTACACTATTCTAAGAATACTGACAGCTATGCAGGAATTAAAATACACTCCTGTCAACTTTTCATTGCAACTGAATCTCTTTGGGTTTGTTTGTCTTTACACTGAACCCACAGTGTCTCTCCTGACCTGTGCTTTTACCAGCATGGTCACCAAAGAGGGTATCAGCCTTCAGCAAAGACAGAGATTCCCTGGGTCCCAAAGAGACAAGACTCAGCAGCAGCAAGTCTTACTGTTCAAAACCTGCCACTAGACACAACTGTGTTCCATGCTCATGGCAACATCCATGGAGAAAGAGCACAGTTCTACCAGAGCACGCTCAGTGCATGAGCCCACACAGCAAAGGTCACTGCAGTGACCAGAGAGCCACAACTTCCTTCTGTGTCTCCTACTAACTCTCAGAACACAGATTTTACCCAAATGTCTGTGTTCCAGCCCCAGGATGACAAAACCACTCCAACTCAAGCTGAACATTCAAACAGAAGTACAGGGCCACCATTAAGGACCCAGCATGCTGCCTGAACACAGCCAGAGAGGAACAGGAGATGGGACCAGATGACAACCAGAACGAACAGGAGGTTCATCGCATGACTTACACTAATCTGATCCACAGTAAATCCATCAGCATGGGAACCTCAGGACACTGGGATCTATCTCACACTAGCAAGCATTCAGAACAATTTAAGAGCTCACAAGGTCAAGAATTTCTGGGTGCCAAAACAGCCCACCCCCAGGCATTTTTTCCAAGCTGATTTGGAAACGGCTGTTGCCACAGCACATCTGTTCACCAGCACGGGCTCCCTGCCCTGAGGTACAGGAGTTTAGTCCCAGCTGCAGCCATCACATCTCCACTGAATAAACAGAACCCACTTACTGCAGATTTTTCTTATCTACAGTATTCCAATGTCCAATAGCGAAAACAACACAAAATCAGAGAACCAACACTTCGGGAACACATTTAGGTAACCTAGCACAGTATCATGAATCTTGTATCAACAACAGACTTGGAGCAATAAGAAAAGTTTATGTATGTACAGATCCCTTCCCAACACACACCCTGCTCCTCCCTCCCACTTTCTGCCCACACAGGAACAAAACCATACCTGGATCTTTTCGCCCTGGTTTTTCAAAGCGTCTGTCTCCCCTAGAAAGGCAGAATAGAAGTTTCAAATAAGGTTTTGGAACTACTCCACTCATTTTAGGTATGGGTCTTGTTGGGTTGTTTTTTGGGGTTTTTTTGGAGGGAACTTTCTTTTAAAGACAGAGCTTGATGGACAGTATCTTTAGACGTCCAAGTGACAAGCAAAATTTTCAGGAACACTGATACACACCCAGCCTTTGGCAACTGGGTATGTTTTGAAATGTGCCCCTAAGCACTGTCAGCAATGTCAAGACTAAGACTGAAGCGAATCCTTCAGCAATCCACAGTTTCACCCATAATTTCCACTGCAACTGTCATAATTTACATTCTCTTAATGCAGTTCCTTCTTCCCAGGAACTCAGCAGAGACAAATCTTTGCAAAAAATGCTCTTTTACTTGCTCCTGAGCCTCTAGAAACATTATTGTGTTGACTCCATCTCAGAAATTCTGCCACTCCACTCACAGATACAACCAATCGCCTTTTCTGAAGTGTTTTTATGAAGTCAAAAGGCACAAATGAAAGCTGAACAGATGTGTACAAAAAACTTTAAGGGCTAGAGTTCTGTTACCTTTCCTCCCAACTCTGTGATCTGTGCATTTCCCTGCCCCCTCCTCGCCCAAATCCACCCTCCACTTCATCAAAACTTCTTTGGTAGAAACCGCTTTCTCCTCGGCCTCTGCCTGAAAAGACAAAAAACACAAGTGTTTGTATAAATAATAATAGAACTTGAAAGAGTCAGGTAGGTTTCCCTTTCCTGGTGTCCCTGTGAACTAATCTTGCAGTCTTAAGTCCCACTGAAATTATCTGAGGCAAAGAGAAAAAAAGAACAGAGACTGAAGAAAAAGTCTTGTGTAAAAATTATTATCAAGAAGTGCAAGACCAGACAGAACAAGGCAAACAATTCTAAAATAAATACTATGCAGAAGAACACAAAAAACAGATACTTACCCATGAGAAAGCACCAAATAAGGACATTGTTCACACAACATCCCTACCGCACATGTGTACTTCACACTTAAAAACTAGACTCTTTTTAACAGCAGACCCCTGTGTCATGGCACTGCACTGCAGATGTACTCCTGGTTACTGATGTGAAGGGTCAGAAAGGAGAAGGAAGCTTCACCACTAATAAGTTCTAGTGATTGGCAGCAGAAATCTCTCCCAGGAGCAGTGGGGAGAGAAGAAGGATTACAGGATGGGTACAGGCAGGTCAGAATGAAGAACCCCACTAGCCACAGATTAAAAACTACCCTACTCACTTTTTCAATAAACCATTCTCCGTAGGCATCTACCAAGTACCAAGCCTCAAGCCAAAAAGTTACAGACATACCTTCAAGCAAAGCATCTCAAAGCACATCTTCAGTGTTTGAGAAGGTGTGGGGTGTTTGGGGGGAAGGAA
>VXBX01003088.1:33241-52891 GCA_013400415.1 Scytalopus superciliaris | reverse complement strand
AAAAAAAAAAAAGGCAAAGAAACCCTCTCACAACAGAAAAACAACACCCACACGCATCCCCAGACCTTCCAGACAGCTCCCAGCACTGGTTAGATCAATGGCTGGGGGGAAGACTTCAGATCTACAAAAGATAAACACTGCTTCACACAGTGCTACAGCCCAAGAACCAGCTGAGTTACCATTGCAACGATCTCATGGCAGGAAGGCAAACTACTGAAACATCAATCAGCTGGTTGTCAGGATAATGCCTTTCCAACATACACAGTCTCCTACACACATAGTCTCTATAGTCAAGTTCTAGAACCTAACAAGTGCCTGATAACAGGAATTCTTGGCTGTGAAAGTATCTCAAATATCAATCATTTCATATTTCTCTCTTCCTGGCTTCAAGGATAAAAACCAGCTCACAGCATGAGGTGCCAAACTGCCCAGGGATCTGGAGAATTCAAACAGAATGACCAAATGAAACAGGAAACAAGCACCTTGAGAATGGACTGCAGTCCCCGGAGCCTTCTAACAAACTAATAATAAAAAGCCTCTACATGTAAAATCTAAAGACACACGGATGCACCAAGGTATCATACCATATTTCAGTGTCTCATGAAATCAGGCTCTAAAAAAATGGAAATACTGAAGGCAGGTGCAATAGTTTCTCTACTATTCTCTTGTGGGAAAATAAAAGTTGCTTTCCAGGCAGAGAAAAAGAAGTGATCCACAGATAATCCAGCTGGGCTCTTCAAATACAGACCTGACTTCATATCAGGCAGAACAGGCTGCAGGGTGCATAAGGAACAATTTAAACATCCTCTTTGGACAAAACTATCCTCTTCTAGCCCCAAAGCCCCTGAGTGGCAGAAGTCTATGTCAGAGAAGTGGCCTTCCCCTTCCAAGAGTTCTGGGTATGCTTCAGTTCAGATGTGGACTGGACAAACTCAAAGATAAACAAAACTGTATTTATTAACACAGAGGCCACATCTGGTTCAGGAAATACAGTGGGCTGCAAACATCTGGAAGCTGAGCCTCTTCACCTTTGTATTTTTACTCATCCCTTATGCTTTTGCCAAGTTGCCTTCTTTTGGCTGTGGAGCTGAGCCACCCCTTGCCAGATCTGATGTAGCTGTTCTTACAACAACTCAGGAGGCAGAGGAGCTGACTGAGCACCCAAGGCAAGACAGGAGAGATTAGACTCCTATTAGAGCTATGACTGTACTACAAACATAAATACCTTCACTATGGCAAGTCTGATACCACAAGGTTGACCACAGTCATGAGTGCAAAACAAGTTGCAAATGCAAGAAACAGAATATGGGAAATAACATCAAAAAAAGTGTGAAGTTTATCCAGTGAAGGCATCATGGATCCCCTAAAATCCTGGAAAAGGACTCCAAGCTGTTATTCTTCACAAATAAAGCCCAGGAAAGTTTAAGCATCTCATGCAATAGTAATCTTTGCCTAGTCTCTTCACTACAGGAAAGCTCTCTTTCTTCCTCTTCCAAGAAGTAAATAAAGCAAAAACAGTTCACAGAGTCAACACAGAACAAAGGCATTGACTCATCTCCTGCCTCTGAGGTAGCAGAGGTGAAAAGCTGCATACATTTTCCCAAAAGAAACAAAACAGGTTGTCCCTTTTTGGTTTTCACAGCAAGTGGTAGCAACATTTGCAGTGTGAGCAGGGACAAGTGCACACTGACTGCTGACAGCCACACCCCAGCAGGGCCAGAATGCTGGTGATATGGCAGATCTCACCAGCAAATAAAGCAGGAGTCCTGTATAAGAGCAGAAAGAGAATCAGCTGTTAAGAAGAGCAGCATGGCTTAGGGCTACTTTAGAAGTATGTGAAACAACAGCCTGAGAAACCTCTCCCCAACTGCCACCCTCGTATCACGGTTCATCTGTATTTCAGTTGTGCTCAGCCACTTAAATGGTCTCAATTAAAAGATAACCTTGCAAAATGTTCTAGCACCTGATCTCAGCCACTCAGTTTATGGCTGCCCGTGAGGCCGCAGTGCTCAGCTCCCAGCTGCAGTGATGCCCCACAGCACTGGACACGCTCTTCCCAGGCCACCCGTGCCCTGGCTGTGCCACCACCCTCCTCGGCTGCTCCCAGGGCACCGTGTCCCCCTGCGTGGGAATGGGCCCCTCTGCAGTGCCCACAGGAACCCAGCACATCCCGTGGGGGACACACCAAACACCTCCTACCAGGCTGCAGAATAGCAGCAGCCTGTCAAGGAACGCCGTGGTGTGCCAAGGCAGTTATTCAGCAGGTATTACACAGATGGGTCTGACTCGAAAGTGCACCCCAGGACACAGCTAACAGTGCTAACAGAATGCACACAAAATGCTTGCAGAGAGGATAAAAATGCACATATAAGCACTGACTTTCTGGTACTGCACTTCTTGGCTTATTTTAAACAGAATGCCACTTCTGAGGGAAAAAAACCCAAACCCACAACCAAATGCCCATCACACGAGCAGAAGGCTAAGGGTAGATGAATGCACTATCAACAGACGCCAATAAACCCTTCAATTTAAGAACCAAGTGGAGCAACTGTGTCACTTGTATTTCAGTAATTCCTTAAAAACCTCAGAACGAGGATATCGTTCCACTGGATACTGTAGTAACAGACAAAAGTCTCTAACCTGAAAAACAGACCAGTTTGAATTTAAGTAAAAACATAAGACACAAGTAAGAGGGCAAGATGCAGCACAAGCTGTCATTCTAATTGTCATTACTTAAAAAAACCCCTAAGGACATAACAAGCAAATTGTTGAAATTACAGCATAAGGGCAGTTTAGGATCTACGATCACAGTCATAATAGTGCATGGGAAAGGCAGAATAACTGTAGTTCAACTACTGCTGTTTAGATATGAGAACATTCCACTTTCGCACCATTTACACACTTTCCAACAGCAGCAAGGGCAGATTACAAAGGGCAAAGAGGGGGGAGGGGAAAGAGTTCTACGGGGAAGTAAAGGACCCTTCATAAGAGTATTAACTAAAAAGGAGAACAGCTACAAAACAAGGTGTCTGCGAGCTTACAGCCCATTCCAGGGACTATTTAAATCTCTCCTCATCTGAGGCTCTTATTCATGAATGTTGACATTCCAGCCCTGCCAGCACAAAGCACAGGGCTTAACTGCACACCACAGGGAGCTCCCGGGAAAACAAGTCAATTAGGGAAGAGTCACGTGCAAGTACTTGGTTTCTTTAGAGACTACAACTTCTTTTTTTTTTTTTTTTAAACAAAAATTAAAGCAGCTTTCACATAGTGATCACTTTCACATCATCTGAACGCAATGGTTGTCAGTAAGAGCTAGGGCAAACACCCAGAAAATATTTACTGTTATGTCGTAATTTTAAATCCTGGTAAGCGAATCCCATTTAGAATTCTAACAATAACTCTCCTTTACCAGCAGTTCTTCCCTTTGCCAATCTGCCACAGATTGCCTCTTCTGCTCTCAAACGCAGGAACACAATTCTGTGACTTGTGCCTCAGTGAGGGAACATAATTAACAAATCTAATCATACATGCAAATTCTGCTCCCAGGTTGCTGCGGTCCCTCCCAGACAGCAATCCTGTTTGGGGGAAGCCGAAGCCCACACTGATCAGCAGCAGTTTTGTTGCACACAACGATATAAAGCCCACGAAAAACACCAGATAACCTTTTGAACCCAGGCACTTGTACAGTGCAATAAAAACGTTTTCCAACTGTTGAGTGAAGCAGTTCATTTAGTGAACAAACTCCAAAGAAATTCCAAGTTCTTTTGACTGTAAGTTGAAAAAAACAGAACTGCGTTTAAAGCCTGCTTCTTGCAAGCAACATGCTCTTCATCTAAGTCAGATGTCAACAGCCCTATACTGAGCTTTTTAAAAATAACTATGAAAACAAAGTCCTTAATTACAAGAATATAACGTATATAATTATGAAAATTGTACAGTTTTGTCCTGGTAGAAACCTTAATTTCTTTGCTGAGATACAGAAACTTTGGGAGACTAATCGTGCCTAGAGCCTAAGCATAATTGCTCATGGGGAGAAAAGGGGAAGAGGGGAAGAAACAAGCAGTAACCAGGATCAAGGAAAAAAGGCAGGCTCAGGAAGCTGAGGAAATTTTCAGGAGAAATGTATCCTTTACAGCTTAGCAGAAGAATGTCAGAGCAGCCTAACAAGCACAGTATGTAACAATTCCAACAAATTTAAAGATCAAATGAGAATGAAGCAAAACACAAAAAAGTGAAAAATAACTTTGCAAAGTTCTCACTAGTATTTCTTAACATATCTTAAAAATGAACTATGAAAAACCAGGAACTCGTGCATCAGCTTTCAAACAGTCTTAATACTGCATACATTTTCTGTTCTGTCCACTAAAGTGTAAGGAATCAAACTTTACTGCCAAACAAAACGGTCATGCATACAAATAGATTCAGTAATAGAATTACTGGATTAGAAGCCATATTCTGCAACATTTAACCCTGTGACCTCACTGAAACTAGTGGGGGCAATTAAAAAGCAACCCACTGCTCGCTGCAGAAGGATGACATTCACTGTTAATGGTGCAGCAAGAAAACAAAGGGAAATTTGACAAAGAAAGCAAAATAAAGGATTTGCCGAATTAGAAATGGTCAAAGGATCTTGCTATTGAAACTAGGGAGCACACTAGTGGTTGAAGGACCTCAAATCACCACATTTTAAAGTAGCATCCGTTTAATTTGCAGAATTAAGCCTTTATGCATCTAAAAAAATAGCTAATACACGTGTTCCTAGCAAAAGTGAAACACAGATGGTAGCAATACACACATTAAAACATACAGTAAAAGAGCAACAACTTTCAAACAAGTAACAGAAATGTAGCAAGGTACACATAAGTAAGAATGTCACCCCACATTTATGCACACACTTTTTTTTAAAATTAAACCCCGAGCATTTGTGCAAACACAATGACAAATAAAGAAGGGGAAGCAACAGGAAAATCCACTCTCATAGAATTTTAAATTCACGTATCTTAGCTGGAAAGCAACCACAAAAGAACAGGCAACAATCTACAAATATCTGAGAGACGTAAACTAAAAACAAAGCAGGATTAAGGAATGAGAGCAGAAATGAGAGAACACGTTAAGTCAGAGCAAAATTCTGGTTAAGCACTTAATTATGTATGGAAGTGATTTCTGCAGATTTTTTTGAAAATACCACCAGTAAAAGACATTCAGAATTAAATTAGAAAGGGCTCTAAGAGAAACCTCACCTAAGCACCTGTAATGACAAAGGTTACAAGATGAATTATTCCTGATGATATTTCCAAGTTATTAGTTTCTTACTCTTTCAAATGCAACCTATCATATTTATATATAAAGCCTACAAAAGTGTTCACAGAGGTATGCACATTGAAAGTGAATTGCTGAGACAAACTCTGGATTTCACAATTTGTTTAAACTAATGATATGGCTTAAGGTCATTTTCTCAATTCATTAGCAAATATTTGAAGTGATCCTGGATGAGACATCAACTACAGCAAGGCACTAAACTTGGCAAGACCCAAATTTCTCCCAAATTCCATTATGTCTCTCCATTAACCTCCTGTTTGTGCTCAGGATGTTAACAAAAGATGATGATTTTCAGAATACTGAACACCATCTACTGCAACCTTGACATTTTAAATATATTTGTGCATTTTTCACTCCTTCGCCTATCAATTGGTTTTATACCTTTAATAGCTATTTCAAGCAGTTCTGAACCAAACAATTTATATTTCACATCAAAACTGCCCCTTCCTTTTTGGCTCCCCCACTCCCCAGCCTGACACAGGCATGTTCCACAGGTACCAGGTGTGCACTAAGGCGTGCAGACTCATCCCTAAGAACAGCGTGAATTCTCTCCCCCCACCTTGCTGGAAAGGCTTCAGAGCTTTAAGGGAGAAGAAACCGGGCATGAGAAAACCCTGGCTCTAAGCCAAGCTCCACGTAACATCTCTGGGCAGCGTTAGCCTGGATCACCTGTGTACATCACAGCACATCCCACTGGCAGCTCACCTCGACCTCGAGAGGAACTTCGACCTCGAGGAGCCCCCACCACCGTTCCTCCTCCGCGTCCCGTCAGCCGCAGGACGGCAGCACTGTTTACAGACATCGAGAAATTCCTCTGCCGGGAGAGAGGCAAGGGCACCGTCAGTCAAACAGAACAGAACCGCAAACACCTCACCCCAAACCGAGCTCGTTACCAGCTCTGCTCTCCCTGTGCTCACTGCAAATTCACTACAGCCAACACCAGTACGAAAAGGGATTCCATGGACACAGGAGTTTATATTAGTGCTTCCAAATTACTTACCTGACAATTCCATGCTCTACAGGTAGGAACTGAGTACATGCTCAGTTCTCAGATGATGCCAGCACAGAAATTATTAGAACACCAGCAGTTTCAAACACAGACATTCCCTTCCAAAAAGAGACTGGCACCTGCCTACACCTGATACCATGAATTAACAGCAGTTCTAAACCTCATTCTTTAGCAGAGCAGAAACATGCAAAGACCAACAGAACTGGAATAAAGTTATATTTACCACTCTCCTCTGTAGAAATAAGCATTTTCCCCCCCTCTAAATATATCATAGGAGTAACATGCCTTTAGGGAAAACTAAGTGTACTTAAGCCTTCTAAAATTTAAGTGATGCTCCTTTTAATAAGATAAACACCAGTAAAATGCAACTTCATTTTAATATGAAACAATTGCTAAAGAATAAGATATTTCAATAAAGAACCGATTATTATAATCAAATTTGGCCCCATTCTCTGAGCACAAATAGTTGGAAAACTGGGCCAAAGAATTCAGGGGCAAGTTCAGAAACATTAACAAGCAAACTTGAATTCACACACACTTCCTGAATGCAAGCTTTAAATAATTAGAATGCAAAGGATTCCAAACAGATGTTACACCAGGCTTCTTGATTGCAACTTAAAGCAGGCAAGTCTCTCTCATGAACTCATCTGAATTGCTACGACTTTGAAGGTCTTCAGAGAGCAAGAAGACAAGCAATTATATACTATTTAAAATCTAAATGGCTAACATCAAAGCTAACAGGCATTTGAAGGAGCTTTAACCCATTTCAGAAACCGCTTGGTATGTGCTTCCTACAAAAGTAGATCTTCCTTCAAGTGAGAACTGGTAACTAAGTAGACTTGAGGGGAAAGCAAAAATGCAGTCATGCATGGCAAAATAGCAAGGTCAGCCTTCAGTAAATCTGACTATTTTTTCCAGCTAGCTCTTGAAGTTTAGAGCAACCATTTCAACAGCAAGCCAAAAGGAATCACCTCCATTTGCCTCAAATCAAATCACCACCTTTCCTGCTGTGGATACTTCTGAAAATAGTGAAATGGTGAAATATTTCCCTACAGAAATATCTTTAAGCTATTTACAGATTCATTGTCTTGCATAGGAGATTCTTTATTTTTCAAGCCTTATTCTTCCAGTAAGGACAAAAGGCTAATCTCACTTCCTTTTCCAAATGTTTTTTACATTTGCCATGTCTGTTATCCCTCCCCTCTGTAGAGGCCACTGTGGTGAAGGCGAGATCCTTGTCCTGTGCAGTGGTAACAACCCACAAGGGAAGATCACAGTAAGCAATAAAAACAGCAAAGTTAAAAAAGCAAAAACCACTCTGCCATTGATTAGTACATTCCTTCAACGTTCACCCCAAAAGAGCAAAGCTGCCCCAAAACAGGGAATCAATTAATGCTTTAGGAGCAAATGGAAGGTGTCTTAAGAAACAGATGTCGGGCATAAGCAATGAGGACACAGCAGTACCTCCACTACATTCAGCAAGTTTGAGCCTCCCTAATTCCCCAGGCAGGTAAGTTTAAGACCACTGAATTCTTTTCTGTTGCAAATAGGAATGAGGGGCTGTGGAGAAAGGCAAAGGAACACATGCTCCATATGGCCAGTGGTCCATGGTGGAAGCTGTTAAAACCATCCACAGAAACCTTCTTTCCTTCGACAGACACCTTCCTGAAAACAGATCTTAGACAAACCTATATTATAGAATAAAACCTACTACAAGGTGAATCAGTTGAGCTCTAGATTAAATCAGCAACTCTATCATCTGGAAAGTAACATTCTACATAAAAAGAACCAGCAACTCTATCCAAAGCAGATCCATGTCCCAGGATTTCATACTAGGAAATACTGTAGTATCTGACTAGTTAAATTCTACAGGACTAAGCAAACTAAAGCTTAAATTCAGAGCTGACATAACCTACCACCCCATCCCTAGACAACCATCCTTCAGTCTGCTTGATACAGTTCTTCCCAGACATAGCACACATACAACTGCAATGCCACTGGGTGCACAACTCTCAGGCTGCAAGCAAGAATTGCTCTGAAACCAAGCCTAGAGTAAAAGCTTGACAGGCCCAGCTTCACCTGAACCCTACACCAAAGTATCCGTGTTCTGATTAGCCTGTCCCCTACAGGACTCCCAACCCTCAGCCCTCCAAGCTACATGACAGCAATTCCATCTTAAGTATTCACAGAGGGGGTAAAAAGGCCTTTTAAACTATCTCTTACCAATCTTAATGGTCAGAACTTTCCTGCACCAGGACTAGCTGCAAAGCCGTTAATATTCACCTCACAATCACTCCTGAACATGATTCTTCATGATAAACCATGTTTATTATGTCATGGGAAACAAACACCAGGAATTTCTGGTAGGTTAAATCAGTCACAGAGTGGGGAAAAAAGGACATAGAAAACCAGATTGCTCAAATCCTCTGGGGCCCCAGAAACCATTAATGGAAACTTCTAAGAAAGGATATATGGAGCTTTCCTTTGAGATTAAGATTTTTGTGGAGATTGCAGAGAGCTGTTAAGGTGCCTAAAGGCTCCTTGCATGATTACAGGTGAAAAGGAGCAGGAGAAAGCAGGGACACAGCGCACACCAGCTCCTCAGGACTTGCCAAGACTGGTGAAACACTGGGCACTGGAGCAGAGGACTGGAGATCCCTGATACTCAGCAGTACTGGCCACCTCATCTGCACCAAGAGGCCACTCAGCACACTTTCAATACCACAGCCTTCAACTGCTATTATTCCTCAGAGAGTATCTTGACAGTCACCAAAAGTCAATGTCCCACTGAACTATGCAAGGCCTGCATTGCTCCCTGAAGGACTTCACGGTGCATCAGCAAATAAATATGTCGAGTTATTTACACTAAGGTTCAATATTTTGGTGTCCTACTGTCTGGCAGACTCTTGTTCTTACTCAAGAACAGGAGCAAGGCTAAGATTTCCCATACAAGTATATTGTCAATCTCAATTGCCTCTTAAGACTAACTGTGACATCAAATGCTTACAGTGTATCCACGTGAACTCAAATATAACTGCTGATTAAAAACTAAACCATCAGCACCTTGTGTCAAAGGACAGCATCCTACAGAGACACAAGAAATATGAATCAACTCTAAAGAGGAAGGAAATCCAGAAGAGGTGAAGAGGATATATCAGAATACCCAAGCACAAAATGAAATTAAGAATTCAAAAACACTACAGTACAGGACAAAGGAAGGAGGATGCTCTGATATCTTAAGAAACCAATAGCAACACTATCCCCCCCTCCCCCCAGTAAAAATCAAATTACTCAAGCCAGTAAAAATATTCAGCTTTCTATTAGAAAAGTAACTAAAAAACCAAACCACAGTATTATGAAGTGCTAAGAAACATGACAAATTGAAGAGCAACTTCAAAATCCAAAGTTCTGACAGCCATAAAGAGGGAATCAATCCAGAGTCAAAAGTCAGAGACACTTAAGCAGAATGGGGCAGGCAGCTTTCTCCACTAGGAATCAAGTTTAAAGCAAGGGTTTTTCAAACTACTCAGATCAGTCATCCTTGAAATGGAATCTTTATGGACTGCCTGTTCTCACTCTGATCTCATTCACTAATAACTATATACCTGTAGCAACCAGAGGAGAAGATAATCAAGCAACTGCTTACATACAGAGTAGTTAAGAGTACTGTATCCTTCTAAGAAATGCTAACAGTCAAAAAACTTCAACATTTCTTCAGAGAGGACAAAACTGAAGCTACAGAGCTTAGACACTTCCACAACTCTATGATTACAAAAGAGAAGGTGGTCCGAAAACTGTACAAAATTTTACTGATCTGAAGGTGGTGCATACTCAAAAAACAGGTAACACTTCCCAGATGGTGATCTTGGACTTAACAAGCTGTCTGCCATCCACAGAACATTGTATGATAAAATCCTTGTTCAAATTTAAGACAATATTTGAGCATAAATTAAACTTTATGCTGACACAGTATGCTTTCATAATTTCTTTCTACAAAACCTACTAATCTCAAGTTTTATGGTTTTTCTTAATGGAGGTATACTGTTCTGTCTTTGTACTACTGACAAGATAAAGATTTACTAAAAAAAAAGATACCAACCTGTTCTTCTTCTGTAAAAGGTACAAGTGCCAGTGGTGGCAGGGGCTCCTCTTGTAAAATAGGCAGAAACTCCTTATCCAGAAGGTCTGACGGTATCTGCAGGAAAGCAAAAGAACATTCTACTATATATCCAAGTACTTCCCTTCAGGGATGATGCCACATACATTGATTCACAAAAAATCTTCTCCTGACAACTTCCATCTCCATCCACCCAGCACAGCAGTACTTCCAATGACATTTATCAGGGGTGGGTGTAACTCCACCATGAATTTACAACCCTCAGAAAAGAAATTCTTACAGATATCCAAAGCATCCCCCACGCACTCAATCACAGACATCAGAATACAAATTTACACAGTACTGCAGCTCAAACCCAGCCCAAGCAAAATTTCACCTGGTAAATTAAAAACTACTGCTTTAATGTCAAAGCACTCTATAGCCAGATTTTTATTCAGCACAACTACCACATTTAGAAAAAAGGTTGCATTTCATCTAAAGTCAGCAGTTCCAATTTACAACCACCTGAGAGAGTAAAAAAGCAAAAAAACCAACCCACAAACAAAAAACCCAAGTAGAATGAAACTGTATGTACAGATTAGCCAGAGAACACTGATGATTTAAATGAAAATACATGTTAACACTAGTTTTGAATCAGAAGCTCCATCAGCAGATGTGACCTTGAGAATGTGGACAAGAAGCTGCAATTACAGCCAAGTGACCTCTAATTATGCCAACAGAAAACTGTTTTAAAAATATTTAGTTCATTAATACTAAAGATTTTTTTATTTTTTCATTTGGATACATGCTAGAAGTCTTCCTGCTTTCAATCAGTGTATCTTTTAATCAGAGAGGCAACTCTGTCTCATCTTCAGGCAGCAAAGACTGAAGATGATCCAATGAACAAGGACAGGGTACAAGATACAGCTTAAAAGCCCTGCATTGAGTAGTTAACTAGAACCACTGTCAAGAGTGCTCTTAGTCCTGATAACTAGGATTACTCAGCACCATGGAAACACATGGATATCAAAAGCAAGACATACTTTAATAATAATGCCTTTCTGGCAAACACAGAGGGAGAAAATATTCTGGACCATTCATAAGGATCAGTGAACTTCCTGTAACTTCCTGATATTCCAGGGTCATTCTGAATCACTCACAACTGTAGAGGCCTCAGCACCATCTGACCTACCACACAGCAACTACCAAAAGCAACAACCTCTGGCTGGCTCACTTATTCCAGCACAGCACCAAGGTTTAACTCACAGGCCCCTGAAGCAGAGCAGTACAAACCTGCACATTAAAGCATGGTTTTAAGCTGTAACACACTTAACAGACTCAGAAACACCTCTGACATTCAACGCCCTTGAATCCACAGGTAAGCAATGCAGGGCTCCCAGCACTATGTGAGAATGTCAGCACAGCCATGGCAGGGCAGGAACACGGAGCTGTGTGTGCACATCTCCATGCCAAGCTTGGGGCACAACTGGACATGATTTCTTGCAGCCCCTCCCTCACCCAAGGCTGGGACTCTGGGAAGGAGTCAGATTTCCAAGTCACTGTGTGCTGCTGCAACAACAAACCAACCTCTGTCACCAGATGTAGAAAAACCCAATGTTTACAAATGCACAATGTATGGATCATATGCCTGAAAGGGTCCCTGAAATTTTACATCATCCTGCACACCACCAAGAGCTTTTGTTTGAAATGAAACCAGGAAGGAAGTTCTTGACTTTCTACACTGTTCTTATGCAATCCATGTACCTAACTATATTTGTGCCCTGATTCCCAGAGAAGTGGAGGACTGCTCTCATTGGGCCAGTTACCTGCTAAAATGAACTGCCTTAATTTGGGATAAACGTGGATCCCTTGCCTTTTTCAGATGATTTACTAATATTACTTATTGCCTGACTTTGTAGCTGAATCAAATAATTATGATGCACCACATTAAATAAAATCCTACTAAGGCAAGCAAATCTGCACAGCTGCAAGGAGACTTTAACCCTCAGTCATCTGTGACAGTGGGACTGAATATGGCAATCACGTTTTTTGTTCTCCAGGGTACAGGAAGTTGCCCCTGAAGTGGCAAAAAAAGAATCAAACATAATGAATTCAGTAAGAGTGGATTCAAACAAGCACACACACAAACACACACACTCAATCAGACCTCTTCAGCCTGAGATGCCAAGGGATACATCATTTCTCTGTCCACAATCATAAAATACAAACCACTATTCCCCATCTCAAGACTCATTAGGAATACACAGGTCAGGCCTTCTTCCTGTTTGTGCTCACCTTATTATCCTTTAGAAAAAGTGCCAACATTTCTTCTCTCCCATAGCGGTAGTCTGCTAGTTTGTACTTTGGCAAGGCTGGAGACAGAGGAGGGGATGTCACGCTCCCGCCACTGGACAGAGCTCGCAGCCTGGAACAGAGACAAGCCATGGAAACCGAGCTGAGAGCGTGTCCTGGGCCGTGCCACCAGCCCCCTGCACACCCACTGGGCACAAACGAACAAACACAGCACAGGAGCAAAGACACTGACAGCTTAACTTCAAAACTCAAGCTCAGTGCTTCAGCAAGAAGAGTGGAAGAGCTTTCTTCGTTTTATCCATAGCCAGGAAAGAAAGGAAAAGCGTTCCTGTGAGCACATCAAGGAACTGAACTCGCTCAGGAAAAATCTTAAGTTGACCATATAGCACACCAGCTACACCCCTAAAGCCTTGCCTAAGCTGTTTACACGGGCTGCACACAAGTCAGTTGTACGCCTTCCACAGATATTCATGACAACAGTCTCTTCTGGACAAGAAAAATTCTTACCATGATGGGCACAGTGCAACCAACATTAGCCATGAGTTTATTCAGATGTTTCACAAAGCTTAACAATACAGCACAGTAAATCTTATAATGAAGTTTATTCTTGTGTCTCTGGAATGCTTCTTTAGTACAAATCCCTTTCCCAAAAAGTAAAATTAATGGTTTTTTTTTTTTTCTTTTTAAGAGTGCATGTATCATTTAGCTTAGGGTATCAATAAAAAATATGTACAAAATTTAGTGCCACTATTTCAGAGACATTTTAAGCAGTAGTCAAACTTATGGTACAGATAAATATGCCATTATATTTGCTCCCCTCCCACACAGGTAAGTTACTCAACTTCTTGCAGGTAACAACTTACCATTGTGTATTGTCCCCACTCAGCAGGTGAATTAGTCTTATTCTATACAGTCTCTTCCTCAGCTACCCAAATATTCTGCATTATTTCAGTTTGAGGAATGTTTTGCAAAACAATGTGTGTGTCAAGAAACAAAACCCTGACCATTTTCCCACATTCTCCTTAATGTGCATCTTAAGACTAGTAAAACCAAAAAACCTCTTCTCAACAACGAAAAAACCCATAGAAAGGAAAGTGCTCTAAACTGTAACAGTGATTCAGAGGCTACCTTTCACCTAATTATTGAAGCATGCTTTGATTTGTTTTATTGTTCTTTAAACAGAAAGAAAGAAGTAATTTGCAAGTCAAATGTTGATCCTATTTTTTTAGTTTGGTGCCACCCTGTGGCAGTTCCTTTACATACCACTTCCAAACAAAACGCCTGGGGAAGAATTATTCCAAGGATTAGATGGCTCAGTGCAATGTTCAAATCCAATCCAGATCAAACGTGACCCAGAGTTTCCCTGTTAAGTGATATAGCAGCTTACGTGACAGACATGACTACATTGCAATCCAAAAGGATAATTACAGGTCTTATATTCCATTATTCCTGTAAAAATCTAGTAACTCACTGAAGGATAATATATGCTTCCATACATAATATAATTTGGTTTTCAAACTAAATGGGGACTGAAGTCCCCTCACTATGACACAGCAATCAAGCTACTGTTAAAATATGTGCTTTTTTTAGAGTTGTCTTTCCCCTTCTCTTTTTTAATACAACTTTGGCTTCCATCCATCAAGAATCTAATCGTGTCTGTCTCTTACACTGAAGAGCACTCCAGCATAACATATCTTCCTGGTGGGTGTATTTATAGATAGTGATAGAGTCATTCTTTAACCTTCTTTCCATCTTACAAAATAGACTGAGCTCTCATTGTTTCCCAGGCCGCCAATCATGTCTTACTTCTATGCTGAATACTCTCCAATTTCTGTACATTGTGCAGAGAAGTGTGTCAGCAAAAGTGAAGATGTTATTCCAGTAAGTCTCACCACATGCTATGCAGCAATTTTACTTCCTATACCCACTCCACACCCGCATTTACACACTCCAGGATCACACCCCTCTTCAGAAACCATACTATCCACAGTTCTTGTTTGTAACTGAAGTCATCATCAACACTTCAACAACAAATGGAACAAATACTGAATAATCACACCTGTGCAATTATCCCTTAGCAAAAGCCAGGACAATGCATGTCAGACGAGCTGGAAAACTAACAGCTGACAAAATTATGCATCACGGATTCCCTTTAACACAATAGCTTTCCTGACACGTTTCAGTGCACACGTGCAGGATACTATGACATGAAACTCACTTTCATCATATTCCATAGAGGGTTTAGGTGTTTTGAACAGTGGAAGAAGAAAAAGCTTGCTTAGCTATAGATTTAAGTCCAGTGAGGAGAGTTTAAGAACTTCCCTATTAACACGTAGCACATGGAAAGACCAAACAAGCACATCTTCATTAACTCTGTGCATGCCTCTGAGATCATAAGCGTTATTCCTCCCTCAAATACTTAGTAGCAATGTAAATATTATGCATTAATGTAACATACACAATGCCAATTTACAAAGTGAAGACTGATCTTACAATATTGCTTTCAATCCCAGGCCAGGGACTGAGGTGAAGCAGGACACATCAAACACGTTATATCCCATTCAGTCTTAAAACCAGTTCTGTTCCAAAGCACAGAAATTCATATCAGACAAGGTTCTGGAGTCTCACAAAACCGACAAAACTTACCATTCAGGCCCAAAGTTAAGTGTCTGAGTTTCTGCTGCCATTTTTTTCCTGTTCTATTCCTCTTTTTTAAAAAGCGTGAACCTGAAAAATAAAAATGTTTACTATGAAAACACCTGGATTGATAGTCCTTCAAAAATTAATGCACAATACAAAAGCACGTCTGGTCATGCACAGAAGTAAAAAAAATGGACATGGAAATTTTTCTTTTAAGGAATCCATTTCAGTTCTCCAACATAATTAATACATAGGAGCAACTGCATCAAGGTCTCTTCCCTAAATCCCTCTTTTAACAGCTCAAACAGGACTCTGGATCAGTATCTGAGGAAACAATTTGTACAAATACTGAGAACTTGATGCATAATCCTCTTCTGTAAGAACAGTAATGCTTAATTAACAGAATTGCTGCTTCCTGACAATTACAAGAGGATAAAAACCTACTAGAATTGCAGCAGGATAGATTTGCCAGCTGAGTGGCAGAGCATTCAAGAAATTTCCACTGCTCATTCTTGAAAAATAAGCCTTCTAAAGATTGAGTACAGCCAATGGTAGGGCAGCCTTCAGAAATCTTCAGGCAATGGACAGTATTCCTCTCATTTTTAGTTTTATTAAGAGGAAAAAGGAGAAAAAAAAAGGCACCTAACTTAAGACTTCAGCTACTTTCATTCCGAAGAGCAGATAAAGCCATATAAGAGGGAAGGAACAAGACTAAGGGAAGGCTATGAAGTTTTGTCTATCAGAGCCAAGTCCTGCCCAGGCCATTCTGGAGAAGTGTCTTTTTCAGCAATAAATTCAGCTTCTCTTGCCTTACAGCAGCAGCAAAATCCAAATCCAGAGAAGAAAGTGGTTTGGTTTTTCAATGACACTGTAGGCAAAGCCCAAAGAAAAAAGGACTTGAAGCATTACCTACAAGACACTGGTTGATTAGACTGGAAGAACCCATAAAGACAGATGGTAGGGATGGAACTTTGATGTACCAGAACACTATTCCTTAACAGACCCAAGGACTAAATAAGAAGCTTCAGAGAACAAGACAAAACCAAACAAAGGAAACTTTTTTTTTTTTCTTATATGCATGCTACAGAAGTAATGATATTCAAGAAAATAAATCAAGACCCTCAAAGCTAGAAAATGACAAAACATGCTAAAACCAAACATGCTAAAACTGCTTGAGCAGATTTTACCCAAAACTTTTGGGCATAAGATTACAAATAGTTATAGAACTCTCTGCAGCCTAAACTTACCAACCAATGTTTTGCTTATGTATTTTTACTATATGGCAATATCTGCTTTTTTCCATACACAATGTAATTTAGATACAAATCTTAGAACTTTTGTTTTCACAATGACCCTATATAACGAAATGGAATTATCCCCACTACCTGCACCGAAAGTCAATACAAAAATACCAGCTGTTCTCACAGGGCCTACTTTGAGATGATTTTGGTCTGATTTGAGTTGCCTTTCTGAAGCAAGTGACAGCTCATTACAATGTTCATCGGGTACCATTTATCATTCTTCCAATCAAAATACAAGGGGAGGCACCCAAGGAAGGTATAAAGCAGCCACACGTGAGAATACTGCAGGTCAATTCAAGCAAACCACCATGCACACTCGGGCAGAGACAAGCCTATACAACAATTTCTAGTAGCCTTAACTGGATGGCTCTGCCCCTCCACTTCCTGCAATGCCTGCAATCCTGCTGCTGGAAGGGTGGAGAGTTTTCAGATGAACCCTGTGGATCACCAGGGAACCTGCGATCTTTAGCACCTGACACCAAACGTAGCTTAGTATCAGTAACACCAAAAAGGCTGGCACTGAATGTTAGACTGCCATGAAAACACAGCTGAAAAGCATCAAATACTAAAATAATACACTAAAACCCACTAAGAATCAAGGTTTTTACTGGGGTTATACCCACTGGGCCCCACCCTCTTCAGCCTCTGCACTTCCTTCTCAAAAAACCGGGGATACTGCATCATCCTTCTCTACCAGATTCCTCAGCACCTGAGTACCTACAAGAACACTCAAAGCCTTCTAGCCTCACCCCAGTGAGCTGCAAAATGGTTTGCCCTGACCCCCATTCTGGCCACCAAGCTTCATTTTGAGAACTCTGCTCTCTTCCACCTTCTGTACTGCATTCAGGTAGGCTACCTTCCTCCCTACAGGTTCTGACTATATGGATTTTGAAATAAGACACCTGTAAGTGAATGAAATTATAACTGAACAGGCCACCCAAAAAGCCCAAAACAAAATAAAACACAGATGCGCAGATGATTTAAAAGAGGTTTAACAGGTGAATTCAACAGGCAACATTACCCAGAAATAAAACACATGTGGAAAAGAAATTACAGGCAGAGCTGAGAGAAGAACCATTGGAAAAGAGACACACTGGAAATGGGCAATGATTTGGGAGGAGGAGGGTGGAGAACAGGGAAAAGACTCAGTAAAGCTAAGACAGCAAGTCTGCCAGAGGAATACACTGAGCTGTGTCAGAGCAGACAAGACTGGAAAAGCAGGAACCATGAGTTGCTTCTCCTGGTTCCCAAAGCATGGAAAGGGAAGAGCACAAAGGCCAACATGGAGAGGAACCTCTGACAGGGACTGCACAACACACCTCGCTGGTGTGCAAAGGAGAAGCTGCACTAACTGGAAAGGCGAGTCGGGGTGGGCCAGGCAGCACTCACATCACAAATGGAAAGAGTCAGGGTGGAGTAACAAAAAGGATGAAGAATTAAGAGAGGGGAATGAATGATCAGGTCATGAATTTTAGCCGTCTTGGCCAAGGAAAAGGCATGAATTTATCACATCTTTATCATCTAGATCATTTTCTTACATTTTAGACTTCAATATTAATAACTGAAATGTTGATTTTCGTCATTTTTATTAAGGCTGTCTCCTTACAGCAAATAGAAAAAATAATATATAACTAACATTTCGTCCTTGATATAATTCAATGAGGGAAAAGCCCCTTTCTGAACTGCTGGTTTTGTGAATCAAGGTTCCCTACAAATTCATGGTTATGGATGGAGGGATCCTCAGGCCCCATATTTCAGATGGGCAGAGAGCACAGAGGGACAGTGCCAAGCTGAAGCAAGGAACTGAAGCACTCTGCTGATACTGGCCAGTTAACACCTCTGCCTGGGCAACAAGGCTGCTGGCTGCTTCCTACCAGCCCACGCAAGAGCAACTTTTTCCTCCAAAGTTTTCTTCAAATCAGGTCAATCCTTGATTAAGGCAACCCTGCAAATGATTGCAGTTTTCCTGCATGTTTTGGGAAAAACAGAATTGCTTCATAAACTGAACTGGGATCCCGTTTTCCTGTGGTGATGCCACCAACCTGCTATCAGCATGCAGAGTGGAAAAGGGAAGAAATCACATCAACCTCACCATCAACCCGCGGACTGGCAAGGTTAAAAACACACTTTTATTTTTCCAGCCAGTTAGCACCTTGAAAATCAGAAGTCCATCCTCCAAGCAGACACAAAATGTAATCCAATAACAGTAAGCCCTTAAGTGGCTTTCACTCACAATTAACAGGTAATATTACAGATGCACAAGTTCCTATCAGCAACACCCATTTCACTGGTTCACTTTAGGTAAAACAGTTGCTTTACCAAGCTTGCAGTTTTTAAAATTATTTTTCGAGCTCAGTGTTTAGCACCTGACAAACCTATTAAAGCTCCCAGAAACATGTGCTACAGACACAAGTTGGAACTTGATTCTACCGGCCAGATTTCTGCATTAAAATGCGTAAGATGTTTCAGTTGGAGGTCTATAATTACTGTGGCACATTTTGCCCACAAGCTCTGGTATTTTAAAACATATATAAAGCCTGCTAATAAAAATCCAGGCAAAAAGCTGTTTCCAGAGACTCAAAGACCTAAACCACCATGTTGTACCAGACCTTGCTCAACCTCAGCAAATACACAAAATTGCTATTTTAAAGTTTATCCCTTACTGACAGGAACCAGAGTTCAGATTTCCAGGCAATGGTAAATTCCTGCATTTCCATTACAGAATTCTGCAGCTTGTACCGCACTGTCAGTTCTGCTGCTATGGACAGAGATACACTGATTCTTAGCATTCCAAGTTGAGTCTAGGCAATGGCTGCATTCAGGTCTGTCCATCTAATCTTTCCTACAGACAGAAAAAAAAATAATTAAAGATTTGGACTGTCACTGCAATTTCTTGCTTTGGGGCTGGTGCATGCTTAGGGTTTTTATTAACTTTGGAAACCGAAACCTCAAAAAATAGAAAAAAAAAA
>VXBX01003088.1:3982-25141 GCA_013400415.1 Scytalopus superciliaris | reverse complement strand
CGGCTCTGTCCATGTCTCTGTCACTCTTTGCTCTGGCTCTGTCTCTCTGTCCCTGGCTCTGTCCCCCTCCCACTGCTGCCCCACAGCACAGAGTGCCCCCCACCCTGGCCAGCCCCCCACCAGGTGCTGCTGACACAGACAGGGCCGGAGGTGACACGCATTTTCACTCTTCTTCATGGAAAAATCAGAAGTTCAGGGCAAACGTTTTTTCGGCTAAAAATACCAGTTTATTTTTAGTCCCCGAACCCATATTAGTACAGGATGCAGAATAGCCCCATGTGGTTCCTTCAGCCTAAAAAACTATTCTGGGCTGTTACGCACTGCTGAAGGTATAACCGCTTTCAGCTGAAACAGTTTCACTCCAGTCCTCATGTCAGCCACAACCCGTGGAGCTCTCTCTCCCTCCTCTTCTAGGTGAATAAATACTTGTCATTGTGCACTGAATGCCGGCCAAAAATGATGCAACAGTGAACACAAGTGATTCTTCTGAGCTAATGGGTTGAAAGCCTGTAATTCTTGGGGCTTATTTTTAGCTGAGAGCAACACAGAACTACCTCACCCAAAAATCTCAGAATAGAATTGCTCCTTCAGGAGGCTGGTATGGAAAAGCAAACCTCCCTGGAAAAGGTCTGCCCTCTGAGGAGCTGCATTGGATCCCCTGGTTGTTGTCACACAGCTTGAGCCAATACTAATAACGGGGGAGGGAGGCAGGGAGGGGGCAGAACTGCATCTCAGGCTGTCAGTAAAAACTTCCAATTCCACTGCAGAAGCAGCTGTGCCTTGTTATCCTACTTATCAAATGTGAGCTTGAGCACTCACAAATGTTTTCACATGCTCTAAGACAACCTTTATCTGAGATGGGAGATGTTTAGCACTTGTGGAAATTTTTTTATCTCAGTTAGCACAAACATTATATTACTGAGACAAAAAAAAAAATTCAAGAAGAGCAACTGAAACATACCTCATCTGCAGAACTTGGCATTTCTGCAAAATACCTCAAGGAAACTCAGATGACAGTCTTTTGGTAATAGCAGACACATCTTAAATCCTCCTCATTCAAGCAGAACTGGGAGAATCTCATGAAAATTCACAACTGTACCCATGCAGTAAAATTCCTGCATGGCTCAATTACACAACTTCAGCTGATACTCTGTAGGTGTGAAATCACCCCAGCAGCCAGCCTGGATACCAAGGGCATGATGTACTTCAGAGCCCTGGATTATTGTGCCAATTCATCCTCACTATTAAAAATCCAAGTGCAGGGAAGCAGCATTCCCAGCAAACTGAAAACCTTCCTTACCAACCCACTTTTTCCTCCCAGGGGGAGCCTGCCCCTCTGGGTACAGCAGTGGAGCTACAAACACAGAACACAGCTTTGAAATGATAAATAAGGGCCATAAAGCAGCCCAGAAAGATGTGTCCCAGTCATATTTGGTCTTGCCCACCTACACTTTGTTATTGGGAAAAGGGGCTCCCCTATTTGTTGAAATACTGGGGATTTTGTCTGGGAAGAGTCAATATCTCTCAGCAGCCTCTGTTTTCCATGTCCTCATTTGTCACATCCCTAAAAATAATGAAAACAGCAGCAAAGCAGGCAAACATCCAACTGCAGTTTTTAAAGTCAGTCACTTCAATGCATCTGTCACCTCAGGTGGCTTATGCTGAAAGACACAATACCACAAACAAGCTGCTACTTCTGCAACACTCAATTACTTTGTAGATGTCTTTCCCACAAGAGGCCAGCTGAGTTTGCAATGCAACAACCATGCACTCCAGTTACTCCAATCCATCTTGCAAGGAATTTTTTTGGATGCTTCCATAAGGCTAAAATGTTACTTGGTCACCTTAATCCTCACAGACAACCCCTGAATCCTGAGCCAGGAAGAGCCTGGTCACACAGAGCTCTTTAGNGGGGGGCGGGGGGGGCAGGGGGCGGGGGGGGGGCGGGGGGGGCTTTGCCAGCCTGGATGGCTCTCTGTGTGCTGTGTCTGTGGCTCCGTCACTCCCTGCTCTGTCCCTGTCTCTGTCACTCTTTGCTCTGGCTCTGTCACTCTGTCCCTGGCTCTGTCCCCCTCCCACCGCTGCCCCACAGCACAGAGTGCCCCCCACCCTGGCCAGCCCCCCACCAGGTGCTGCTGACCCAGACAGGGCCGGAGGCGACACGCNGCACTGCTGAAGGTATAACCGCTTTCAGCTGAAACAGTTTCACTCCAGTCCTCATGTCAGCCACAACCCGTGGAGCTCTCTCTCCCTCCTCTTCTAGGTGAATAAATACTTGTCATTGTGCACTGAATGCCGGCCAAAAATGATGCAACAGTGAACACAAGTGATTCTTCTGAGCTAATGGGTTGAAAGCCTGTAATTCTTGGGGCTTATTTTTAGCTGAGAGCAACACAGAACTACCTCACCCAAAAATCTCAGAATAGAATTGCTCCTTCAGGAGGCTGGTATGGAAAAGCAAACCTCCCTGGAAAAGGTCTGCCCTCTGAGGAGCTGCATTGGATCCCCTGGTTGTTGTCACACAGCTTGAGCCAATACTAATAACGGGGGAGGGAGGCAGGGAGGGGGCAGAACTGCATCTCAGGCTGTCAGTAAAAACTTCCAATTCCACTGCAGAAGCAGCTGTGCCTTGTTATCCTACTTATCAAATGTGAGCTTGAGCACTCACAAATGTTTTCACATGCTCTAAGACAACCTTTATCTGAGATGGGAGATGTTTAGCACTTGTGGAAATTTTTTTATCTCAGTTAGCACAAACATTATATTACTGAGACAAAAAAAAAAATTCAAGAAGAGCAACTGAAACATACCTCATCTGCAGAACTTGGCATTTCTGCAAAATACCTCAAGGAAACTCAGATGACAGTCTTTTGGTAATAGCAGACACATCTTAAATCCTCCTCATTCAAGCAGAACTGGGAGAATCTCATGAAAATTCACAACTGTACCCATGCAGTAAAATTCCTGCATGGCTCAATTACACAACTTCAGCTGATACTCTGTAGGTGTGAAATCACCCCAGCAGCCAGCCTGGATACCAAGGGCATGATGTACTTCAGAGCCCTGGATTATTGTGCCAATTCATCCTCACTATTAAAAATCCAAGTGCAGGGAAGCAGCATTCCCAGCAAACTGAAAACCTTCCTTACCAACCCACTTTTTCCTCCCAGGGGGAGCCTGCCCCTCTGGGTACAGCAGTGGAGCTACAAACACAGAACACAGCTTTGAAATGATAAATAAGGGCCATAAAGCAGCCCAGAAAGATGTGTCCCAGTCATATTTGGTCTTGCCCACCTACACTTTGTTATTGGGAAAAGGGGCTCCCCTATTTGTTGAAATACTGGGGATTTTGTCTGGGAAGAGTCAATATCTCTCAGCAGCCTCTGTTTTCCATGTCCTCATTTGTCACATCCCTAAAAATAATGAAAACAGCAGCAAAGCAGGCAAACATCCAACTGCAGTTTTTAAAGTCAGTCACTTCAATGCATCTGTCACCTCAGGTGGCTTATGCTGAAAGACACAATACCACAAACAAGCTGCTACTTCTGCAACACTCAATTACTTTGTAGATGTCTTTCCCACAAGAGGCCAGCTGAGTTTGCAATGCAACAACCATGCACTCCAGTTACTCCAATCCATCTTGCAAGGAATTTTTTTGGATGCTTCCATAAGGCTAAAATGTTACTTGGTCACCTTAATCCTCACAGACAACCCCTGAATCCTGAGCCAGGAAGAGCCTGGTCACACAGAGCTCTTTAGAGCAGACCCTGCCACCACAGCCAGTGGCAGTGGCTGTGACAGGAGCATCCCTGGGAAATCCACTGTCACCTGGGCATCCAGACAGGCTGAACCCACTCTCTGTGCTGGCTGTCAGTAAAAACTTCCAAGCTGGTGACTTCTCTACTGTACTTCTACTCTGGGAAACATTCAACAGAACCCTCTCAGGAACTACCTGGAGTTCCCATTCTAGGAGCTGAATGACTTGAGGCAGGTCTTTGTCCCTCTGAGAAAGACCAGTAAGTGCAACAGGCTTTTCATGAAACTCCTCTACTTGCCATCACAGGTTTATGAGTCACTTGGGGCATGTCAGGACCTCCAGACAGGTATTGATGTATCAGCAGGTATCACTAAAGAGAGCTGGGATTGTCAGGACCTTTCAGAGACAACTGTGGTGACATCAGGCACAAAAGGACAGAGCATCAAGCACTGTAATATATTAATTATAGGTAAATACAATTAAGTATTGTCACATGGTATTAGGTGGGAGATAGAGCTAGACAATTTCTTTCTAGTATTTCTGCATAACCTAATGACACTGTTATCCAATTCAATAGTTGACAGCAAAACAGAACAATTTAGAAAGCAATTAATTTCCCAATGTCAGCTTTTGCAAAGCCAATTTCAAAACACACCCTGCTGCAACTCCCGAATAAATGTACATCCAAAAGCACTTACCATTCACTGCCCCAAACGAAGGCCCCAGCTAACAGCCCCTGTTTGAATTGAACAGAAACCAGCCACAGACAATGCTCATTTCCTTACTGAAACTTGTCAGCTGGAGTTGACTCAATGGTGTTAAAGCAAAACCACCAGAGGGCCCCTTTTCCAGGCTCCTGTCCCGCAGCCCTGGGCTCCTCACCCCGCTGCAGAGCCTGCCACGCTGTGGAGAGACACAAGGCAACAAGGGAAATCACAGCATCACAGGTGTCCTGTGGCAGCAGAGAGAGCAGGGACCCCCAACCCACCCGGGCCGTACCTGAGCTCCGGCCCGCAGGGACCGCCGGGCACCCCGGGCAGGGCAGCGCCCAAGGGGCACGGCAACACCTCCCCCTGAGCCCCAGCAGCACCACCACGAACCAGAGGCTGGGCAGCATCTTCTCATGTCCACGTAGTTTTTTTTTTTTTTCTTATTTTCCTCCCACCACTAAAGGCAGAGAGAGGGAAATGCAGCTGAAGCAACCTGCCCTGCTCCCAGCTGGGGCACCACGGGGGCTGAGACAGGGCCTATTTTAAGATAAGGAGAGGCTGACAACCTTCAGATGTCAACACTGAGCAGTGGGCAGTATTTCAAATATTTACACAGCCGTGGCCCTTTCTGAGGAATGGCAAACATTAGGGCTTTCCACACCAGAATTGCTGTGCAGAAAGGGAAGTTCTACCACGAAGGGCCTGAACACTCCCCCTACTCACCCAAGGCAGGATGTCAAGCTTTGAGGATCACTAGTGTAATTTGTGAACAAAATGGTATATTCAGGGTCCTGAAATAAACCACAGCCAAGACTGGAGATAACAATGCTTTATTTGTACATTTCAGCAACAGGAGAAATAATTGAAGACGAAATTATCTGCTTTGTTGTAAAGTATAAAAACATTTAATTATAAATATTTACCTAAAAAGCGTGATTTATAAAATATAATCTGTGAAGATATATACACGGTTTAATTGTTTAGCAATCCTTTCACCTGACATTGAAGAGTAGAGGTTTTTCTATTATTCCACGCTCACAGTTTAGTGCTCACAGTTTAAGAAGCAAAACAGACAAGTGAAAAGACAACTGGTGAGTTTCATTCTGGAAAGCAAAAATAAAAATGCATAAACTGGGGCAAGATCAGAGGCAGAACTTGAGCAAATCCATGTCGTCTTGAGAGTGGTCTCTGAGGGAACACAGCTCCTCTGCCATAACCTACAGCCTAGAAACCCAGACAAGCATCTTAACATTTGTGGGCAAGTTTCCTGTGTTTGCAAAAGCAAATGGCCAGTAGTGTAGTGCAAGCCCTCGGAGCTCAGTGCAGCCCCACGTGCTCACCCCACTGCCCTCTGAGCAGGGATTGCTCCGTGTGCTGTGCTGGTGTCCTCTGTCGTGGCTCTAGTGAAATCAAACGTCACCTTCATGATTCGGACTGTGAGCAAACTTCCAAATAGAAAACCCCCAGTGTGCCATCCAATTGCATTGTCCAGCTGGCAATACCCCTTAAAAACAGATACAGCTGCCTAAGACCAGAAAATACAGTGAAGCCATACAGTACACTAAATGTGATGGAATGTGAAAGAAGAGAAACGGTCGGGCAACTCAGTTTCCTACTCCTTGCTGAAGAGAGCCAGCTTCCTCCCTTCGAAGCCTCGGGAAATCTCACCTCTTATGGAAGGGTTTGTTACTATGGCACTTCAGAGAAGAGAAACTGGAAGACTCCCCAACATGCTGGGCAGCAGAAAATGCTACAGAAAATGCTATTGAGTTTGACCCACATCCCTAGTAACTATCTTTCTCTCTTCACAGTGTTTTCACAGTGCCTGTGGCACAGGGCTTTGAGGAAGAAGAAAAGGGTGACAACACCCAACAGAAGTACAAATGTACAGGAAGACAAGCTGTACTTTGTACACCCTGATTTACACAAGACCTCACTACTTGCCTGTAAGCAAGGAATGAATTAATACAGGATTAAGAGCAAAAGGATGTATAGGGAAGAATGAAGTAGGCAAACATGACGCTTGTCAGTGCTCACCCATGATTTGCTACCTGCTGTTTCTGCTTCAGGGTGATGAGCTCCTGGCAGTTCAGAGCAAACAGCTCTGAACTACTCACAGTGTTATGAATGCATAGTAACTGCAAGCGCTGTGCCCTTAGGAACTCAGGAGGATCTTCAGGAGAGGAAGGCTAGCGAAGCTGTGATGAGTTTCAGGCAGGATCCAAGCAGTTCTCTCCAGGTAGAGCCCTGATCTGGGGAACGTACCAAGTCACGTGCAATCTCAGAGTGCATACTGGCTGCTGGGTTACTGGGTAAATGCAGACTTTAACTCCCTGAATGCCGCTCGGCGGTGCTTCCTTTCCTCCTCTTCCCGCTTTCGCTCGTCCTGCTCAGCTTTTATCTCTGCTTCAAACTTACTGGCTGAGGAGAGGGCTTGGGCCTTTATGAGAGAGAGAGAGAGAAAATAAATGAGTGTCAAGCCTTGCATCAGAGGGAGAGCCAGAGCCTGAGCTACACCCAGATGAGCAACACAGAGCTGTTTGCTGCACCTCCCAGTGCCTGCTGGGACACTGTCAGGATGGGCCAAGTATGAATTACACTGTAGTGCTCGGGTATTTACACCCAATACCTGTTAGCTTGCTTGATTTTAACACCAACAAAAGAAAGGTCATTTACTAATAAGTCACTAGTCAGTGACCAAAACAGTGTCATCAGTACCAGATCACATACATCATTTCTGTAAGCAGGCAGCAGAGCACAGGTTGTGAGTATACAGTGGGAGAAACTACTGCAGAAAACAGCTCTGAATCACAGCCAAATCTGAGAACATCATACTACACCATGGATAATCTGCAGATCAAAGAGACATTGTTTACTTGCTGGCTATTTTTCCAGCTTTCATCTCAGTACATCTGCTGTGCAATAGCTGTGTTATGCTCCTGGGAAAAAACTTCTTATATAAACAAGCAGGATTATTTTCTCTCCAAAAGAGCTTTCAAAAAGGGTGCTTTGTCAGCTTTGAATGGTGCAAAGCTCTTTCTGCCAAGCCCAGGACCCCGCAGAATAATTTTGATTCCAAAGGTTACAGAGAGCTGCTTGAGAAAGAGGTATCTGAAATCCTATACTCCAAAATACTCCATTCACCACTGAACTCAGAGTGTTCTGCTTGAGGGAGGTTTTGTAAAATGGGAAACTCTGTCCCTATTACAGTAGATTTCAGGACACTTTTGTCTTTCAAAGCAGTCAGCTGGCCAGTCCCAAGGAACTCCCAGCCACAGGGACACAGGTTGGCCAGGCAGCTCCACCAGGGTGAGACCCAGAGCAGACGGTGCATTACACTGTCCCAGTGCTGACTGATCCACAGAAAAGGCTGCAGCCAGAGCCCAACAAAACAGGGAAGGGAAAAGCTATGACTGAGATTTGTCCTGTGCCACACCATACCTTGGCTTCAAAGAAGTTCTTGGCTCCTTTGACTCCCTCAATGGATACATCTATCTCTGAGAGCTTCGCAAGAGTCAACAGGCCGCTGTCCTCCTCCAGCTCCCCAGCTGCAGCTTTATGGAAAATCAGCAGGAACTAGCAAGAGAGAGAGGAAACATTCAAGTTTTTCACTGAGGCTTAGACAAAATACAAACAGCAGTCACCTGGAGGGGGCTGGAATTCACAATGCTGAGCAAAGGAAACCAGGCTGATATAAACCAAATGGCACGGCGGAACTTGTGCTCCTGTACACAGACCTGTTCTAGACTAAAAGCAGTAGGAACCCCACAGGAAAAGAATGTTTCCTGGGAATCAGAGCCCTGGTAAAGCACAGTTTCTACCAAGCCTAGGCTGCTACGTGGCCAGAGGAAGGAGGCCACCTCTCCACCTGCCCAGTACAACCACAGGATGGGTTCAGACACAGATCTTTATATCTCCACGCTCTAATAGGGTATTCACACCTCCACCCCCTCACCCCCCTATCAGCTTCCCCAGCATTCTGGGCACTCAGATCACATCCCATGACAATGAAAGCCAGGCAAAGATGGCTCTGGTTCATCCCAGGCTCCCTGAATAGAGGCACCAGTGCACTGCTGTGAGAGAGAACAGCAGCCCAGGGGTGCCCTTGGGGCAGAAAGGCTCAAACAAGTGTCCACAGAGCAACTTGGTGTGAAACCTTTGTGCTGCACCAGACCACAGGCATTTACCAAATCCAGAATCACTACAGCAGAGTGCGTATTGGGAAGTGAATTGCAAAGGGGAACAAACAGAAAAAATAGTTGCATTTCATTGCATAAAAGCACGCTTTTTGTTTGTTATTTTACAGAAGGAACAAATCCTGCCTGCTTAACAAAGACCTCTGCACCACCTTGCACCGGCCAGGCGAACTCCAGGTTAAGAAGTGGGAGCTCCGTGTGCAGTGGGAGAGGTCCTGTCACTGCCTGCTATTCTCGGCCACCCCAGGAGGTGTCTCAGTGCCTGGAGCAGCGCAGAGAGAACAGCCACAGGGACAAGCACCGGGTACAAAAGGAGCACAAACAACAAAGCTGTGCCACTTCAGTGCGGGCCAGAGGGCTGCGGGTACCGGGCAGGGGGTTGCCCTGAAATCCATTTGCACAGAAACATCCAGTGCCTGCCGTGCTGTGCCCCTCGGACAGGCCAGGAGAGCCCGAGCTGTCCCAGAGGAGGGCAGCAGAGCCCCAGCACGGGCACTGCCTGCTCCCAGCCACTGGCACCAGAGCTGGGGATGGACGCAAGAGCTTGGGAAGGGCTCCCCTGGGGAAGGGTGTGCGACGGCAGCAAAGGCTCATGAGTTCATTTGAGGAGAGATCACTCACCAAAATACTTTCATGGGCTAAATAGACTCAACTTGGGGATATTAATTGAATTTGTTACTTAACAAAATCAGAGCAGGATAACAAGAAGTAAAATAAATCTCAAAAACACTTTCCCCTACCCCTCTCTCCTTCCCAGCTCTACCTCCTCCCCCCCAGCAGCACAGGGAGATGGGAATGGGGGTCACGGTCAGGCCATCACAGGTTGTTCCCATCCCTGCTCAGGGAGAGGAGCCCTTCCCCTGCTCCTGCACGGGCTCCTCTCTCCACAGGTCCCTGCCAGGAGCCTCCTCCAGCACAGGCTTCCCATGGGCTCACACCCTCCTGCTCTGCTTTGGGCTCCTCCCCGGGGTGTAGCTGGATCTCTGCACCCCCATGGCCCTCGGTGGGCTGCAGGGGCACAGCTGCCTCATCCTGGGCCTCCCCGTGGAATCTCAGGAGAATCTCTGCTCCATGTCTGGAGCACCTCCTGCCCCTCCTTCTGCACTGCTCTGAGGGGCGGCAGGGTTGTTCCTCTCACATATTCTCACTTTGTCCTTCTCTGGACCTAATTACATCTATGCAATAGTTTTTTTCCTTCTTAAATATGTTACCACGGAGTGGTTCCCACCATCTCAGCTGGGCTCAGCCTTGGCCAGCAGCAGGTCTGTCCTGGAGCCTGCTGGCATTGGCTCTGCTGGACTTCTGGCAGTTTCTCACAGCAGCCACCCCCTGGAGTCCCCATGCTACCAAAACCTGGCCACACAAACCCAACACACGCATGTAAGAAATTAAATGGTGCTCTGCTGAACAGGCAAAACATCCTGCTTGGATAAAAACCAAATCCTTCCCGAGACATCCTTTCCTTGTGCTCTGATCCGCTGGGCTCTGGCGAGTTCCCCTTCCCCACCACCAGGCACAGTGACACAGAGGGCTGGCAGCTCAGCTGGAATTAGTCACAGTTCCTCCTCACAGTTTCTGCTCCACCCTACAAGTCCCACTTCCTGGCATTGGAAAAGAGCAGTGGAGGCAGCACAGTCCTGAGGTCTGGTGCACCCATCACCTGGGGAGGGACTGGGTCATGAGTACGAGTGAGCATGAATCACCCTGGAACTGGGGGGCAGCAATCCTCTACATACAGGCTGCCATGGCCAGGAGGGCTGGGCTGAGTTAAAGAAAGCCTGGCACTGAGCCACCAGTTGGGGTGGACACAGCAAAACATCAGGCCCAAGCACCCAGCAAGGTGGACTATGAGGCATCATGCTGGTTTCCACAGGAGCTCAGCAGCAATCCCTCCTCATGTCAGCACACAGCCTGCAGCTCACCTCACCAGCTATTTACTCTACTTGTGGGAGATTGCTGGGCTATGGACAGCTTTGGCCTTGAGAGGAGTACCTGTAAGCCTGGAAAAACAGTAGAAAACACCCCCTGTGTCCTTGGGCCAGGCCTGGGAAAGGTGAAGAAAAACAACTGTGGAAAACAAGAGTGTTTTGGGACTTGCCAGCACGAGGAGAGATGCCAACTGCCCATCAGGAGATGGTTTGGGACTGATGGACAAGTATACCAAGCCAGGGAGATGTAGCTTATATATGTGTGGAGAGTAGAAAAACAGTATAAAAGGATAAACTTGTAGTCCATAAAACGGCTTTTTGCTCTTGCTTGAAGAAGCCTGACTGTGCACCATGTTTGGCCATCACACTCAGTAGCCAGAGAACAGCAGCAACCTGCATTCAGCTCCCACTCCCAGCCTGTCTCACACCCTCGCTGGGCCCAGGACTCAGCACGTGCTGCTGAGCCTCAGGAAACATCAACAGAGAAGCAAAAGTGAATAATGTTGGTGCCTGTTCTCTCAAAAAGGACAACATGACCCACACTTTCCACACTAACCTCACGAGTTGTACCTGCTCTCACATCCTTCACGATCCAAGACCTAACCCACCATGCCAGGCTGGCACCGTGCAAGGGAAGGTATGCACTGACAGGCAGCCTTGTGAAAACAGCTCGCCAGAAAAGCAGCTGTGCTTTGCACCAACTCTGGGAGCAAACACGTCATGTGGGTCAGCAGTTCAGCTGGTGTGGGGGACAGAAGGTGGGTTTCTGTGGGTTCTAGATAGCACTGCAATTAGACATTACTATTACAGCAGTTAACTGGTTTCCTGTGGTAATGACAGAACTAGACAGTCAGAGGTGTGGCTTTTTTGCCTCCACTATATCTAATCTTTTTAAGCCTAAATTTCATGCTTGAGTCACAGAGGGAGTCTCGTGCAGTTAATTGTTGATGTATTGGTGGATGCTCAAAGGTTGATGTAAGAGACATCTTTGCTAAATGGGGCCAGCAGTTCATCAGCAGCAAGTCAGAGCCACACCAGCCTCCTTGCCAGGCAACAGCTTATCTGGAATGGGAGGACATGACACTGCTCAAAGCAGCAGAAAAATGTGACCTATTGCAAGTGAAAGAGGTCCCTACCAACTCTGTGGCTATGCCACAAGAAGAGTGTCTTCAGGCAGGTATGTCAGGACTTGATATTCCCTGGAGAGCACAGGAGCCCTCCAGTGCCTGAGTTACACCCTGCTGAGTTCAGACACATTTAAACCAGGTTTCTCCTGTGTCCTCTGAGTGCCCCAACTCAGCTTAGTCACTCTCCACGTGCTCACTTGTCACCACCAAGGACAAGCAGAGTGGGATAGGCCTGTGGGATGGTTCAGGCCTCCTCCCCCACCAGGAAATCTGCCTCCTTGCCAGCCCTCTTCCCAAACACAGCATCTAGACAGGGCACATCTGCAAGAAGGCAAGAAGCATCCTGCTCCTCTCTGCCACAGGAAGCTCTGGGAACATGCCAGAGCTGCTGTGTAATTTGTCCCCAGAGCTCTGCCAGCGATGCTCCCTCATTCCAACCCACGGGCCACTCAAGCTTGTGTTTGCTTGACTGGTTTTTTTTGCATCTGGCAAGCAACTCCACAGCACCAGCCTCCGTGTGCCACGTGCCAGGGGCTGGCAGCACAAGCAGCTCTGCCAGCTGACAGGGGCTGGGGGCTGTGCTCCAAACAGGTGGCAGCAGAAGTGGAGCTGCTCTGCCACTTGTGCTGAGCCGCTGGTGCCAGGACTTCAGAGCATCTTTCAGAGCCTCGAGGATAAAGGCATTTCTCTTCCACAGGAGAGGGCCCCTACAGCAAGCCTGGAGGCTGTCCCCAGCTCTTCACCCAGGGTGAAGGATGGCCCAGGAGGCACAGAGGGCTCCTCAGCCCACACAGTGATTTGGCAATCAGTGACCTGGGGCCATAGGCATGGTGCTCTTCCTGCTCCACTGGATTCTTTGCTACCCCCAGTTCACCTCTGACCAGCCCCATCTCCTTCCCTGCACAGAGGAGCTCAGGAACAGGCTCTCACTTCCCAGTGAGCCTTTCCCCTCCTCTTTAAGAGCTGGTCTCCATAACTCAAAGTCTGTGGCCTCTGTCTTTTCCTAATCCCTCCTGCAGTGAAAGAAATGCAACAAAATCCTTGGGGCATGAAAGCAGGGGGAGACGGTGTGATGTGCCAGCACAGAGAGATGGTGCAGCAGCTCTGTGAGCTGCCAGTCATCCCTCGTGCCCCAACCAGCCCAGCTGGTCAGGTGCCCTGGCCCCAGCCCCCCCTCCAGGCACTGCCAAAGTTCCCAGCACTTCCACAAAGAAGAGCTCAATGTCTTGAGCTGTGGGGACCTCATCTCCACAAGCAAGCCCCCAGTCCAGAGGTGGCACTGTGAGAGCACAGCCCCTGCAGATACAAGGGAGCCCAGCTGCTCAGGGCCCACAGTCAGCCTGTGGGGAGGAAGGGGGCAGGACAGCAGCACAGCCCCCACAGCCAGGGCAGGACATGAGCAGCACTGGCCCTGCTGCTGCCTAAGGGGCTGTGGGTTAATACAGAAAGCCACAGTGTGACTGATGTTCACTTCTGACTGAACCAGCACTGTCTGGGAGGAGGAGATGATGAAACAGGAGGTTTTGGCATCTGGGTTCCCCTCCCTGCTGATGATTCAGGTACCCGAGTGCATGCAGGTAACTGCTCAAATTCCCTCTCCCCCTCTGCCTGGCAGAGGATCCTGGCCTGCCCACGCTGCTCCCAGCTGTCTCAGCACAGGGGTGATGGACAGGCCTGCTCGAGGCACATCCCTGCTCAGCCAGTGTGCAGTACCAAACTGCTGCATCCCCATCTTTACTCCTTGCTGCAGGAGGCAACCACTCCTCATGAAGCTTGCCATGGCTGCTCACTGTGTGATGCAGAGAGGGACCCAACAGAAACTGGACAGAGCCTCTTGTACCCCTGAGACCAGCTGCTATGAGCAGAGCCCCTGCCCTGCACCTGAAATGAGGCCTGAGCTGCTGTACCACAGGAGCCCAGCAACGAGACCTTGGGACTGAAGGGACACAGCCCCTCCAGCTACAGCAGGGAGCCCTGTGAACACTCCTGTGCAGCTACAACAGGGCTCAAATGTGCTCCCAAAGCAAGCAGGAAGGCTGTAGAGCCACGTGAAGATGGAGATTGATAATGCTCTGCACCCTTGGCATGGGGATGCTCACCAGCTTCTCCACTGCACCCCACAGTTGGAAAAACAGGGGAGAGGGCTCCCCAGAACCAGAGCACTGGGCCTGGCTGCCTCCTCCCCTGCCCCACAGCCACCCTCACCTCACGAAAGCTGAGCTTCCCATCAAAGTCTTCATCCACCTCCTTGATCATGTTCTTCAGCCCCAGGTGGGTCTGTGGGGCTCCCAGCTTTTCCATCATCAGCTTCAGCTCCATCAGGTCGATGTATCCATCCCGTCCTGAGTCATACCTGTGGGGTGCAAAGGGGAGGGGTCAGCCATCATCATCCCCATATCTATCTTTCCAGAAGAGGAACCATGCAAATGGATAAAGTGTCTGTGTGATTCAAAGCTCAGGAGAGAGGAAGCTGCATGACACAGTCAGTGCTGAGATATATTAAGCTCAGGGAAGTAGCTGTCAGCTTTCAGAACTGTCTCACCAGATGGAGAAGTGCTCAGGGGAGCTCAGACCAAACCACCCACACAGAAGGACCATGAAGGAACTCAGCTTATCTCAGTGGGATTTCCATTTCACCCACTTGCCTGTCCAGTGCAAAGGTTATTTGCATGCAGCTTGCACCATTCACCAGTGTCATAAGGCAAAGGCATAAGCCAACTGCTGCCAGGTCTCCTGCTCATTTCAAGGAGAAACAGGGAGCAGAGACCGACCAGAACCTCTGCTGAGAGAGCAATCTTTCTTTGTAAGCCAAACACACTCCCTCTAGCTGTTAAGATCTCCCTCTCCAAATTCCTTTGTGCTACACAAGCACCGTGCCTCAGGGCCCCTTTTTATTCTGTGTCCCCAGGCAGAGCAGAAAGGCAGACCGGGGACATCACAGCAATCCCAGCCCGTGCCAGGGCTGCACCCCAGGGCCAGGCTGGCACAGGAAACCAGCGCCCACCTCCAGGAACAAGACTGGGCTGGAACCATGCTCCCAATAGAGAACAAGGGACTACAAAGACTTCACAGGAGGAGGAAGCACCCGGGCAAGGGGGAGGAGTGCTTTAGGGACAGGGAGGCAGTGACCTGCTGTGCAGAGCCTGGGACCGTGCACCAATTCCTCCCAACATCTGCTGTGGGTGTGAGTGAAGCATCCGGCCCATGCAGCACTTCACACCCACCAGGGCCATCGCTGGCTGTCAAAGTCCAAAGGCCAGAGGGATGGGCTGGGCTGGGCTCTCTGCTCTCAGATAGTCCCTCAACAGCCCTCTCTCATCCTGGTCCTGCCATCAGGGCTCAGCATAGAGCTGGGGGACCACATGAGAGGGTAGGGCAGGGTCTGCCAAGCTGGGCTTAGCCCTGGTCACAGCCTGCCGCTGCCCCCTCACCACCACAGCCTGCCAGCGTTAAAGCCTTTCAACCATTCAGAAAGGAAACTCTAGGCGCAGCACCAAAGCTTTCCAGTGGGCAGCAGCCGGTCAAACCCTCTCACCCATCATCTTTCACTGACTGTTAGCTCCCTTCCAAAGAAACGAGGGCTGTGGCCATCCCAGACAGAGATCTGCATGGTTGTGGTCACCCTGGAAGAAAGCCCTTTCCAGCTGAGAGCCCTCACAGCCACAGAGGAAGCTGTGGCAAAGGCAGGCATGAACAAACTGCTCGTGGGCAGCATGAGGCAGGGCTCAGCCAAGAGCCTCCAGAGGCACAGGCACAGCAAGCTTATCCCCCAAACTAGGGTGGCCTCCATGGCTTTGCAGAGTCCCACTGCCTCCACAACCATTTCAGATATTCTCCGTGCCTCTCTAAGGGTCCCAGGACCAAGAGACCCAAGTGACAGGGACATCACCACCAGACCAGGCTGGCACACAGCCCCTGCTCCCAGTCTGCCTGCACTCTGCACCCAGCAAACCCATGAGCCCACCAGGCTGGACAGCTTTCTGAAAAACTGGGAAAGAAACCTTCCTCAGAGCAGAAACCAGGTCACAGACCTGAGACATCACGGGGAGGAAATGCAGCGGGTTCTTCACAGCAAGGAAGGTGTCAGTTAATTAAGGCACACATTCCCAGCATTACCCGGCCCAGCACTGAGATGCACTTTCAGGACGTCACAGAAGCATAATAAGTGCAGTATTTAATTGTCAATCTGCTTTTCTTTCAAGTTTGGAAGAAAGGGTGCAGGGCCTTTCCTCCAGGGTAAGGTGGTTGGGGATGCAGCACCTTGGATTAGACACAGCAGCAAAGTGTATAGTGGCAGAGAGGCACTTGGGGTTGGGGTTTGGGGGGGGGTCCAGCAAGCTCATGCTGCCCTTTGGCTAGGTGCAGAAGCAAAATAATAGCAAGGTCCCCTCCAAGGGCTGCCCATGTGGAGTTGGGACACTTTGGCTCCACAGGGAAGCTTTGGGTTATAGAGGTGAAGGCAGAAGGAGGGCACAAGCCCAGCCCATGCCTGCTGTGCTCACTTCAGCCTCCTGTTATGGACATGACCTGAGACAGTGGCCTCAGGGCCAGTGTGCTGCCCTGAAAGGGTTAAGCACGGGGCACAGCTTCAGAGCTCGTCATCCCTGCAGAGAGGCAGCACAAAGCCAGGATTGTGAGAAATGGGGTCTTGCCAGCAGCAGGCCGTGGCAGAGCAGCACACTGTACCAGCCACACAATGGGTGTTGAGCACGCTGGGCTGGAGTACAGCTGGCGCTGAGACACTCCCAAAAATCAGGTTACCAGTCCCCTGCACTCAGGGACAGGCAGACAGAGGGACACAAACCCAACAGCAGCACCCTGCAAACTGCTGCATTCCCTCCCCACCCCCCTTGCCTCTAAAACAGCCCAAGTATTTTAGGACCTGGGTACGGCCACTCGGCTGCTGCACAGCCAGACTATTTAGGGAGAGGCGTATTTATAGGGCATGAAAGACAGAGCAGTTCATTTCCCACCACCCCCCAGCAGCCACAACAGGGCATGACACAGACTGCACCTTGCTGGCCAGCTGATGCTCCTGGCACACCTCACCCTTCCCAAAAGATCCCACTGTCTGTTTTTTAGGAGTCCCTTTTCAGAGCCCCGGGCTCAGCCAGCCCCCAGTGCCCCTCACACACAGCTGCAGCACAGCCCTCACAGGCAGAGCAGGAGGAGGGCACCAGGGCAGGTTTGGTCCTTAACCACACCCAGCAAGAGCACAGAGCACTCGGGGGCCTGGCCAGCCCTGCCATCACCTGCTGTCCTGCTGTGACACCAGAGCTTTGCTTCCTTCGGGGTCAAAGCTCCCTGGGGCAGGAGCCAAGCCTTGCCCGGGTGATGTGCAGGCACCAGACAGAGGGAATCTCATGCCAGCAGGCACACACCTCTCACGTCACAGGCAGGCAACTCCAGCACAAGTTGGTGCCGTGGCTAGAGTCGGTGCCCCCAGGACAGCCACAGCCAGTGCCCACCCGGGGACAGCCACGGCAGCTCAGAGCACACGGCCAGAGCACCAGGGCCCAGCCGCAGCACACGAGAGACAGGAGGCAGCTGCCAAAATCTGCTGCAACAAGGATGTGCCCGGATTCCCACGCTGGCTCCCTTCCACCCGGACTGCAGAGCGTGCCTGGCTGGGAGAGGAAAGCAGGAGCCAAAGCTGGGGGGAAGGAGGGAATGCTTGCTGAAGAGACTTGCTTAAGAGCAAGAAGAGTGTTACACACAATTACTGCCCAAGCACGAGCATTGCACTGGTGCCAGGCAGCACAGATTGGGGTTCCCTTGCAGAAGAAAGAGGGATCAGGAAGGGAAGAGAAAGGAAATGCCAAGGATTGCATCACCTGTAGTGACTCTGCAGTCACCTTCTAGCTGCCTGTAAAACCCCAAGTAAAACAAAAAAAGGACAGGTGAATGAGAAATACCAAATCCTGGAGGATCAAAGAGCAATTTCTAAACATTCACATTTCTTGAGAAAAGCTGGAATGAAAACCTGCCCTCCCTGTACTTGTTTGTGGTACCTGAGCTTGCTCCACACTCTATGGGCACCTGTACTTTGATCTGCAGCTCTTGCATGCTGCAATGGCCTAACACACGTTTTGAAATAAAGCAGTTGGAATAATGATGCTTAAGTAATAATAATCTCCTCTTAAATATTTCAAAATCCTTTCTAAGTGGCACTTCATTCCCTCTGAGCATTGTGTTTCACCTTACATGGAGAGGGAGGTGCTGATCTCTTCTCCCTGATATCCAGTGATAGGGTGAATGGGAATGGTTCAAAACTTTCTCAGGAGAGGAGCAGACTGAACCTGAGAAAGCATTTATTTCAAACAGAGAGTTGTCAGACCCTGGTCAAGCTTCCTAGACCCAAGCCTGTCAGTGCTGGAAAGATATGGACAATGCCCTTAACAACAAGCTTAACTTTTGGTCAGCCCTGAAGTGATCATGCAGTTGAACTAAATGCTATCACTGTTGGTTCCATCCATATGGAATATTCTATTCCCTTGCTGAGAGCTTTGGAAACAATTCCTCCATCCCAGGGTGGGGGCAGGAACAGGCCCTCAGCCACACACAGCTCCATCCTCCCCAGCCCAGGCTAAAGAAGCTCTCCTGCTCTTGGAGGGACATGAGGGCGAGATGAAGGTCTCCTCCACTAAGATCTCCTCCAAGATGCTGGGCAAGACTTGCAGGCCCAGGCTGGGTGACTGGGACTCCACAGGGAGCTGCCCACAGACCAGAGGCAGCGGGTCACCCCGAGCACAGGCAGGTCTGGGGAGGGTAGGTCTGCTGCAGCATGGCAGGCAAGGCCAGGGGCACCCAGCAAAGGGGCTCCAGAAGGGCAAGGGGGCATCACAGCCTCTCCCACCAGCCAGACACAAGGCACTTGTGCAACGTGTGGGCAACACACAGAATTCCCTAAAATACAAAAGCAATAGCAAGACTGAAATTTCTCCACTCCCTCACACCCCACAGATGAAGCGGGTCTCTGTTTTCCTCCTCTCTTGTAAAGGTCATTCCCACCAGACACAGCCTCACTGCCTGGCTGTCACACTCCCCTCTGCCATTTCCCTGGACAGGGATGGCACCAAGGGGAGCTGTGAGACTCCAAAGACCCTGAGAATTTGCTAAAAGACTCAGGAAAGAGAGGTTATCATGGCTACCACAGTCCTCACACATTGTCAGAATACGCAGCTAATTAGGTCACATTATAATTAGCCAGAGCAGTAGACTTCCTCGCCCCTCTGCCAAAAAAATACCCACCTGAGACCTGCCTGCAGCCAGCACCCCCAGCTGATACCAGCACCCCATCTCTGGCAGAATGGGGCTGAACAAGAAGAGGCTTGGACAAGAGCAGGGGGAAAGTGAGCCCAACCACAGCAGCAGGGGCATCATTTCTGCTCTGGAAGGATGCTCCCAGCATGGGCAGCAGCACACAGCACCTGGGTGGAGCACTGGAATTTGGGAAATACCATGCACTGGCACAGGGCAGTCACAGCCACCATCCATGCCATGGGATGCTCTGGCAGGCACCAGAGCAGCCACTATCACCAGGACTTCTTTCCAGCTGGAGCACCATGCCCACAACATGCACAGGACCCACAGGCTCAAGTTCAGTCTGAACTACAGATCTGCAAGTCCCACTAAACTGATAAGAAACGTTTTTTTAGATGGGAAGTCTCATAGTGAAAACCTGGCATCCCATGGCAGCAAGAAGATACAAACGGGAAAAATAAGCCTTTGAGGCAGGGATGTAAGAAAGAGCCTGGGTTGTGGTGGCCAGGGCAAATAAGCTATACAGAGAATAAAAGCCTTAATCACATTAACTCAAGCTCTGACTGACAGGAATTAAGGGGAATATTTCCTCTTCTCATGGAGCACGTGGTGTCAGCCAACACTTGAAACAGGTCACTGGCAGCAGATGGAGCAGAGACCTGATCCTCTGCCACTGTAAACCTCAGGTGCCTGTAGCAGAGTGAACACCAGGACGGGGTTTTCTGTCTGCCTGTCCGGGAAGCACAGGAGGGGAGCACACAGCCCACCTTCTTCCCCTCTTGGCCCGAGCAGCCAGCACTCAGCCTCGATAGTCCTCGCAGGGCTTGCAATGCTCTCCAGCTACACTGACCGGCTGATTAGCATTCAACTGCAAAGCCTAGGTTTGCCCCGCTTACAAGGCCGGCGTTTAATGAGCTCATTGTTGAAAAATTCGGCTGCAATTCAGCCCTTCCACTTTTTATTTCCCAAACCACTGCTGTTCCTTTCCATTTCCCTATTGAGGCAGTGCCACTGCCCGCTCCAGGCTCTCGCCCGCAGCTTCTGGGCACTGCAGCTGCCTGCATTGTTTGTCCTCCAGTCCTCACAGCACCACGTCTCAGCCTCTGCAGAGGGGATCCGCTTGAGGCATGGTCAAAAGAGACACGGCAGAGAGTGGACCAGCAGTCCCGCCTGGACCGGCTCCCTGCCCGTACCAGCTGCCAACACATCGCTGGCCCGTGCAACAAAGCGCTCCCAACTCCAGCAAGCTCACAAAAGCCTGCTGCCTCCTCTCCTGCGACAACAGCCCCAGCCGGGACAGCACCACCCCACAGTGCTGGGAGCTGGCAGCATTCAACCCGCCTCTGGGTCTGCTCGTGATAATCCAGGGTGCCCAAGGCAGCTTGCAGATAGGAAAACAAGGACCTCACAAGTTGCAAAGCCCACTGCAGTTGCTTCCATAAGTTTAGGTACATCTCTGCACCTTGCTAAGGCAGCCGCTTTGGTCCTACCACCCCCCAGCCCGGCAGCCTGTCCGATCCCTCTCTTGGAGCTGGGGGGACACCCACCCCTCCCCAGGAGCCCAGGGGTTTGTGGTGCTGGAGGAAAACATGAGCACAGACAACCGAAGGCCCCCAGGCACAGTCCAAGTGCAGGAACCATGACCGGGTCTGGAGGAAAGGTAAGGGCAGGAGCACGACCAGTTGTCCCTGTTGCTACCAGCACCTTGCCTTGAACACAAACCTTCCCGCCCGAAGAACCCCATCCCAGCCCCCAGGAAGGGGGAAGCAAGAGGCAGCTGCGCTCGAGCTTTGTTTGGGTGCCGGGAGGGAGCACCAAGCCTGGCGGACAGCATTGTGTGGGGGGCGAGGGCACTGCCAGGCAGAGCCAGCAGCGCTGCCGGGGGCCTTCGGGGTCGCAGTTGGTACAGACAAACGCCCAGTGCCCCTGCTGGGCCCCGGGACAGACCCCCCTGGTGCCCCAGGGTGTGGGGCAGCAGCCCCCCCGTCCCACCCAGCGCATCCCGCAGAGCCACAGCTGCGGGTGCCGCCACACACAGACACTGTCCCAGCCCGGGCAGGGCAGGGACCGCGACCCGAACACGGGGCTGAGCCCCAGGAAAGCCCTACGGACCCTCCAGCAAAGCGCAGGGACAGCCTGGGGATCAGATGGCGCCGGAACCAGGCACCGAGACACCCC
>VXBX01003086.1:489106-509198 GCA_013400415.1 Scytalopus superciliaris | reverse complement strand
AACAAATTTTGAGACTTATAGTTTTTGGGTTTTTTTTTCCTTCCAGAGTAGCCTCTCCCATTGAAAGGAATTTTTTAAATAAAAGAACATGAGCAAAATATCCCATAAATCAAAATTGTTACTACACCTCAGAGGCCATACAGACTGTTACTAGGCATTTTTGTTAACAATCAGGAATCCTAATGTATTTATGCTATATAAGATGCCAGCTTTTCTATTCAATATGTTGACTTGTACCCGACTTTACAGTTATGCATGTCAATTAAGTATTTATTCATTTAGATTACGAGATCCTTGCTACATCTTTCCAGCTGTTTTGTGTTTGCAAAGCAAAATAAGCACAGTAAGGCCTCAATACATGAACAGAGCACTCTCCTTGCATCTGTGGTTTTTCACACCTATTTATAAGATAGTCTCACCTGAAGCAATGTTCTGGGCTTCACCAGGTCCAACTTCTCAGACTCCTTTCCTAAGGACTGCCATTTCTTTTCTCATCCTGTCCTTTATTGTTCTCTCCTCTTCCCCCAGACTTGCTGTCAATTACCCAGCTGGGAACTGTCTCTCTAGAGAATCACAGGGGCAGGTTTGGTCACTCAGTAAGATTTACATAGGTAGAAAGTTACTGAGTTGCAGTTTCAAGGTATTTGCTAGTATTTGAAAGATTTCTAGTGAATTCATCTGCACACTGGTACGTGAAGTGTCCCTGAACACTGTAGAAACCACTCTGGTATGCAACTTGTGAGAGGGAGAACTCATGACTACCATCTATGTGCTGGAGGAGTTACTGTGTCTTTTTACTGGCCTTGAACAGATTGGTTGGATCAAGTGGCCAACCATTCATTTTCTTCTCTCCATTATTAAAATTTCACCCAGCAAATACTCAATCTGCGCTCTTCGTAACTGTGGGTACTAGAGTCTTTCCATGTGTAGTTAATTATGCAACAGAGCAATGATCTACTTTTTACACATACCAAAAAGGCAGATTTCAACAATTCCTTATTTATCATTACATCAGTTTAGAAGTCACAAAGATATCCAGCTTGGATGCGGGTCTTGTGAAATCTGGCAAAGCTGCCATTGCCTTCAGTGGAGTCAGACATATGCTTTCCCAACAGAAAGAGGAAACCAAAGTATTGTAATTTTCATCAGTGATTCTCTTAACACTTTCTCAACAAGGCAGAACTGTATTTACAACCCCTAGTGCTCATGGGCAAGGCAAGGTTTGATTAACAGCAAAATTTCTTCTGTAAGCAGGCTGCATATGGCCAGAAGATATGTTTTGTACTAGGAAATCTAAGGAAATACATCTTTAACAGATCTGTTTGTCATAGAAATTGTTACAGGTTGCACTCAAAAGTACACAGTCTATTCTTGCTGACAAATACCCTGTAACACTTTTCAAGAGCACTATTAGGCTGGTAGCCAAGCAACTCTACTCTTCTGAACTTCACTGGGTCAAGGTGGCTTGCTCTCATGTTCCTGCACTTGAACAACTCACTGTGGCTATTTCTTGGATCAGGAAAAACTACAGCTATCTTTAGGATGACAATATTCTTCTTTAGAAAGGCAAGAACAAAATCCTGACAGCTTTTTGCCATCGAAATAAATGGTCAAGATTTCACTCTATGCATGCTCTAGCCCCACTCAGGCAAAATAGGACTGAGGACTTGGGTGTTTGTTAAATATTAACTATAACTGCATGTGAATTTATGGCAGGATTAAACTGGGTGAGATTTAAATAAATTTGCCTCTTCATGTTTTTTGAAATGTAACATGATGCATTCTCCTCACAAGAAATGTCTTCCCATGGGTTAAATGGTGTATGTCTCCCTTTGGCATGTCAAATATTACTTGAGCGAAATTATTCTGCTCTTTCCAACAGACATTGAAAGTTGTATTCAAAAAAGCATAAAAACATACAGGTTTGAACAACTTTGCAACTGTCAGATTTTTGACCTGGCCTTTCCCTAAACACTATCAACAAGCAAAACATTGTATGTTTGGAGGCTTTATGAAATCAGCTTTATTTTGGTTCATTCCACAAGAATTCTTTAAGTATTTAGAAACAATGCTGCCCAACAAAAGGAAGACAATTCTAAGTCATGTATTAACATGACTATTTAAGAGCAGTTAAAAAAAATCACTTTTACACAGGGGGTAGAACAGCCAACGTTTTTTAGATTGGCATATTTTTGCCTTTGATTCAAAATTGTCTCAAGGAGGAGGGAAGGAACTAAGTTTCCAACTATGCAGAAAAATCATCCTGGTACCAGCAGAATTTCTTACAGACATCTCAGAAACCAAGATCAGACATCCTTCATCCACATGATACTCCTTGCCCTATTTAGTGCTAAAGAATATTTTTATGGCCTTGTTATCAATATTTGATGTATTTCTTTTTTACACTACCATCACTGTATTTGTTTTTACGATAGGAAGCACACTCACATTACAAAGGAAACCTTACAAAGAAGCACTGGGAATCTGCCTAGCTGCTCTCTCTGAAGCTGGGGTATCCTTCCCAACCGCATCTCCTACAATGCTGAGAATCAAGGGATAATGATAATGGGCCACTCCATTCACCTTGTTAATTTATGCATGTTGTTCATTAGCGAAGGTCAACACAACTGAGTGGCTAGAACACAGTGCTCTGAATTACAAGTATGTTAAATGTGCAGTCAGGAGCACCATCTAGGACCCTGTGGTCCCTTCGCTTGCCACAGTTTTCCTGCATATATTAGCCCAAAGCGAGTTGTACTGACCCAGGATCCAGTTCATTCATCTCTGGAATTTCTATTGCTTCCCTGAAAGCTTTAGTTTCCCAATTCTTCACCAACTGGATGTTTGGCTTAATACCTTAAATCCACATCAGGATTTCTTTAATTCTACTTTTAAAATTTCCTCTTTGGAAAAACAAAAATCTGAAAAATCCTTCACACTCCTGGATATTTTCCCTTTCCTAATCTGTTAAAATCTCTGCCTGTTTACTATATGATATTTTACAAACAGTATCAGTTCCCAAATAAAGCATCAGCTAGTGTTGCTAATACAGCAATTAAGAACAACCGGCGTGCTTAACTCAAGCTTTTACAGGAGAAATCATAGTCTGTTAAAATCTTGCAAAACTCAACCCTGCACATATGTTGTTTTGCTTTGTTTTGTTAAATGGGATGGAACATACCAGAACTTTAAAGATCAAAAAACACCCGTAATTTCCTAAAACATTTGGAGCCTTTGCATGCAGTAAAAAGGGGTAATTATCAAAGCATTTTGCTGTCACAATTGTTCATTTGGAAGACACACAAAAAAAAACCCAAACCAAATCCAAAACTCCCAGCAAAACAGAATGACATTGCTTTAACTACAGTAAATCAGAGAAAGTGTTAGGCAGATGGAGAGACATTAGAGTGGCATTCAGCACAGGGTCAGATGAGACAACCACGATCATGGCAAGCGACTGCCTGAATAAGACAAGAAAGACATACGGGTCCCATACGCCTTGTGGAGGCACCCACCACTTTGGGCAGGTGCCCCTGATGACACTGCTTTGGGTGGCTGCTCACCTTGCGACACCCACTCAGAGATGAAGAAACACATTTCGGGGGGAAGAGACAGCAGGGCTCTTCCTTTCCATCACAGTTCTCATTTCTTTGCCCGTTATATATTTAATCTATACAGGAGGGATGGAGTGATGATGGAATGTTATTGCAGACTGAAGCAGAGTTTGACACAAGAGCACAACTTGGACATAGAACTTGATGTGCCCTGTTATGGGTTTAGGCTTCTCGATGAGTTTTCCCCATAACCATCGAGAAAGCGCTGGCAGGCTGGGAGGCGGAGGGGGTGGCTTGCTGGGTTTTTTCTGCCCACTGGAGCAGCGCTCCCCGGAATAAATAGCCAGGATACACACAAAAGAGTAATCCGTAATCCTTGCACACCACCTGAAATGCCTGAGGGGAGCCCCATTCCCCGTTTAGCCATGGCCAAGGGGTTGGCTCGGAGGGAGTGGGGGTAGCATGTGTGGTGAGTTTTGAACTTGGGTGGGATTTGCTCGCTTCCCTGGGAGAGCGGAGTGGAGGGATGTTCTCCGTGCTGCTCTTTGCCGGCCGTGGTGGGAACTGCACTGAGACGGGAGGTGGTGCTGGGCTGGCAGAAAGCTGCTGCTACTATTGTTTGTACTGTTTAGTTCTACATATTGTTAGCAGAGAACTGTCATCCCTTTTCCTACAGTTCTGCTTGAAAGTCTCCTGATTTCTAAGTTATAATAATTTGGAGAGAGGGGTCTTCTTTCTATTCCAGGAAGGTTCCTGCCTTCCTTTTTAAACCAAGACTGCCCTTACACATTTTTTCCAGAAATACTGCTGTTGGGAAGCCACTCACTTCAATTACACCCCTGAAGTCTCTTTGGAAACTCCCATTTCCAAGGCCACCTCTCCCACCTCTGCCTGGGTAAGTGGAGGTCTTCTGAGTTTCGTATTAGCTGTAACAGGCAGCCACAAAATCCATTTCTCATTTACGTCTCACATTTGGCCACTCAAATGCAATGTAGCTTGTTATACATATGTAGGTAGGTAAGTCTTTAATACTGATGGAATTGATTTTTTAATAGTAATAATGTTAACTGAGTGTGATACAGAAGCATCTTGTGGCCTGATGAAGTCCCTCTCCTGCCATTCAGGAAGCAGGTGGGGGATGTGGACAGGGATACCCACCCTACCACTCGCCCAGCAGCAGGCACAGAATTAAGCTGTAGCACTTCTGCCAACACATTTGCTCAAGGTAGCATTAAACAGCAGTGTTCCCTGGCCAGTTATTTCTTGCTCTTGTTAGGGTCTTTCCTACGAAAACAAGATGTCTGAATTTCAATGTGTTTTATGCTCAGTAAATTGCAGTAGTTTTCAAAACATCTTTAACCTTTTCAGTGGCCAGTGGCCTGGCAGGTGAATCTCTTGCATCTTTTCATACTAGAAGTCTCCCAAATCTCCTGGAAAATGCAGGCAGGAAGATGGTATGTAAAATTACAGAAGACCAGACAAAAGAGCAGTGCATACTGTACTGCTCTCTGTTTCACACCAGGACAGCAAATCATTTCTGTGACAAAGAATTGAGCAATAACAAAAAATAACCCAGTATTCATCCGCTTTTGTGACAGGCTGCTTTTATTTCAGCCTTTGGAGTTCAAAGAGCAGAGACATGGTTTACATAGATGTGCTGTGAGTGAGCTTGTATTTCTGAAGGGCTGAAGTCTAACTCTACCCATCTGAAAGCACTGGATTTAAAAGCCATTTTGAAGGACAGCTCTCACATTATTCTCACATTATTTCAAAGCCCGCATTACTCAACAATACCATTTGAAAGTACAGTCAAATTAATTGCACAGCTTCTCATTAAAGCTATGTGTTACATTATAATAGAGTGAAGATAGGAAAAGGAGGGTAACATAGCTTGGGGCCCCAGAGCTCTGCAAATTATTTCCTGGGTATTCTTAGCCCTGCTCCTTACTATTTTTGTGGTTTAGCTCCTCATTTGGAAAGTGTGGGCACACTACTCCTTCCTCCTGCCACCTTAGTATCAAGGTGTATCGTCTTTCTGGGAAGTGGCTGAATCAAACGGCTGTACAAACACACGTTTTCCAGGCAGAAGAGTAAATGTTAGACACAACTAGCCGAAAGTATATAGTATAAAAGATCAGAAAGTAACCTGTCCCTGTTTCTGACACTGTTAATAAGTCAGCAAATGCAACTTACTTTTTGCAATGATAGTAACTGAGTGTTTCATCCTTAATGTAGGTGTGTATTTTAGGTGAAAATTAGGAAGAAATCCTTTCTAACACTGTATGGTAATGAGGCCTATGGTCCTACTTCATGGTTTTCTACACATCGCAGAACAAAATGTGAGCCAAATACTGGCATGGGATTTTCAAAAGATCTCTTAATAAAATGTTAAATTTTCTTTTTCTAAAGTAATGATTGAAAAATAATTGAGTAAAACAGTTGTGTTATCAGACTGCTTCTGTTCTGCTGGCAAACCTGCCAGAAACTGCAGGCTCCCGACTCTGGGACAAAAGAGCCATTATTGACCAAATATTCACAGGAACTCAAAGCTGCTACTTCATGTTCTGGCATAAGTCCCTGAAAAAGGTGGTGCTGTGATTTATGTGCCATTCACTGTTGTTTTCCAGACATTCACTGAACTGAAGAAGCACCATTAGAATACGTCAAGCACACATCAAAAACCATCTAAATCAACAGGGACTGAAAATGCATCATGTGCTTGACATACAGTAATTGACATGTCATATTTTATTTGACATTTCAAGGACAGTAGTGCCTATTTAAATGGAGACACAGTAATACAAATATTTTTTTACTTGAGTTAACCAAAACCTAAGAGGGCATCTTGGTGAAGAACTATTCACTGAATATCATAGGGAAAAAAAAGAATTAAACTAGTAAAGTCTCTAATGGCTCAGATTATGATATGCAGAAGAGTCAAATTAAAAGAATGTAACTCTACTAACACACCACTATCTCGGGGGAAATGCTTGGTCACACTGACTAACAACCTCCTACTTTCTTCCATGGAACCATCACTTCACCCATCCCTCCCTACTACCTTTGCAGCTTTGTCTGTGTTTAGGTCTACAACTGAACTTGGCCAGACTATCAGCATGACAACTGATATAGAAATATGGATTTAACATGGTGGGAGTACAGGGAGGCATGCACACGGCATGGGTCATGCGCTTTTTCCCCACACAGACAGGACAAATTGCAAGGTAGCAGAATTTTGAATTACATATGCTTCAACTGACACCTCATCCTCTCTCCTGAAGGCAAATGCACAGGGACATCACTCAGAGTAACAAAGGTCCTACATGATGTGTTGACAGGAGAAAGGGGGATGTACTAAGATGCAGCAGCCATGCAAGCTACTCCCTTCAACAGGACTGAGATTTCCTCAAATTTAACACCCCACAAATGGAGAGCCCACTGTCATAATTTCTTCTGGTTCCCACTCGTAAAGGATCTTTGTAATTTTTTTGTTTCATTTAAATAATCTAAAAAGGGATTTTTTTGGCATATGTTGTGATGTAAAAGAAAGGTGCTGGCAGAAAGTTTTTAAACTGAAGGTTGAATTGACTAAGTCAATCTGCTGTCACTGCTTTTACCTACTTTTCAGTTTTAATTGATTCTTTCTTGTACAATCTTCTCTTCTCTACATTTCCGAGACATGCGCTCCCCTGAACTACTGTTTAGCCACGCCAAATGTATTTAACTCTTTTACTCTGCCCTCTTAGCTATCTCCTCCAGCAATCTAAGCAGTTTGCTGCTCCTCTCAGGTCTTGTTCAGATTTGTAAGTGTACTAAATGCAGCACAGTTCCTTGAAATAATGCCATGTTCTCAGCAAATGTATTAGAGCAGCATTTGCAGGATGAGACCCACATGCTCTATGCGTAATCTAATGCTATTACATAAGAAAACCCATGCAGAAACCTAAAATTCAGGTAAATACCTCCTGCGAATAATATTCTTCCCCCTCCACATTTTTTTTCCATGTAAAGATCTTACTTCAAAGAATGCAACAAATTTATTAATGACTAAATGACCAATCTGTCAGAGAATACAAGCAAACTAATTTACCTATTTTTGTAAACCCAGATCCCACTCATAAATGATGAGATGTCTATGCCCAAATAAGAAAGCAAACAGAAATCTTATGTTAGTTTAAGAGTAAACAGAAATCTTGTTAGTTTAAAACTCTATTAAATCAGAAGATGGAAAAGGAGATTGAAGGAGGTAATCATGTTAGGCCAGCAAGCAGAGAATTTTAATTCCCCCAAAACCCTCAAAAAGTTTTTGGTGAATCTTCTTAATTGCAGCAACTACAAAGAAAAATAGTATGAGTAATCTGTCATATGCCTAATTCTCCTTTCAGAGCTGTGTAGAATTGAGCAAGGTAGAGAGAAAGATACAGTGCCAGGCTTTCAGTTTAGACCTCAGAATTAAATACAGAGATCAAGTAGTTCAAAGGAGATGAAAGAAAGAAGAGTTCACATACTTCGTGAATTTAACTTCTTAATAGTTGTGTCTAGGCTGCCGTAACAAGACAAGAGCAAACTGAGGGAAAATGGAAAAAGACAAAACTACTAACGAATGTGAAGTTATTTTCAAGACTCAGAATAGGATAATTCAAAGAACTGAGGGGAAAAAAGGAAAAGTAAAACTATAAAGCAATTTTTGACAGCCCTCTTTTTAAAATGTGGCTGAGCAGATTTATCAAAGTCTGTGAAACGCTTGATCCTAAGCTGAACTTCCATGAAAACAGAATCATATTCCTTTCTGTTCGTAGGTCAAAGAAATGCTGCCAGAGCCAAAGAAAAGGACAAAGAGCACTTTCTGATTTTAAATAAGGGAGTGCTGCATGTACAGGCTCAAGTGTCTGTATTTATCTAGCTAAAATGTGGTTCCGAAACACAATTGACTAAAGCCAAGAGGTCAAAATCTGAATAGCTGAAAATTAAAGTAGTATTGAATGACACAAGTGAAAAGGAGGCTAATTGAAATATAACCTTTTATATAGAGAATGGAAATACGTAAACTTACACAAAATGCTTTTGCCAATTAACAATTATATCCAGGCTCTGAAAGTAGTCCTGCTCTCCCCCACCTGACATTTGTCCTCTTTCCCCTGGCCCCATCTACAACCCACTGAGGAGAATGAGGCTGTTCCACCACCCTGCAAGCCATAGATTAGGGATGGGACATTCTCATACATTCAAGTCATGACACTCTGTTACCTGTTCTGCTTGAAATACCATACCTCTACTGCTACATGCAATGGGATTTCTAATGCCATCAGGAACTGAAAGGGATGTACCGCTTTATGCAGTAGCTGAGCTGTAAGGAAGCTTGCTTCCCAGTCCTCATGAAAACACAAGAGTAGGACCTTCTGCTTACCCCAAAGCCAGAGAGCAGAGGTACTCAGTCCCATCAACAGTATTTACTCCCATATAAATTGTTGTCCTCCTTTTAGCACTGTGTATCTTAACTCTCAATTTTCACTGTGATGAGGAAATTTTAATCTGAATTAATATACTTAGATTACATGTACAACCCCCCCCCCACTTACTAAAAATCAAAGATACTTTTAGAAGTTCCCATTATTACCACTGAAATGAAAAGCAAAGAAAGCAGTTCCATTGCTCTGAGGGGTTTTCTTCCACTATTGTTTTCATAGATACATTAATTGAATGCCACTCCAAAAATGCCAACAGCGTTAAGTCTTGACTCTAGGTGGCAGCAGCCTCCTTTAGATTTTGGTCTTCCCCTTCCTTAGTTTCCTAGTCTTTGTTCCTTAACCCTCCCAACAATTCTACCCTACCTTCTCTTCCCCCAAAATAAAGACGTCAGTGCTCCAAGCTGCATAGTCTGGGGAAGTTGACTGGAAGGCATTTTCACTAAAAGGAATCAAGCCATTCCTGCAGTTAAGCTACAAGGTTCTTCAAAGCATACAGAACAATTGAGGCCTGAAGTGGGGAAAAAAGAAAGGAAGATTTTTTTCCCCCTCCCCCTTTCCCTATCAGTCACCTGGATAATTGTTGGAAAATACTGCTTCTTTTTGGCTAACAACAGCCTGTCAGAAAGGGAGGGGCAAAGGAGAGAGAAAAAAGGAGACAGAAGAAATGGAATAGAGAGGTGCCATTCAATAACGAATTTGAACTGGGAAAAAAATCTACCTAAAGAAAATGGCTTTAAAGCACGGAACAATTTTACAAATCTCACTCTTTCAACACAGCATACTGGCACTATGATGGTGGAGTGTATCATATGAGCTGAGGCTACTTTATGCATCATAAAACTTAACACATAAGGAAAGCTGCTGCTCAAGCAAAACCACTTTGTCAGGATACCTCTCCTTTTCTCTTCTCCTACTAGTTACCTTTAGCTTTGCTACTAAGCCACTGGTCTTGGCAAGAATATCCTTCCCCCCTTTTGCTGCTACTGTCTTGTGCCCAATGGGTATTAGGTAGGGTACCATACCTCCTCCAGCTCTCTAGTATTTCTCACACGTTCTTTGCCATGATATCATATCTGATATTCACATGAATAAAACATAAATACAGAAGTATCTTAAACAGAGATTTCTAAAAGTCCATGCATACATAATTCCTTAACATTTGTAAACTGCTGCAATTAGGGGCTGATTCTGTGAGCCCTTGAGCACTTTATTCAGGCAGTTCAGCTGCTTCAGTCCCTTCTGTGAAGTTTCTGATAAATGTGTTTTAAAAGCTACTAGACTTTAAGTTCACACATATTTGTCAGCATTTTGAGGATTCTCACATACATGTGTTATACATGATCTTCTCTCTACTGGTTGGGACACAGCGACATTGGAGAGCACTCAGGAAACACCCTTTTGGAATAGTTACAGCTGGAAGGTACTGAAATGTGGTACTCTAACACATCATGTTATGTTTGGGCTATCTTCACAACTCATGGACTTCAGTTTTCTTCATAAAAGCCACACAGTTCATGCCAATTTGAGGCCACAAATATCCGAAGGCTGGTGAGGCTGAATAAAGTGTTGACTGAGCTGCCTTGCTATGAGGCATACACATGGTCTTGTGCAATGATACCGGCTACAAAACCAGAAAAATACAAAAAGATATCTTCGCCCTCACTTTTCTGTAAGAAGCACAGGAAGAAAAGAAAAAGGATTCTGAGAACCAAGGATTTTACACTAACAGACTAACACAAGTACCAAAATAAATATATAAACATGTAAGAAAAAAAATAATACAAAATTTAACTTCTGAATTCATCTCTGACTTAATTCTACTGCAAGATCAGACAAGTATATGGAATCTGAATACAGACCAGACCTATTACTTGACCACCACCAACAACTGTATGATCATTACCTGACATTTCTCACATTGTGGTCTTACCATACACCTGAAATGATGCAACCACAGGCATCCAATAAAGGCAGCAATTTTGCTTTCTCCCCTCTCTATCCCAAGCCACAGACACCTCTAACCCTATGGAGAAACAGGTTAGGGAGCTAACATGTGCCAGTGCCCTCCCTGGCACAATTCACCTCGGGTACCCACACAAGAGAAGTGGTGAATACCTATGACGAGGAACAGGGAGTGCACTTTGACAATGAGATTTGTCCATTCATCTGTGCCATCAAGTTATCCCTGCTGCTTTTGGAAAAGGGACTGATATCACCAAGTTATGTCACTGTTAGAGGACTCAAACACTAAGTCAATAAGTGAAGATTTCCACTCACATATATTATTGTCACATCACAACTGAAGCATCCCAGGCATAGTGTCTTCTAGAAGACCATGCTCACACTATCCCAATGCTTTTTAAGGAGAAAACCCCAACTACCCAACACTACATACACAGTTCTGTGTTGTGTGTGGGTAAAAATCCTGAATTTGGTGGATCTAAACGTTAAATCCTGCAAATGGATCCAAGTGGCTGAACTTGTGTCCATATGGGACACCACAAAAATTGAAGATGCACTCTGAAGGTGCAGGGCTTGCTTGCATGAGTGCACTTCCACCACTGGGGTCAAAATCTTTGCTTTTGGGCCTAACAAAACTACAATTCAGAAATGACATGTGAACCATGGCCATTTTAAAAACCGCATCAAGGGCCCAACACAATTTATGAGAGCAGCAGAAATCAGCAGTGGTCTCATCTTAGGACTACAGTAATAAACAATTCATTTTTGTGCTACTAGAGGGAGTAAAAAGAGAGCAAACAAAGCGGTAAACCTTCATCTTCTCTTTATTCTCAATTATAATCAGGTTTATCTATAATTCATGGGTTTTACTATGAGAATCAACATAAAATCTGAACAGAGTTCAGATTTATGAATTTATTTTCTCAATACCCAAGTGAGGCTGATGGACAGTGTTACTACCATTTTTCAGAAAAAGGAATGACACATGGAGTAATTAACTGCCAATTTTTTAATTGTTTTTCTTTCCTCTTTTTTTTAATACAATAGAAATAGAATAGAAATATGGAATGGAATGGAAAGAAATGGAAAATATGGATGATTGGGGTATTCTTAAAAAATAGGGCATAAGAAATCTATGATAACCCAGGTGGCATATAGCAGATAAAAAAATCTGAGTCACAGTCCCATATACCTACTGAATGCAAATGTGTATGGGATTCAGGATAACTCATTCTTCAAACTCCATTTTCCTGGCTTTCTCTGGGTGCTAAGTTTTGGCATTTAGGATTAGAATGGACATAAAAATTTTCAAAGACAGATTCTTTTCTTGAGGATGGTATCTTTACCTTACATCTCCACTACATTTGTTACATCCTCTTCAAAACGCCTTCTTTTCCTCTGTTCTAACTTAGTTAAGTAGTTTGCTTAGACTCCTTTGATGGCCAAAGGAAAGACAGACCAAGGGAGAAACCAGCCATTCTTTGGATAATTCTCCTCTTAGACATACATGTTTTAAAATCGGATGGCAAAACCCACCTCTCTCCATTAAATGCAGAATGAACTCTACTGATGAAAGGAATCATATCAAGAGAAGCATCTAACATTTATTTATTCATGACAGTATCTTTAGCTGCTACACTGAAGGCAACAGGTAACACTGAGAAAGGTGGAAGTTTGCATAATGTCCTTAAGAAGGGAGAAAAAGGGAATGAAATTAAAAGACTTATTTGTTTTACAAGTTGTTTCATTGCTCAACAAATTGCTTAGTCATTTGTCTACTCATATTTACCCTACGTGTGCATTTATGAAAATGCAGTCTGAGTGAGGGACCAGGAAGGGTGTCTAGAAGCAACACAGGGCATGCTCATATACCCTTGACTTTATAATGTATTAGACTTGTAATGAGGGACTAATTTGGTTCTAAGCAGTAGCCTGGCAGAAACAAAATACTTATAGACTATTAATAGAGAAACTTTTCACAGAAGCTGTGACCTTTATGACTTAGTGTGGTTTACAGACCTACCTCTGTTACCATTAAACAGATCTTTAATGCAAAGAAACACATTTCTGGTTTGTTTTTTTTTCCCCCCAATTATAAGGAAAAGACTGCTAAAGTAGAGCAACTCTTTAGTACACATACTGATGCAAATCCCTTCTGAGGTATGGAGGTGTGCTGAAACAGGTAGGGGGAAACACAGGGTTTATGGTGCTCTGAATGATAATATCCTCTAACATCCTGCAAACATCTGTCCTCAAAAGCCACCCTTAGTAGAAGGACTACGGAGATTCAAAGACAATGATCTCTATGCTGTGATAATAAAACTAATTAATATAAGAAAGTATGATCAGTCACAATGTTACAGTGAAATTGGGGGAGGGGGAATAAGTGTATTGAAGGGGTTACTCTCACTTCTAAGTCAAACATATGTAATCATTTTCTAATGACTTTGAGTATAACAAAACATTTAAAATCAGTATTGAAAATGCCTGATGGAAAACAGTTATGAAACACATTAAAGAGGACAGCCCATTTACTATTTCAGCCTTTATTTGCCAAGCCATGTGTCAACAAAGATACTGGCTGTTAAGGTCACTAAGACTGGAAGAACCAAAGAAAAAATGTATCAGGATTATTTTTAACACAAGCAGTGAAAGTGTAAAACTCAGAAAAATATGTAACGCAAAATACACATTTGCATTTTTAAACACATGACATCAACTTTTTTTAAACTTTAAAAGACACATTCATCTGAGTTTATCTGCTCATTGCTGTAGCTCGCAGCAGCAGCACACAAAGTATCAGCAAAAGAACGTAGAGTCTAAAAGCACAGGTGCATGGGATTCAACAAAATGTAAAAAGAACAAAATAGTTCCAGCATTAGAGGCTAAAGAGATATTTGAAAATAATTATAACAATTGTACAGTAATCCTAGCTCTTCTTGGCACTGCAGAAATGAGGGGCGCTATAGGGATGTGCCAACAACTCCAGCAACAGAACAGCAATGAGCATAATTTTGTCATACCTAAAAATGAGAGAGCTGAACAAGCTACCAACTCATTAGAAGCAAATGGTGAGAGCAGCTAAATGACTGGTATTTCAGCAGTTTTATTCTTTGCAACTACTTCTGCCATGAGAAATGACTTGTAGTGATGTTCTGAATGTAGAGAGTGACAGAACAGTTCATAGTAAGCATGTTTCTTTAATTTATCCTATTCTTAGTAACAGGTTCAAATGATGGTAGATCTAGGATTAATTTGGTCTCAAGAAGAGAGCACACAGTGAAAGGGCTCATCGTGAAAATGATTTCACCCACATCTTTGACAGCTGGCCCACAACCATATTACTCTGAGAATGCCAAATCTGTGAGATAACCAAAGGGAGATAGTAGAGCTCTGCACAGCCAAGAATGTAGTGATAGGCTATTCACTACTTTTCCTAAGAACTGGGGACTTGAACAGAGAGAAGAACTTTTTTTTTTATGTAACACATACTTAGAACTCACTACCACTGCATACTACAGAGGCCAAGAGCATAAATGAGCTCAAAGGAGGATTAGACAAGTCCACAACGGGCAGGGCCATACATGGATATTAAACATTAAGGTCAAGAATTAGCCTCAGAGGCTGAGGTTCAGAAAAAACTGATTTTTTTTTTTTTTTTAATGCTATAAAGTAAAAGATGGATAGAAGGAGGGAACATAGGTATTCCAGAGGAAGAATCCCTCTATAGCAACCTTGTTTTTCTGCTCTGTTGGTAAACACTAGCCAGGTTACTGAGTTCATTTGGACTGATTCAGTAGGAAGAATTTTAGACTTCAGTCAGTTGTTTCTATACACACACTAGTGAAATATGCCCTTTTGAAACCAGTTCTTGAATGTTTGCTTCAGTGAAGGACTCCCACATCAGAGGATAGGTAGGCTTGTTCTTATGCCAACAGGAGTCGGTTGACCTCCCAGCTCCACATTGCTTGGGGTGCTTACAAATACATGGCACATGCAACAAAGGACAGCTTTAAAAAAAGGCAGACCAAAGGGAACACTCTCATCACAAAGGAAAAGGTTCAACTTTCAATATCCAGGCTATTCTTCAGTCCAACAAGGACAGGCTCATCACTGTACACTGTTCATTGTTTTGTACGGGTCAAATCCAGATGACAAGCTGATGAGCATAATACCATTTCCTATTCAAACGTATTTCATAGTTCAAAAAGAACATGCCAGGAATCTTCTCAGTATCATCTAGCCCAGGAAGCAGGTGTAGGGAGAACGAAGGAATATCTAGGGGCATGGGAAGGTGGTGGGTGGGTTTCTCAGTCTCCCTGCGAGAAGCTAGAGAAAGGGTGAGGAGCCATTGCCAAGGCAGCAGAAAAAAGAGAACTGGACATGTAGGCTGCTGAGGCTCCTGAAAGCATACTGTAAGCAGCAACAGGCAATCTGAAAGGTTGAGAAATGGCAAAGATTTCAAAAGCTAGCTCAACAGAAGTCTCCTTGATCTTGCTGTTAAGATAGTTATCTCCAAAAACACCCCTACTCTAAGAAAAGGCTATCTTAGCTACTTTTGCTCATCAGATCTCATGGCAGAAGTTAACACTACCATGGAAACTACTTTAATTTTCTCTATTGAAATCATTGTAGCGTTTAATGCTTGTACCAAGATCATACACAACAGTATTTAACATTATCGTGACACGGCGATAGAGAGGGTGGCTGGGAAAAGGGAACCTAAAAACAAAAAACCCTCCACAAAATTGCCTGATGAGTAATTTTTATGAAATGAAAATAATTTACACAGCAGTTTTACAGAAAAAGGGAATTATGCCATTAATCAGCACTGCTGGATAATTACACTGTACATGAGGCCTTGCTTTTAGGGAAAAATATAAGCTAATAAAGACAGCCAAACGATCGGTAATGGCAGGGCTTTTGGGAGATACCAGAGACACAAAGTTAAATAATTTAAAGCTAAGGAGTATAATGACTGTGGAACCAAATTATTTTAAGTTTACATTAATTCTCTACCCAATTACATATCAACATTAAATCCAAAAGCTAGAGAACTCCTCTTAGCTGCAAACAACAACAGAGACAATAAGAAAGCCAAGGGGATGTGATCTCGAACACGACCAGACTCTAAATGCGTCCTCCCAACTGCTGTGTACATCCTTAATATTCTGAGGTCTCCTAGAGAATTAAAGCCAGTTCACACTTCCCTCCAGTTACTGCCGGTTCAAGTAAGGTCTCTCCCTAATACAGTCAACTGCAGTCAATCAATTCTCTTTGCAGTGCCTTTTTGCACCTCTCAAGCACCAGCAGCAGATGGCTCAGCCTGGCTGTCTCACTACCACATTTGTAAGGGAGAAATCAGTGAGAAGTTAAACAACATTGGATTAACAATGAAAATGAGGACTGGTGTGTAATGAGAGTGTTTCATTACTGTTGCTCTGTAAGCAATTTAGCCCTGATTATTACTGACCTTTGGCAATACTGCATCCAAATAAAATGTGCTATCTTAAAAAGCACAGGTATACTTGAAGGCAGACATTGTTTCTGAGTGTACTCATAAATAAACCAGACTGTTTCCTCTTTCTGTGTGAGAGCTTTACGTTACAGCTGAGTTATCAGCATTCAGCAGCCACCCCTATGTTGTGTCTGCACCACAAACAATACAACAATTTGATACAGTACACCTGGAAAATTATTATTATTATTATTATTACTTCTATAGCACCCAAAAGAGCATTAGGTACTTCACAAAGTAGTTAAAAAGACAATCTATGTGCTACAATGAGCTGCTACTCATTGAAACAGTAGAAGTACCCAGGGTGGAAAAACAGGAGGAGGTGCTGTAACAGGAGGAAGTGTATGGGTTATAGGAATAACATTAAACAGTAACTAATCTGGGGGACATGAGGTTCACTGCATGCTGTCTCTTCTTATTTCACACTGAGTTCAGAGGAAACCCCACGACTGGACATTTTGTTGGCAAGCTTTTTCCAAAAGTGTTGTTTGCTTGCATGCTAATCCACATCTTTTTTTGTGTGTGTGTGTATGAAGGTTTTGTAGCCTAAAACCAGATATATTTAAAGTTTTGTCAGTTCCAAATACGCCTATTAAGGATTCAGCCACAGCAGTCATGGATTTTGAAGCTTTCACTGATTTCACAGTGATGGCACAGTAAGATCCATGACTTTGGGCCAAGACACACTAGGCCAAATGCACAGCTTTTTTCTGTACACGCTACATAATGCATCTACAAACCACACCGTGGGACTCTGCACAATCACAGCACAAGCTATAAGAACTCACTACTGACTTGTTTCTCTTGGTCACTCTTTTTTTTTTTGGGCTCACTGTTTAGGGAACTGTGCAGTCCACTTGGTGTAGCCGACCTGCTCCCAGCGAGGTGCTATGATACCGTGTGAGCCTGTGGCTACCATGTACTCCGTGTCCTAATAGCAATTCCCTCTCTTCTGTCAGAGGGGATTACAGCATCCTTCACCTGCTGAGTGTGGTGGGGACAGCCCAGGGAGGAGGCAGAAAGAGGAAGGTGAATTGGAAAAAAATGACCAGAATAAACGACAGTGCTTATTACCAAATCCATCTGCCAGCACAAAAACAATTGCCACACAGTTCCCTGCACTCTGGGCAACCACATACTGTCCAGAACAAAGCATGCTGCTGGCACCTCCAGACTATTAATAATAGTAAGGTATGTGCTGCAGCACAAGGGAGAACGGTAAGGGGTAGCACTCTATGGGGCTGGCATAAGGAATGGATCTGCTTCAGCCTGCCTGCCAAAGGCATTAGAAAACTTGACTTTCCAGGGGCTGCTCAAGGATGATTTTCTCCTGTCTGCAGTACTCTTTGGAAGGTTTTTGCCCAGACCAGAGGCTGTACTGAGCCACATGCAGGTGGGAAGTATCCCGGCTCATTCTCCAGGCTCCCCAACAGGTACTGCTACTTCCTGATGGAACAGTCACTGGGATCCCTCATCACCCTACAGATAAAAGCTTCTGGTTCATCCTGCTGTGCTCATAGGGCTTTATCGAAGTCACCAGAGCCACAGGTGAGCATCTGAGAAAGAAATCATTCTCCCTAGTCCTGAAATCCAACGGCAAGCAAGAGGAACAGTCCCTGCCAGAGGGAGTATTCAGGTTTGTCCAGGACCCACTGAAAATGTAGGGATTAAGATTGTACCAAGATAAAGAGGAGAGAAGAGAAAAATGTGCAACATTTCACAGAAACACCTCATTCTCTTCTAATAGCCTCATATACCAGAGGTTTTGGAAGGGGACAAAAGCAGTAAACAGGCATGAAAAATGGAAGGGGTGCAAGGGAAAAAAAACCCTGAGATGCTAGTGTCCATTGCACCATTTTAGCATGGGGACACATGTCCAAGGGAAATAAAGTGTGTGTTCATGAACCATCTGCTGCCAGTTCAGGTCTTGCACCACCTTTAGGTTTGCACAGAGACAAAGTATCCCTGAGCTGCAATGTACCCCTGCTAGGGTGCTTCCTCCCCATCAGATGGCTGACAAACTATGGAACAAGAGACAGAGAAATGATTGCTGGCTTACTCAAAAGGATTGCAGAGACCTGCTAGAAGCATTACTAAATACATCGATAATTCATAACAGTTTGATCTCATTGCTGTTTGTGTTTCTGGTTTGTGTAGAGCAGGAACAGCCAGGCAAGGTGATGCTTGCTGCTGTGCAGACCTGCTGCAGGACTGCAATTTCACCAGCAGAGCTGATGGAGGTTCCTCAGTTCACTTCTCCTAACAGACTCCCCTTGCTGTGGAAATGTGCTGGGGGGTATTGAGAGAGTCCAGCTCCCTACAGAAGTACACACAAAACACTTATACCTTGTCTATTTGAAACCTTCAGCTTTCAAACCACTAGCACTGAGTCCACAGGTAGAAGAAGCAATCTGGCTTCCATGTGTACTGAGCAGAAAGAATTTGACATACCATCTATTTTTCAGAGGATTAAGGCTACTATTTGTCTATCTTAAAGCATCAGCCTGCCTCACAAATACAAACATACAGTTAAGAGTTTTCAAGGACACATTATCTCACATTATGGCATATGCCAGGGGATTAATTTAAAGTCTTGGAGGTATGTTTTGAAACTGGTTTTGCTAAGCCACTGTCATGTAAATATAACTTTGTTTTCATAAAAAAAACCCCAACAAACAAAAAACCAAACTCTTTAGGAGTTTCCTCTGAAAAAAAAAACAGTTCTTTGAGGCCACCCTGAGAATTCCTGGAAGTTTTTCAAGTGTTCTAAAAATCACCCCTATGAAGCCCTGCACAGTCATGCCTCCCCACTACAGACACTGAGAGAATGCAGAGCCTGCACAACTCCTGCTCCACCCCCAGTCCTACAGCTCAAGACAGCCCTTCCCAACCAGAGTTAACTCTCTGTTCAAATAATTTCCACTGTGACTTTGCAAGCTACTTCTGGTAAAGAAAAGCTTAACTGAATTATAACCTAATTCCCAGCTAGTTCCTATACAAATAAGAAAGCCTATGACTATAGCACCAAATTTATTGAAATGCTTATTTTCCTGCTGTGTTTGACAGAATGCATATTACCTTATTGCAGCTAATAGAATTTTGCCCCTGTTCTTACAAAGGGCTAGCCATAGTTTCTCCCTAAGAAGGAGCGCATCTCTGCACTCACACAGCTGATATTCTTCCAGGACTCTTTATTACCATTTTCCCTATGATGGCTGCCACAGCTGAGCTGTTCTGCACAGATTTTCTGCTCACTATGGGGGGCTGGGGAGGGGGACGTTAATTATACAGCAAGATGGAGCGGGGCCAGGCAGCTCCTCTGGTGCACTGTCTCCTCCATGCACAACCTTCTTCCTGCTGCTTTGCAGCTACAAGGATCACCTGTTGGTCTTGGCACTTGCCCAAGCAGGGGCCTAGCGGAAATGACAGAATCAGCTAGAAATGAGAGCCAGCTCCTATTCCAGCTACCCAAATGAGGGAAATACAAAAACAGACGATGGCAATGTGATCTAGTTGCTGCACATGAGAGCCAAGAGGGGGTGGAGTAGAAGGGAAAGGAGAAAGAAGGGGTATATATTGAAGAAAGGAAA
>VXBX01003086.1:454751-489050 GCA_013400415.1 Scytalopus superciliaris | reverse complement strand
AACCCAGGAAACCCAAAATCCACTGAAAGGAAGCATTTTTCCTCCTGTTCTTCTCTTTTCATATTCAACACAGCAAAAACATTTAGGAGAGTTTTTCTCCATCTGAACACCTGCCAATAGGGAGAACCAGCTACCTGCCTTGTTCCTGCTTCTGCTGGAGATGTTAGATGTTTCCATCTCCCACATGAGATATCTCAAAGGAATATTCAGGTACAGCAGAAACAACATGCCTTTTTCAGGCTGGCTCCTCTCTGTACTGCACAGCGACCCATGAACTGTTTCGAAATGTGTGAGGAATTCCCTTCTCCCACAACAGCAAAAGCTTTTTTTACTTTATATTTGGGTGAGCTGCAATGTTGTGCAGAAGAATTAAACACCACTCACCTTTCATTTTTTTTTCCTGGGCAGAAAAAGCAGCTAAGTAACCCAACAGAAAAGGGTTGCTAACTATTTAAAGGACAGGAATGCTGCCTTTTAAATGACAAAAATGCAAGTTAATTGCACACTGCATTTCCATATGTAACGAGTTTCGTACAAGCCCTTGGAATACATATTCACTCAAAGCAGTAACCATCCCAACATTCAGAATCTCTCATCAAATTTCTCTGGACTCTTGAGTTGAGTGACACCATAAATATATACTCTCTGAAATACCTTAACAGGCTTTAAATTAACTTCTAAAACTTTTTTTTTTACCCAATAATTTTTAGACACAATAACAATAAAGGCAGGAAAAACCTAATTCTGAAAAGGAAGTTTTTTCCTCTCTGAGCAATGAAATGGGCGCCCAGAGCTTCCTTCTTCCTGAGAAAACACTCCATGAATAATCAATGCAAAGTCCAATTCCTCAGTAAGCACTGAGCCTTCAAACACCCAGCATTCAGGAGTGTCTGTGAGTTTGGCCCTTAAACTGTAACAGTCTTTGCCTTTCTCTCCCTAGTTTTCCAAGCATTCTTTATTCTGTTCTTTCTAGCAACTAGGTAGGTAAGCAGGAGCAAAATTCGAGCAGTGGGAGCAAGCTGGGGCTAATTTGCACCTTATGAATTATTCAAGCCCTCCTGATTCCTGCACCTGCACTGAGGCAGGAAGCTTGCAAGGAACAGTCATTACTCTTCTCTTGGGTTTGCACAAGCTTGGTTACTGCTCAGATACTTTGTTCTGTAACTAAGGGCTTCAGGTCTTGTATTAAGCAATGGAAATAGGAGAAAAAAACCTTAACCTCATGATGTCAAACCCCCTTCTGCTGCCTCAAACCCAGGATAATCATTTAACCCGTTCTGAAATAAACAAATTGTAGTGTGTATCAGACTGATGCTGAATTCATCTCACATATGCTATTCCAGATGAGAGCATCAGCAGAGAAAGAAGGAAGGGGTGCATGAGCTGGCCTTGTCAAACATTTATTCAGCTGCATTAAACTGCACATTTAAACTTCCCCCTAGCTCAGTAGGAAGTATTTCACGTGCAGCAAGTATTTCACATGCTCCCTTGATCATTAAGGCATCCTTCTCCACAGATATACCATAAATAAATTTTCTCCCTGGCATTCTGGCTAACATCAGGGGTGCTAACAGTTTAACACTGTTGGAAGAGCCTGTATTGTGCTTGCAACAGCATGGATCTAACAGGCAAATAGGTCTTTTCCATCTTCTATCTATTATCTCGCTAAAAAGAATGTGACACCTAACTGCAACTCCAGATATGACCCATGAATCTAGACAGTCATTAGGAACATTTGCAGAGAGCAGATACAGATCAATTAGCACTATGAACATTTTAAGATAACTACACATTTTTGAGTTAATATGCTAAGGGAAACAGATCTAAAAGTATTATGCAAATTCAAAGGAGCAAACACCATCTTTACTGTATCTCATGTCCACAGTTCATCTTTGGGTCTTGTCCTTTATTAACATTGCTATTACCAACAAGTGCTCCAGTTAAAAGATCATCTCATTAATCCCCAGAAGCTAAGCATCATGCTTTGATTGATTCAGTAAAACAGATCTGTGGTACCTGATAATGAAACCTCTTTAATTCCCTCTTCAAAAAAAAAAATCAAGTCAAACATGAGTATTAAGCATTCAGAACGGTACAGTCAATCCTTATCAAATCATTGTTTTTCTTCTTTCTATGCCTAAAGAAGTTAATTCATTTTACTATTGACATAGAATGCATGATTGGTCCTGTACTGCCCTTATCACATTCCTATCCAATAATAGGTGCTCTGACTCTTTTTTTAAGGTATTTTAATTGAGCATGTAAACATGTGTTATTCCTTGATGCTCTTTCATTCAGCATCATTAATCCCCAGCATGAAATCAATAGACTTAAAACTTTTAATCACGTCAAAACGCAACACAGAAATTCACAAATGACTTCAGTTCATCACACACAGTGAATAGCCTGCAAATTGGAAACTGTGCCTTCTTTTTGCCATGGGAATCAGCAGACTCTAAGCTAGTCTTTCAGTGAAGTAAAACAATCCTTTCTCCAAGAATCTGCCATTAGGTAAAGGAAAAAAAAAATAATCTTGATAAACAAAACATGGGATTTTCTGTTTGCTCTGTCATCTTTTTTCATCCCTTTTTTCGTCTCACTGGCCTTATGAGAAACACTTGTTTTACCACAACCTCTTGACAATATGCATGTTTAAAAAAAGTTGAAAAACAATTACAGTAACTGGGTTACAGAATGTACTGGAGGTGCAAGAGCAGGGAAAAACAGCTTTGTAGTAGTTTATTTTCCCTTTTTAGCAGCACACATTGTTTCTCTGCTTGAAAAGAATGCATAAGGGACAACAATCATAGGCTCTTTCAGAAAAAAAAATAAATAAAATAAAAGCAGATAATTAGCTCAACCTTATATATGATTTCCAAAGCCTCTGGGACACAGAAGTTGACAAGAACCTCTTTCGTGAGTAGAAATTGTGGCTAACATTCAAAAATTAAGAACAATCAGACCCGTCCTTTGATTGGCAAAAGGGCAGAAACAGGTAAACAGAGAAAAGGAACAGCCTAGACAATGGAGCTACATCTTTAATTCTACTACATTAAAAAAGCTTGCTAATTTGAAAGAAAATACAGTTTGGAAAGTGAAGTACATGGAGAAGTATGGAAACTGGCATGCTGAAACCCTGATTTGGGAGGTAGACACCCAAAAGCCTTCCTAGGTCCATGACCACATTCCCACCCACTGTCCCATGAACAATCCTACACAGCATGTCCTTAAATCCATGAGCTCCTTTGCTGGTAAGATGGAGCTTCAGTAGGTACCAACCACAAAGGCACACATTCACATATGCTCATTCTGGCAGCTGCTCATTTTCTACCCAGACATGGTCATGTCCTGAACTTTGTTTATGTCTTGCAAAGAAGCCCCAAAAGGCAGGCAGAGTTCTGATGGTGGCAGCTTTGGCAAGGTGTTGCGTTATAGTGCTGCAGTCAGGTAATTCACTCAGAGAAGGATTATCACCCCAAGAATAATCTGGTTGCAATGACACAGGGTCTTCTGCATAAGTGTCCATGGAAGTGAGGCTACTCTGCAACCAGGAATTCAAGAACCATGAAGCTAAAAAGTTGAGCAGAAAATGGTATCTGGCTCCGTACTAGAAATCTGGACACTCAGCTCTCAGAGTGGAAGCGGGACAGCTCTATTTTAGTATCCACAGCTGTGTCTGGCCTGATGTTGCTCCAGGGAATGGAGCCTACAGTCCCAGTCCTGTCCATGCCCAGGAAGGATAGAGGTTCTTCTTATCCTCTCTGCTTCCTATCCCCATGACTTCTGTGCTTCTGTCTGCATAACAGCTCATATTCAGGAGGAAGGGAGATGAGATATTCCACTGCTCCCCAATTATCTCATCTGGTTAGGTATGCACCAAGGGTCCAAATGATTAAAACAACCCTTTGATGGTTGTGCTGAGAACCTACACCTCAGGTCTCCGACTTTTCTCATGAGGTAGTTAATGAAGCTCATCTACAAAGGTGGCAATATTGCTGTTGCTGCTGCCAGCTTGTTTGTCAAAAGAATCATCTCTGCTCCACTATCATACAAAAAGGGCTATGCATATTATCTCTGAGGGACACTGATGCTTTTATTTCCTACTGGTTCTTTATATAGTCCGTAACGACTTACCTAGTATATATGGGCTGTATTCCTATGGAAGCACTTATGGCCCCTAGGCCATAATGAAGTATAGACCTAAACTAGATGGGTAGGGGCTCTGTTGTGGTTGCTCCTAAGATCTGCACTTCTCTCCAGTAATCATAAGAAGGAATTCAAGTGCTCTTCCTCAGAGGTCAGATCAACCTGCAAAGCTTAACCTTAACATACAGGTAGAGGTTTGTGTTCACAGTGAGGCACAAGTGCTGCTTGCTCAAGCATTAAAAAAGTTTTGTGGGTGTGTAACAGAAATGCCAGTGCCTCCAGGGTAGCACAACATAGCCTCACTACAGCTGAGTGAGGGAATGAAAATTTCTTAGCAGGTATGACTAATCTGCACTTTACTGTAAGTATCCAGAGTCTTAGTAACCTCCTGATTTTCCAGTTTTTCCCACTGAAAGTAATGTTTATGCACTGTGCTGCATGAAGAAAAAGATGTAGATTAGGGAATTACTTCAAATGCTTTGACTATCCTAGATGCATTAATTTTTCATTACCTCCTTTATGAAAAAAACCTCACAACAAACCAACAAAAAGCCCTCCAAAAAACAGAGGTAAAACTAAAACATGAAATGAGGACATTCTAAACCAGGCAAAGAGCAGATCAAACATTTTCTTGGCAGTGCTCTTAATTGTTACCAGTAACTTTCTATTTATTACCATCATCATTACTCTTTATCCTTTTATTCAAAAATTATCCAGATTGGCTCTGCAAATGTGGGGGTTTTTTTCTGTTTGACAGATGCTAGATTCACTTTTGGCTGAAAGCAATCAAAGTTTAGATATAAGAATTACATTTTTTAAATCCTGTGCTCTGTAGTTAACAATTGTGTCCTGGAGATGAATTGCAAGTACAGACTTGGGCCTCAACATTCTTACTAACTTAATATGAATTCTAACAAGTGAAACACTGTACTCTGCACTGCAATGCTTATTTTCTTTTTGAACTGGCGACAAATGAGAACAACTGCTTCAAATTAGTCTTACAAATAACAGAAATAAAACAGAACATTACAAATGTTTGTCTTTGAATAGTGGAGAGTCAAACCAAGCAAAGGTGAAAATGGTGTCCGGCAGGGTAATTCAGATCAGGAAAGTCATCCAACTCCATAGCAGCTTGACCTGAACACAGCCCCTGAGGCAGTGCTACAGCTGCCAGCCAGACAGCTAGCCAAGACGCCAGCAGAGGTGCAAGCCAAGAAGCCAGCCATGAACCCACAGGCCAATGCAGGAAAGCTATATTCCAGAATTTGGCATCTGGGTCCTCCAGCTGCCAAACATCTCCCATCTGGCTGAGCCTGTGGACAAGGTGCTAAAAAGAACAGTGGTAAATTACACAAGAGCAAAAGTAGTACCGTTTGAGAGACACAGGATGAAGGGACACATTGTGCCCGCCAGCCCATGAAACTCACATATATTATCACTTTGTCCTGGTGGAACAGGGGAGGTAGCATGGACAAAATGCTCAACATTGTACAGGAAATGAGCAGTCAGATGTGCATGAACTGAAGCACCAGTCCCAGCCTGTGGCCATCCACTGAGGTCAGCTGATGTAGAAGTTTTGTGTGGAATTGGGGTTGAGTAAAACATAACAGCTTTTAGTAGATTTCATGAACCCAATTAAAGAAAAAACAAAACAAAACAAAACAAAACAAAACAAAACCACAAAAAAACCCAGGAAAAAAGCCAACAAAAAATGTTGCTTCAAGACTGTGATCCATTCTGTTCCCGCACCATCACAAAGAAATTCAAGTATCTGTTTCTGCACTATTGTAACTACAATACCACACTTATGAATGCAATTTTATGGAAGGATAACTATCTTGCAATTTAGTGGAAAAAGATAACTTTAGTAATACAAAATTGAAAAAACCCAAACCTGGGTAGGCATGAAATTTCATTCAAATGAAATATATCCACTCATATAGCTGCATTTAATTGTAGCAGAATTTACTTCTGACAAGCAGTTACTGTTCCTGAACCACAACAGCGCTGTATCCCAAGAAGCAGGGCCAGCTGTGAGGAATACTCCTAGCAGTGTGAGCAGTTTTAAGAGCACCATAAGAACTCACATTTTCAACTAAGACACTGACTTAACTATTAATCTCACTGATCTAATTTCCACCTTTCACTCTACAGACAGGTCTACATGGCCTAAATGAAGTTTGACAGGTACAACTTTCTTGATCAATTTGGTCCTTTATTTAAAAAATAACCAAAACCATAAAACCCCTATAGGTCTCTTCCAAATTTGTTTTTATTAGAATCTATTTGTCTTGCCAAGTACTACATTTCAGTCTCATCTCACTCCAGTCAGAGCACACTTTAAGCATTTTAAAATAGCTACATGAGATCACAGAATCACATAATCAACCAAGTTGGAAAAGACCTCTGAAGTCATCGAGTCCAACCTATGACCTAGCACCAGCATGTCAACTACTATGGCACTCACTGCCATATCCAGTCTTTCTCTGCACACATCCAGAGACAGTGAGTCCACCACCTCCCTGGGCAGCTCACTCCAATGCCCAACCACTCTTTCTTGTAGAACTTCCTCCTAATGTCTAACCTAAACCTCCCCTGGCACAGGTTAAGACTGTCCTCTTGTCCTATTGCTTGTTACCAGGGAGAAGACATGGACACCCACCTGACTACAACTTCCTTTAAGTAGTTGTAGAGAGTGATTAAGGTCTCCCCTGAGCCTCCTCTTCTCCAGATGACTTACGCCATCTTCCATCATGTTTTTCAGGGGGCCTCATTAGTAGGATCTTACCTTCATTACTATGGTATGTGTAAACTCTACATGTAAATTCATGAGCGAATTTTAAAGCAAAATATTGACAACATTAAAAAGGAGCAAAAAATAAACAACATAAGCTTCCTTCTTGAAAATGCTTCCTGTAGAATAGAAGTTAATATAATTGGTGATGACACAGAATATTATAGTTGATTTCAACTGAACAAGCCTGCATTAAAAATTGAAACTGAAATATACATATATTTTAGAAATACAACATTTTAGGAGACTAGATGGCTCTTCAGAATAATTTCTGAAATTGCACTGATAATTTCAATCAGATCAAAGAAAATTCTAAGGATTTTTAAAAAATAAGTGTATCACTTCAATTTCAGAGCCAAGGAAACCTTAAAAGCTTTGTATTGGCTTTAACAGAGAAATTGCTCCTGCTGCTGCTTTGAATATGTTTGAGTAATAAGATTCTGCAAAATTTAATATAAATATACTAGTTGTAATGTAATTAAATGCAAATTGGCGATAGGAGTAGATTTGAGGAATGATTTCTGTATTTGACTGCTCATTAGCAATTTGAAAATGTAATTGCTCTTAAACATGCCTTCTTCCTAATTTTATTATGAAGCTTAGCTGTACTTATAAATGTGAAGAACTTGATTTATCCTGCAACGTATTTGCTTATATTGAATGTGTGAAGTTGTTTTTCCTCCTGTATTCCACAGATAGGCATGTGGATTACTAAGAGTAGATAAAGCAGTGAGTTGATGGGTTTCCACTTGTCACACAATCTGAGGGGCTCACAAAACAAACAAAGGAAAGGAGGAGGACAAACAAGCAAGCACACTGAGAGGGGACAAATCATTGCACGCTATTTTAAAACTCAGTGAAACAACAGCAATGAATCCAACAAAAACAGGTACCCCATCAGCTTTCCAAGGGCCCTGCCATCGTGTGACATCATTTCTACTTGGGCACGTGGGGTGAACCTGAGGGCCCTTACGGCATCACAACATTTGCTGAAACCTTCCAGTCACCCCACACTGGATTGGCATATAAACTCTGCACCCCAAAGCAGGGCAACTACTAGGCACATTACACCATAAGGCTTTAAAATGTTATCCTCCTTGAAATAAAAGCAAGGAGACATTTGCAAAGAACACTTCCTTCATTTTACAGCTTTGCTTGCCAACTGTTTCATGATAACTTGCAATGACCCATTATAACATGAGCTACATTGATTCACGTTACCTTTGTTACTCAATTTCAGTAAACTATTTTGCACATTTTTAAACTCTATTATCAAACATCAGACAAGATAGTTTTTTCCTATCCTCATATTTCAGACATTTGGACTTGGGGGAAAAAAAAAATAAAAATGCAGCTTTCCCACCGCCCTCCCAGCCCCAAAATATAAAAAGCAATTGCAAAACTCAACTTTGAACCTTGTCTAGCCACACATATCCCCCCAGTCATGACATAAAGAGGGAAAGAAATCTCAAAAGTACTGCTACTAGACTTTGTCAATAAAACAGAACATTTTATAATACACAATAAAATGCTTCATACCTGGAGTTGAAAAAACGAAAAGGGTTAACAGCTGACCTGGCACAGCCCCACATGCTCTCTCTGGAAATTGAACACAGACAATTAGGAATTTTAAGTTACCCCAAACAATTGAAGGGGACGTAGACAAGCTTGAGGAACACTTACTGCAAAGTAAGGCACATAGGCTCAGTGTGGAAGGCACTTTAGGACTCTCCCATTCACTTAAAACCCTGCTTAAACTGAAATTGCTCTGTAGAGGTCCCAGCTAATGATAAGTAAGTCATTAGGAGCTCTGTGATTAATTTGCATGGGAGCAGAGTCAAAGTTTAAGGGCCCAGGTGTCACTCAGTTGTAATTCTGGATCATGGTGGATCATATTTTCTTATTACAAAATAATCAGCGACCAAGAAGTAAACATTAATGAGAATCTACAACAGACACACATTGCTCAAAGAGGAAACAGAGGCTGTCCACTCTCAGAATTCTGCTGCATAAATTTCTATTACTCCCAACATATCACTGGAAAAACATAAACTTTAATGCTTTTTACTTGAAACTGAGACTGAGGGAAAACAGATGATCTTCTAGAGTATTACAAAAAACATACAGTATCATAGCTGTATAAACTCCTATTTGGTTGAGATTTGGACTGTGTGGAATGTTCCTTTTCACTGACAAATTCTGATCTACTGCATGTGCTCAAACAAGAAGCATCATACAGCTGTTTTTTGGAAAAAATTCCACCACATTACGGAAAAACAGAAAAAAAGGAAAACCTTTAGAAAGCCAAGAACATGAATAAGACCCTTCAGTCCTTCTCTCTGTGGCTCACACCTCAAATATACTATGAATTAGTCTCAGGCTAACGCCCAAGAAACTAGCAAAAATAACAGAGTAACAATATGAATCATTAAAAAAACGTCTAGCACACTAGCAGTTGAATGCATTTGCACTGGAAATGTTTTGGATCTTTTATAACTCTCAAGTAAAATGACCAGGATGGCACAGTAATTGTTGAAAGTGGAAAGGAAATTTTTAGAGCAATTTCTCTTGATTTATACAATTGCAGTCTCTACCCTCTGTTGGAAATCTACAAATAATCTTGTTTTCCCTCAAGATTTTGCACTGCTTATTTTGAACCTCTAGAATTTCCTTGCTTCAAGTGTCCAGAAAATACTTGCTTTCTTTACTGTTTTTGCCAGTTGTTAGATGTTAGATTTCTGATAAGGACAGAAATACGCTACGTAGACGACAAAATGATGTAAAGAGTTTTTGAAGTCTAAGTTATTAGCTCTACCATTGCTTAATACAGGTGGTTTTTTCTCACACTCTTTTTCCACTCTCCATGTAGAATCTCTTTCTTCTCAGAAACATATCTCTAGTACCTGTCCCACAGTACCACAGAACCACAGATTATGCCAAATTGGAAGGGACCCACAAGGATCAAGTCCAGCTCTTGGCCCTCAGGACGATCCCCAACAATCACACCATGTGTCGAATCACACCATGTGCCTGAGAGTATCATCCAAATGCTTCTTGAACTCTGTCAGGCTTGGTGCTGGGGCCACTTCCCTGGGGAGCCTGTTCCAGTGCCCAACCCCCCCCCGGGTGAAGAACTTTTTTCTAATATTCAACCTAAACCTTTCCTGACACAACTTGAGGCCATTCCCTCAGGTTCTGTCACTGGTCCCCACAGAGAAGAGATCAGTGCCTGCCCCTCCTCTTCCCCTCATGGGGAAGTTGTAACTGCAGTGAGGTCTCCCCTCAGTCTCCTCTTCTCCAGGTTGAACAGACCAAGTCACCTCAGGTACAGATTTTATTTCACAGCTGTGTCAGTACCTAATGAAAGGGCACCAGGACAAAATCTCCCCTGCCCCATCAGCCCTAAACTGGAAGCAGTACACACTGGAGAAATGGTAACTGGAAACCAAAACATTGACAGTTCTCTTCCATGTTAATTAACTTATAATCTGTGTCTTACTGGAAAATTATTTATTCCTACAGCTGATATTAATAGCAGTACATTACCCAGAAGTCGCAACTCTAAATTTTGTACACTTCTTTTCATAAAGGTCCCTTTTTAGAAACTAAGCAATAGGGGAGACAAAAATACACTTGTTCAGGTAAAGTACTTTCATGCTGAATTTTTCAGTGTGGGAAATTTAGAAGACAACTAAAACTCTACTTAGAACCTACAGTATCCATGCACTGAAGCAAAAGACACCCAGACATCATCCAATCAAATTCAGAGACACCTAAGACCTATTATGTTCCTCTCTGTTTGGCCTGAAAACCAAAAGGCTGTGGCCTTCCACTCAGTCTCTGCTGTGACCCAGAAATCATGGGGAGAAATACCCAACCCTTGCCTCTGGGGCTTGAAGCTTATCTGTGCTATGAAAATGGCTAGAACACATCTAACAACACGTAACCAGCATAAAAGGGATCTATCAACATTTTTAAGCAGTGATGGCTATTAGAAAGATGACAGCATGCTCTAGGATCTACAACAGGTAGAAATAGGTAAGTTCAGAACAAAGTACTTGATTCCCTAGTTTCCACAATGGGAAAGTTGGGAATATGAGCCATTCTTTTTTTTCTTTTTTTTTTTCCCCAAACTGTTTTTTAATGAACAACGTAGTCAGTCCAAGCTCCAAAGAGAGCAGAGAGGACTCAAAGCCAAGTACCTACCTAGCAGATAAGGGGAGACAGCTGGTTGGTCTGTAATTGAACCTTAAAGGCTTTAACTCTGTGTTGACTGTATTGTGGGAGTGTTGATGCCTTGTGCAGGTGCTCTGAAACCCTGCTGGAGCCAATGACGTATTTCAAAACCTCACAATACCTCCACCAGACTCCCTCTCAAAGCTGGCAATCTGCATCTTGTCTCAAGTGGTCGTGCTGTTATGGCTCATCCTGGTCCTGGGTACCTGCAGTACTTCACATGCATTGAAAGCATTTGGGGAGAGTGTACCTCTATGTCATGCAGTGTATTGACAAGGATGTACCAGTTACAGCACTTGCATGTACTTGGTAGTTTCTCTCAAGGAAGAGGAAACTCACATTTCATTATTCTGACTATGCTTTAGTTGTGGCTAAGAATCTCAGAAATGATGTGGGGATACAGACAGCAAGTAGTTCTGAAGTGGAAAAATGGAGTGCAAAGGGAATCAACCTGTTCAACCAGGTAAATAATTTTCAGCAAATAACTGATTATACAACACTACCCTGCTACTGTGCTTTTGAAACTTTTATGACTGAGATTTCAGTCATTATTCTAGATCCTCCTGTGAACTTATTTATAAATTATTTGATTCTGGCTCTAACAAGCAACTGATTACAGAAACACCAATGGTCATCAGTTCTTAGGATAAAAACCCTGGCGACTTCTACATCTATCTGAGAGCATTGTGTGTCCCTGATTTATCATGCATTATCCCAGTGCTATGCTAAATATTGTAATTGTCATGCAAATAATTGAGGGAGATATTTTGACAAGACTGAGAATACTGACTTTTAACATGTAAATAAACCCAGTATTTCTTCTAGTGCTTGATGTCAGCTTCTGGTCATTCCCAGTTTAATTTATTTTTCAGGCTCTGTTTGCAATGCTGGGCTTTTCTGCCAGCAGCAGATACTGTATACAGGCCTTAAGATGAGCACTTTCTGGGACAGTCTGATCTCAGTACCTGCTAGCCTGCTCCATGCCACCTGAGCAAGCAACACAGGCTATGCAAGAGAGGTTTGGCCATTGCTGCTTCCTCTTATCCACCCTGGTCTCTTCCTCATTTCCTGCCTGCCTCAGCTCTCATATTTCCTTGCACTACTGTAACCTCTGGCAACTCAGTACATCTCAGAAGGATAAATAAAGGAAAACCTGACCCAAAACTTCATCCTTGATGCGTCTTTTGTCACAGTTCTAATGATGGAGGTGTACAGTTTGACCCTGAAACCTGTGACTATCGTTACTTCAGGATTAGATGCTATAGTATCAGCCATTGTGCTGCTTTAGTCCTTTTTTCAGGCTTCACTTCCTTTCATTTTGGCTAGAGTAATTTCATGTGTGTGGCGGCTTTAAGCTCCAAGTATCCTCTCCATGATGTATTCAAAGTAGTAACACTCATGTCCTAAGTCACAAACACATGGACAATGACACCTCCTTGGCACAAAGGCTCAACACAAAAAACTCTTCCCTATCCATCATCCAGGAACTTCCTTTCACTTCTCTTTTATTTTCAGACCAAAAAGAACTTGCTGTGAGAAATGAGGTTGTAGTAGAGTCACTACTAGTCAAAGGGAATTGAGCTAATAGATGGGAAAACCTAGTGCAATCTTTTCCCATTATGCAGGAAAAAGGAAAACGGCAGGGGAAAATAGAGGGTTTTTTTAAAAAATCCCTGTATTTACATGCTCATTCAATCATGCCTTACTGAATGGTGTTCCCCCCCTTAATAGTTCCCTCCTTTGCATGTGGTTTACATGCCATGACCTGTACAACTTTTGTGTTTTTGCATGTACTGATCTAAATACTCAGGACAATTTTTCCATAAATCAGTATAAGCACTGCTATTAAGATTTAATTGTGCTGCATATTTGTCTGTCACAAAATTACAGGAAATGCCTTATGCAAAAGAAAAGATAAAAACTTATCTGATCTAGATAATGAAACAAGAAGTAATTTTGGCTCAAGTGACAGCAGAGGACAATGCTCTTTCTTTTTCTTATCAGTAAGTCAAGGTAGCAGTTCACTGAGGTAATTTTATTATGACTTTTTCTGCCAGTGTTCTGCTATCTAATCCACACCTATGAGTATTTGCTACAGCTCTAAATTTCTAAAGGCTCGCAGCTCTAACCCTGCTTTTTCTCTTGATTTAGAAAGGAAAAAAAAACATAAAAAGCTGAATAACGAATCACTGGGGGAACAGATACCAAATAGGTGTACAAACTGCTAATCAGGTATCAGTAATTCATAATGGTATTTAGAATTCATTCTTTGGTGTCATGCTCTTCAAGCAATTACAGAATGCCTGTCTCCCTATCCATAAAATGCATTCCACATATCTAACAACTACTGACTCAAGCTTCACTCTGGAGCAACACGTTGTAGTGGATTAAGCACGGGAGCAAGAGGCAGACGTTCCTAATCCCAGCTCATTCTCTGCTTTGCTGCATGCCCTGAGCAAGTCACTAACCTGTGGATAATTACAATATCTGAACACACAGGGGACCTGTACAATTTAATTAGTTAAGGTTTGCAAAGCACTCCAAAGATAAAAAGTGCTATATGAATGATAATCATATGCTATTGTTTCATGGCATTTTATTCCAAAGCAAATTTGTGTAAACATGTTTAGAAATGTTAAATTCCAATAATGGCAAAGTTTGATAATGGCACTTCTTAAACTAAAATTTAAATTAATTAACAAATTTCCTTTATTTTTGAGAAGATATTTTTATGTAAATTCAATACAGACACTAAACTGAAGCTGGGAAACAAGATTTTTGCAAGTTGGCTTGTGATGGATAAATGAAATGAAAAAGACATACAAAAGGTATCCACCAACATACATTACAAATAACTCTCTTGCTGCACCATACTGGTCCCCAAAATAGCCTGAGTTACTTTTTTTCTTTTTAGCATCCTGACTTCTGTTACAGTTTCAGGATTAATAATTAGACCAAACAAAGTTAATGGTAAAACTCCTTTGGAGTTTAACAGAACCAGGATTCCTTAGTTCTTCCAGCTTATGCACTTGAATATTTCTTTCAATAGGAAAGTACTATTCCTAATAATGGTGTGGTAAAATACATATTTAAGAACAATGTCTAAACCTGCAAAGTGATTCAAGAGAAGAGAACAGACATTCTAATGGCAATGTGTCCTTGCTCTATGATCACTTACTCAATAGTCATGGAAACTTATTCTTACAGGGAGACGGGGAAACATGATTTTGTGTAGATCAAGCTAAAAGCACTTTTATTTGCAAATTAGCTTTCTTCAGGGAACAGTTTGACAATACCCCTATCTCCTGATACACTGCCGCTTAAGCAGTACAGTCCTTTCAAAGCAGGCAGTGATGTTAATTTCTATGTAGAAGCTGTTTTTGATTTACAGTTGCCATTCACCTAGCCCTTATTCCTAATGATCACTGACTGACAGGAAATCTGTTATCCTGGCAAAAGGCTCTGGGACATATATCGAAAAATTTTCACACTAAAAGTCCAAGTGCATGCACAGAAGGGCATCCTTTGATTTTACTGCCCAACTGTCAAATTATTAAACTTTTCTTTTGTCACATATCACATATTAAAAAAAAAAGAAAAACAAACTTTTTTACATTAATATAGGTTCACTGGTTTACTAAACCCCAAAATTCATACTTGGTGCCTGAAGACCAATTCCCAAATGTATACAGGTCTTTCAAGGTCTTGGACAGAAGTCTTTAATATAGCTTTAGGCACATTCATTTTTATATACAAGCTGATGTTTCTGAGAATTCAGATTCTGCTAGGAAGAAGTTTGTCAAATGTCATATAAACACACTATAGAGGAAGTCAGTACTTCTTCAGTGAGTTATCTGAACTGCACGTAGGTAGGAGAAATCACCCTTCTAATGGGTGCACCAGGCCAAAGTTTAGATGTACTAGCTCAGTTTCTCTTAAGTCACAGACTTCCAGCATGGCCTTGGAAAGTAACACAGAGGGGGTTTCCTCACATATAACTTCAGCGATGTTAAGTTTTATCACTCTGACAAAATCACTTGTCCAAGATTCTTTATAGCTGCTGGGGAAGACAAACACCTCCAAAAGGTGGATGATCACAACTGATGAGATGATTGGATTATGCACATCTCTCCACTAAGGAAATCCAAAATACTTGAGTCTAACTTTTAGACAGATTGCACTGTGAGAGATGAACCCTGCTGCAAGCTTATGTCCAAACTGGACAGCCTAGCACTGCTCAGAGGTTGCTTAAACCAGCTGAGACACAGCATACCTCTGCCAGCTCAGTGGTGCCCTGGGTCACTAGTCAGCTTCCAACTCAGCATCACTTTTCATTGCAGAAATCTCTTCTTTTCTGCCACAGGATACTTATACGAGACTGATGATGAAAAGTAAAACAAAACTAGAGCAGAAACATCCCTGAAATAATCACACAGTGGGGGCATCAACCATAACATCAATGACTGTGTGCCTTGCAGGGCTCTAAATCACCAGTGTCTTTTACTTACATATTGGCATACATGCCTCTCTCTCAATGTTTATTAAGTCAGCTCAGTTTGTAAAGTAATGCTGGAGGAGACCAAGGAGAAGCCTCACCATGTAACAGCCTATGGGGAGGTGGGAGGCCCATGGATTCTTTCTGTGTGTATGATCCAATCCTCCTCAAAGAGCATTGCAGCAACTTCTGCTCTAAAGTCTTACTGCAATGGAAAAATGCATCCCAGACTTGGGAAATTTTCATGAGAAAAGTAAAACTGAAATTGATGTATTCTCACAATTTCACTTTAGATAAATTAACACTCTCCAGTGAAAAAAATCCTTTATTGAGGAATTCTGGACCAGCACTAGTCAATTCTCCATCTGTAAAATCAGCATCCAATTGTGCGCCAGTTTTAAAATAAGCAATTTGTTCACGGAGGGCAGATGTACCAGAGGAAAGAGAAGCAAAGTTCACACAAGTACTGCCAAAACAACCTCACTTATGTTTCTTGGAGACTCAGGACAAAGTATTTTGTTTGAAAGTGGAAGAAAAAACAGAGGTGAAAGTTCCCCATAATGAACAGCACAGTAGTAGTAATGATTGCAGCTGAAGTAGGAAAACAAACTGTATGAGTGTAGAAAATGAATGGCTGATGAAAACACAGATACAAGTTTCAAAAGAAATCAAAATAAGCCACAAAAATTGGTTTACATTTAAGAAGAGGAGGGAGAAAAAAAAGAGATCTAGGGAGAAAAAAATAAGGCTTGAAAAACACCTACTAATTTAAGAGAGTACATTGGTACGGTGGCAATGCTGTCTGTCTTTTGTGGAATTCTTATTTACTCTTACAGTATCCAAAACCAACTGCTACTGTACTGCAGTAACAGAAGCTAGTGAATTAAAAAATAAAGCAAGATGATCTAATTAGCATCCATGTATCAATCACATAGAGTAGCCAAAGAGAACGAGGGTGGGGTCAAAGTCCCTAATCTCATTTTCATACAAGCATTCAGAGGCACCCAGCTCAGTGCAAAGAAGAGTTCACATTAAAGGTCACAACAGTCACATACAAATGACAAATCCCATTTGTCTGAAATAACTGCAGCTGTAACTATAAGTAGTCAGGATTTCCTCTCTGAATTTTCTGTCTCTCCTTTACCCCAGAAAAACAATACGCTATCTGAAGCATCATCAGTTTATATGCACAGCTCCTCTTTTCCTTGACATTTGAAAGAAAAAAATGGTTTCATTACAGGAATTCCCTCCACCTATAATGCCCAAGGAGAAAAAAAGTCTAGAGAGAAAGGAATTTCTGGATCTCTGGATTTTCACCAATACATTGATCAAAAGGTCATGCTAAAAATCACCCACTGCCTCTCCCGCTTCTGCCCTCTGCCTCTGCACATAGGAGATCTTAAGATGTGCATATTCAGGGAGAGAGCGCTGCATGCTATAAAATAATGTATTTTACCACACAAGTGGGCAGGGAATAATGAGATGAACACCCTGTTCAGGGTTTGTGTCACTACATACCATGGAGATGGCTCCTGAGCCCTGCTGCATCAGAGCTACCTAAGGATGGAAGGACTGCCAGGCTGAGGGAACATGTTGCCTCTTCAAGGGACCCTTAAAACGTTTTACTGGTCTTCTAGGGATTGACTAATGCCTTCTCCTCCCCTGGCTTCATAAAGATTTCTAGAGCATATCTGAGATTTGACCCTGAATATATGATATTATTCTTGCTGTGTAATTAGCATCAGTGGTGTCAGGCACATAGAGGCAAATCTGCTCTTTGTTGAGAGCGCTACATTTCAAAGTGAGTTTGTAAAACACGCTACAAAAAGGATGAAATGCTGCTTACAATGCAAAGCCCACTGAAATCTCCATAATGCTGGAATATTTATTATCAGCCAGAGCATATTATCTGAGATTAATAAATTACTCTTAGTCCATATTTCATAAGGCATAGCAACTGCCATAAGGCAGCACTGTCAGATGAAGAAATTTCACCAAAGTACCCTGCCTGAAATAATGACTTTGTTTATCTATAACTTTACATTATTGATTGGGTTTGTTGAACTGAAGGAGGACTATGAAGTCATTCCAAAAGAACTACTGAGAGAGAAGTCTGGAAGCTCAGCCAATAGAAAGCTAACAGCAAGACTGCATTTCCCTGGGAAAAAATAGTCATATTTCGTTATTTTACAAATATGCAAGCAAATTACATTCTGTTTGTGTAAATAAGAACCAATACTAAACATGTGGCTCTTAGTGTTTCATTGTCACAATTTTTACTGCTAAGAATTTTGTTATTGCAAGATTACAGTGGACCTGAAACAAAGCAGCAACAAAGGTGGATGCCTTCCAGTTTTAGAGGACACAAAAAGCAAAGCTTTAATATAGGCATTCCAAACTGTCCTGTGACCCAGCCACATTAGTGTAATTTCTGAGACAAAGAGCTTAAAAATGGCTGTACTAAAACAGAGTTTCTCCCCAAAAACGGACTAGCTGATTTCCTTTAGCTTGTGGTTACAACTTTGGCATTGCTAACTCCACCTGGCAGACTTAGATCCAAGAGAAAATGCTGGAGCATTCAGTGTGATCCTGTCACTCCCAGCTTCTGGCACACTGACTTCCCAGCCAGGCATTGTGGATTGCTGTACCCTCACCTCACACCAGAGATGTGCAGTGCTGACGTGTGTCCCAGGCAGCTGTCTGCACCGCCTGCAGTCAATGGAGAGGAACGGGCACTCACAGGCTGGAGTCTCTCTCTCTCTCTCTCTCTCTCTCTCTCTCTCTCCCTAAATTAGACAGCTAGACTAGGTCAAAAGAATTACAATCTGAACACGCCAACTGCTCTCCAGCCCATATGCAGGGAGGTGAGATAACTAGCTTGGATGCAGATACCTACAGAGGCAAGATGAATCCTGGACCCCACGGACAGTGCACAGGGAAAGTCAGGAGGCAAGGAAAGGCAAGGCACCAAGGTAATCTCTCACAGCCCCACACATTGTGTGAGGGGCTGCACAGGATTGATGCAAAGCAAATGCCCATCACAGGACACCGAAATCTCCATAGGGTTTGAAATCCCTTATTGATCTTGGAGAATAGGTGACAATAGCCAAATGTATATATTTATAATCCTTATGCAGAATAGTTTAAAACATGTCAGAAAATCAACCTGGCAAAGGTCAACTGTTGTCTGGCACTTGCTACTAGCATCTACAAACTAGGCTCGGTATTGTGTTTAACAAAGCCAAGATTGCACAACAGCAACTGGTACTGAAGGAAAGGATGCTGCCATCCCTGTGGATGTGACATGCTGTACTTTCAAACCAGTACATGCAAGACATTATTTTTTGTTGTTAAGTGTATACCTATTCACAACAGCTTACGAGCTCACATAGAAAATAACATGCTCTGGGGGACACCTGTCTAGACTCGAGGGCCAGCCTGCCTCACTGAGGCACTTAGCTTGGACCTACGCTTTACTGGCTACCGAAGCAGTCTCTCTATGCATGTCCCTCTGCTGCCCGGTTATTCAGCAGAACAGTAGGTGCCTTTCCATGTCCTCAGAGGAAATTCCTGCCTGCTAAGTTTAGATGCTGAAATTGAGCACACAGGATCTCCCTTTGGAAGGCTTCAAAGGCACTTTCCTCTCTACAACAAAGGTATGTAGAATGTGGGCTTCTTTTTCGGTGGACTCCTTTGCTAAACATCTAATATTAAGTTACATATTAGATGCCTAAAATCAGAATAGAGGCTGCCTGTAAGGGCACAATATTGCAGACCAAGAAAGAAATGGATTGAGTGAAGTGGGTATAATGTGCCAACATTCCCTTTCAGCTCAGCAGCTGTATGTGTGCTGTCTGTGACTGAGAACGAAGTAAAATGACAAATTGCAGATCACAGTCAAATTAGATTTTCCTAATGGGGCTTTTGAAATAAACTAACAGATTACTGTTTAAATAAAACCTGTAACAAGGATGAGTTGATGTTATATTATTAAATTTCTTAATTTAATTCTTGAGCTCCAGAGCCAGTCAAGTAATATTCAATGCATTTACCTTCACAAACTGTGGAATGCACTGTAGAAAAGCTAAAAAGACTTTTCACAGTTTGACCAATTCTCTAAGTGTTCAAGTAATATCCATCACAGAGAACAGTATCTGCCTGCCAGTCATATATTAGAATTATTTGCTAGTGCTCCATGTTTGTTTTTTTTCATTAATTAGACAGAATCATTTAGAACAAAATCATGACAGATTGTTTTATTTTCCTGGCTTGTTATGTGTGCTATGATCTGAGAAAAAAATACTCAGCACTTCAGGGCCTCGTGTCATAACTATCAGACTCAAAATATATATAGGACCTGTCCATCAAGCAATAGTGTCACTGGTGAAGAAACCTTCCTTTCTTTTATCATAGTCAGAAGGGGAGCCTGCTAAGCACAATGAGAGCCAACACCTTGCCTTTCCTTGCCCATAAGCACCTCTCTCTCGGCTTAAGGAGAATACAGGTTTGAGGTTCACAGTTACTGTGCTTGGCTAGAAGATCAGTTAGTACATGTCTGGTGAAAATGCAAAAAAAAAGGCAGTCCCTCCTCAAATGTGGCTTAGGAACATCAGCGCTTTTGGCTACTGATGTCCAGGAAAGCAAAGAAAAAAGGTCTCAGATATCACATTAAGACACTGAAAAAGCATCTATAATAATTTATACAATAACAATGTCTACTGGCCTTTACTATACACATTTTTATTTAATAATGTCTGGAATGCAAATATTTTGAACTTCTTAGATAAAGTAATGTGTTTTGTGGGTCTAGCACAGTCTTCAGTGCCTGAAGGCTCTAGTTCTATTTCCAGCTCTGCTTCAGACCTACAGGGTGACCTTTACGCATAACCTCATTTTCCTCACCTATAAAATGGGGATATTAATACTTATTTACCTCACAGTTGGTTCCCTTCCAGCTGCTACAGTGACTGAACAAGCTCATGCATCTACAAAATTGCTAATGTTCAACTGTTTCTTTTTTTTTTTTTCAAGCAAGCAACACAGGCACTAAATTAAGAACTTTTTTGTTTGTCCAGTTAGTAAAGTACACCGAAGAATAATGGTAATGGAAAAACCGTTTGAAGCCTCTCACTAATTTCCTTCCAATGACACTATTCTTCAGGAGAAATGTAGCTAGTTCCTATCTGACAGCAAGTGGAATCAACTTCTTGATGCTGCTTTCCATCAAGAAAAAATTTCATGTTTTTTGAGTGGAAATCTAACCTGATCTCCCTTTGGAGAGGATATAAAACCACTGCAAGATTTGCAAGTAAATAAAGGGGAAGAAACAATTTCAGTCTGAAATTCAACCTAATAATGAGGCCAGAGAGAAAGAAAGGGAAAGAGAATGAGAGTTGAGAGATACAGTCATCTCTTCGTAAAGGGAACACAGCTACACAGAAGAGATGTTGGCAGGTATGCAGCCCACAGCAAGAGGACACCCCTGTGGCATGGGTGCCTCTGTCAGCCTGGGAACACCTCAGCAACACTCATCTTGCTCTGGGAATGCAATACTTACTCTTGTACTGCTCTGGCTATGGAGAGCGCTGTAGATCCAGTTTCATTAACGCTATCTAAGGTCACATTTGGCAGGTCGTCATCATCACTGTCACTTTTAATTTGTCTGGGAGATAGGCCTCGGGGGTCCATTTGTGCTGGAAAGAGACATATAATGGATTAATATGAGCATGCTGAAATTAATCTTGTCCCAGAACAACATCAGGGCACACAACACATCCGCCTGCTCTGGCTGGATAGCACTGCTTGTGCTGAGCTTCCCAAATCAGGTGACAGGTGGGCAAAGTCATCCAGCAGTGCCACAGCTGTGTGCAAGCACTTCCAGTGCATACAGGAGTGTGAATTCACAGAGGCCGTGCCAGCACACTTGGTGGTACCAAAATACAACTGCACATGCAACACCCAACAAAACCTCAGTTTATCCTCAAGTTACTTACTCTGCCTGTCTTCAGAAAGTGAAAGGAAAGGGCTACATCTGCTTTGTGCAGCACAAAACACTCAAGAATACATTATACAGCAAAATTTCAGAAGCAACCTCTGATTCTGAGTGTTCGTCATGAGATACCAGGATGGAAGTCATGTCACTTCATTCAACTAAAATTTAGGCATCTAAAACCCCAGCTATCTGTTTTTCTGACACAATTCAACACCAATGTCAGCCTCTGAAGGATCCTTCACTCCACATTACATGTGTAACAGATGACTGATGTCAGGGGGTCCTAGCCAGATTTCTTTGAAGTCTTGTAGTCTCAGGTCTTACAAACATCTGAAGATCAGAAATTGCAGGATTGTTTTATCCATCCATACTGTATGGCAATGGAGTAAGTGCCCAGGTCCTGGCAATGGCAGCTGCAGGGGCCTCTGTGTGGAGTGGCTGGGGCTGCCCTGTGCTGCACACAGCCAGCTCTGGCTGCTCCAACCAACCCGGCACAGGACATGGCTGAGCCCAACAGCCACAGTGAGGGTGTTTTGGGGGAAACAGGCTTAAGAAAAGGCAAAAACAACTGGCAAAGTGAGGAATGAGGAAAAACCAGTGCAAGAAACGCTTTACATTGAGGGTGGCAGAGAATGGGAACAGACTGCCCTGAGGGGTTGTGAAGTCTCCCTCTCTGGAGACATTCAAAATCCATCTGGACGTGTTCCTGTGTAATCTTCTCTGGGTGACCCCACCCTGGCAATGGGGTTGGTCTAGGTGATCTCCAGAGGTCCCTTCCAACCACAGTGATTCTGTGAAACACCTTTGCAGGCACCAGTGTGAGACGAGATGAAGGGGAGAATGTTCTTCACAGGGGGGCAGAGGTTCCCCTGAAGCCCCTGGAGGAGACCACTGTGAACCAGGCTGTCCTGATGGGAACTGCTATTTATAGGGAACCCCCACTGGAACAAGGGAATGCTGTGAGGAGAAAGAGCAGCAGAGCAGAACCATTATGGACTAACCACAGCCCCCAGCCCCCATTCCCTGTCCCCCTTGGGATGGGGGAGGGAGAAGAGCTGGGAATCAAGGAGTAGAGTTGAGCCCTGGAAAAGGGAGTTTGTTGGTGGTTGTTCTCACCAACTTAATCTACTTTTAATTAGCAATAAATTAATTTTCCCCACATTGAGTCCTCTTTGCCTGTAATGGTAATTGGTAAGTGATCTCCGTGTCTTTATCTTGACCCTTGAGCTCTTCCACTTCATCTTCCCTACTGTTCTGTTGATGAGGGGGAGTATGGAAGTGGCTGGGTGTGTGCTTGGCAGACAGTCAAAATCAACCCACCAGAGTCAGCTTTTGTGAGTCAGCTTTTGTGCCAAAAAGAGACAGGAAAGGAGAGGAGAGCAGAACGGCAGGTGACCTGCCTTCCCTCTTATGCTGGTTGCTGCCCTCCAAAGGGAAGAAAGCACAATTTGCATATGGGGAGAGGGAGGAAACCAAGAGACATGTACAGGGGGAAAATATGGGGCACAAGTGTGACGTGGGATAGTGATGAGAGGAACTGGGGGTTGCTTGTGCCAGGGCACAGACCCATAGACAAACTTCAGAGGTGATGTAGAGAAAGACACATTCCTTCTTACACATGAAATACCACACGGGATTAGTAAGTGCTGAGAGACACCAAAGGCAGCTGGAGTACAGAGCAAAACTGGAGAGATGCCTGAGTCTGCAAGGAAGGCGTAGGAAGGGGAAAGTTAGGCAGAGATTTGTGTAAAACTGTGTTTATTTTGTGTGGTTGGATGAAATAGGGGAATTCAGAGTTATTTATTTAAAGAGCCAACTGTTGCAGTTTGTTAGCTTGTGCTCTCCTGTACTGCAGCCTCGGAGACAGGACACTTTCTGGGTCTTGCAACATGATTTTTGAGAAAGGTATTCGTTCCTACTCAATTCTGGCTAACCACAAAGTTGGACAACAGGTATCACAGGCTCCCTGTGGAGACCATAAACAGTTCAGTGGGCCCACAGCTAGGGACCGGCCTCAAAACTCAGAGTTAAATTTCCCATTTTGCCATCTTACAGTGTTCACGGACTCTGGAAAGGGGACTGAGTTACAATGAAAAACAGGAGGGCTGTAGATACTTCAGGAGCTGTGCAGCTCGAACAGTAGCACTGATAGGTAGCTGGGCTCTTGAAAAGAAAGTGCTCCACAAATGAGTGATGTTGGTCTTAAATTTTGATTTATGTCTTAGTTGCAAATCACTTCTGAGTAAAAGACCTGTGAGTGATTATAAACTACACTTCAGCTGCATTTTTTAAAAAGAACTTCATAAAGAAAATATTATTTAAAATATGTTCAGTAAGCTGATGGAACAACCTGTTCTGGAACCACAGTGCATCTACTGTTGCACAGTACTACTTCTATTAGCACAGTTTAGGTGCTTCAGTAATGCTGGTTACATTTGGACTGCTTATTATTTTTTTTATGTATGGTAAATTAAACACCTTTTGCTTATTGAAGCAAGGACTATTGACAGTGAACAATGACCTACATTAGACACACACAGCAACTTGGAAATTGTTCCAAACATTTAATTGTTTTGGCAGAATAAGCACCATTTTGACTGTGCTTCTTAAAATCATGACTTACACATGATGATATTCAATAAGTACCTGAGCACTAGGGATAATCTAGTATTTGATTCAAGAGCAACTGAACCACCTATACTTTTGATTTAGCCCCAGAAAACTGGAAAGAAGTGCTATTTCTGCTGTGTTCCCTAATGTTCCTTCCTAAAAGTAGGAGGTTATTACTATGTATTTCATTAATACTTCATTTTTTTTCATAGAATCATAGAAAGGCTTGGGTGTGAAGTGGCCTTCAAGATCCTCTAGTTCCAACCCCACTGCCATGGGCAGGGACACCTTCTACTAGGTCAAGTTGCTCAGGGCTCCACTCAACCTGGCCTTGAACACTTCCAGGGATGGGGCATCCACAACTTCTCTGGACAACCTGTTCTAGTGTCTCACTACCATCTGAGTAATTCTTTTTGTCTTTAAAATGAATCTCATTACAAAAAATTATGTTTGTATCTGCCCAATATGCTACAGTGGACACATTTGTGTAAGCTAACTGTTAGTCAACAAAATGAACAATTTTAACAAAAAACTAAGTATGTTAACTGTGGTTTAATCTGATTTGCACTACAGCAGAAGTTTTAAGCAGCTAGCTTGGAAACTAAGCCTAACTTGAAATAATGGAAGTTGTTACATAATTTAATCTGATACAGTTATACACCAATTCTGATCACTTAAGCATTAATACACCTACATAAAAACAGATAGTATCAATGCATATGAAAAATCTTACATACTTTTATTCCTTGTAAGACACATTGTTTCATTATTATTGCAGATTGCTGGTTCTTAAATACTATTGAGACTTCTATGACATTTGGTACTGATTCTAGACTACTAGAGGAATGTGCTAGGATGAAAACTCTCAGTTACCTTCTTTTTGTTTCTGCTCAGTGAGGTAAATCCTACTCCCATACTCCTAACTTAGCCACGATGCTACCAATGGGCTTGTCCTTTTGCACCTGGGGATAATGTGGCGCAATGGGCACAGTTTGCCCCATCAAACACCAACGTTTGAGCACACCATGAGGTGCTGCAACACATAAGCATAGTGAGGGCAAAAGGCAAGAAACAGCAATTCATCAGTGGGCAAATTCAAAGGCAAGAAATTCAAGGACATTTTCTGTTATATTCTTGCAGTGAACCCAACTAAAGATTATAATTAAATAAGACAATGATCTAGGAATTATTCCTTTATTTTTTTTATGTTGGCCCACATATGCATACTTTTGTGTCTCTCTCTGTCACTTCTTTTCAGCTTGCAGACTTGGGTGGCCGAGGTGACTAAGTGGGAAGATGAACTTCACTGCTACCAGCTGGTATAAACTGCCTTGTTTTCTCACCAGCATGCTCCAGCTGCCAGGGGGAAAACAGCCTTTAAAGCTATTCTCCCCAAAATGAGCCATGTGAATAACCAACTGGCCAAAAGCCTAACAGATATCTCCTCCTCACCACTCACTGTGGCATGCAAACAGCAGCACAGGATTTTTATACATTAAGAGTTCATGACTCCTACTTATGTCAACAGGTTTGACTTTCTCTGGGACATCTAAGAACAACTGTTGAACTGCTGGCACCAAGGTTTATAAATACCAGCCTCAGTTCATAAACACAAATTAAAAGTAATTACTGGCCTAATGAACATCAAACGGAAAGAAGAAGAGATGTAGGCAAGAGATAGTTTAGCAAATAAGATAAAAAAGGTGCAGGACAAGTGAGGGATGGAATGCAACTGGCAAGCAAGGTGGAGGGAAGCCCACAAAACATGCCAGTGCATTTTAACCTCCCCACATGCTGTACCTTGCTCCAACAACCAAGCTTTTCCTTGAACTTAGGGCTGTGGGTCCAGAAGGGACTCATCTGGATCACTGAATCGAGTCCCCCGTAACACAGGCAAACACATTTAATTAATAAAGCCGAAGCCCTAAACCTGAACTGATTTTCTTGCCCTTGCTATTCCTCTTGAAAGACAAGATTTGTCCAGCAGAGCTATCTGATGGTTTTGTGAAGTGTGAATGAGGTTAAAGCAAGGCGAGCAAAGAGACACGAGTCAGAGACTTGCTGCTTTAGTGGGACAAAGGTGCCATTGAATGTCTGCACAGGAGCTACAGAAGCAAGCTGTTAGCACTCCGTGCTGAATAGACTGCTGAGCCAGGGGAGCGACCACGTTGCTGTTAGCCTCAAGAAACAATGATCCTTTTTTTTGCTATAGAAAGTACAGAGAATTGCTCACGTTGCACATACATACGTGCAATCACTTCTCAATATCCCCTTTGCCAAACTGTAACAAAAAGGAGTTTCCCTTTGGGCAGTACAAGTGCATTCACTTTCTGCAGTTGTTTTAAAGTAAGAGGTGCAAATAGGTCTCATGTAAGGCACATACCCATCTGTAAATACTATGGAACTCAGTCTACTATCATTAATACTGTATTTGCCAGCTGTCAGTTGCCAGTAGGAAAAAGCCTGATCTGGATCAGGAACAATCTTGCTTCTATTTCTATCGAACTAAACAGTTTTTGGCCTTAAAATTTATTCTGGCTGTGCGGGCCAGACAATACCTGATCCTACTTCTGAAGACAAAATTGCCTGTTCTACAATGCTGGAAGAGATTTAAACTTGCACAGCAGCTTTCTAACAAGCATTGAATGAATTTGTGCTTTCTGGCACATGCCTGCATTGGTTTTGACATGGTACAGGATTAGCCATGTTATGGAAGCAAAGCCTCTGGGAAGGATCCAGCCTGTCAGTTGCTAAGGGCAGATGAACCCCTTGGAACAGGATGCAGCCTCTACCTTCCCAAGGGAGTAACCCAAGCATGCAGTCACACCATCATGGGTTTTTTTGTTGTTTTTTTTTCCTTTTTCACTCTCTAAACTAGTATTCCCTGTCCATATTCTGGAAACACTTATGAAGAAGAGGACTGTGGATTTAAATCTCTCCAGGCTGACAAGATCCCAGCATGTCACCTCTCACTTCTCACACACGTGCTGCTGATACTAAACTGTTAGGTAAATGCTGTCACCTTGTCTGTCATATCTGGCTTCACCCAAGTATGCCTCTTTAATCTCTCTGCTTCCTTCCAGTGATTAATTAGGGATACACACCTCAACTATTCTGATCTGGTCAGACAAAGCCAAATGCTGTCAGGAATCCTGCAGTTGGATGCCTGTAGGTGTCATGAAAAGGGCCAGACACCACCACACCGCTGTCACCACTGGAAGTTTTCAGTTACTACAACCTGTTTTACTTCAGTAAAATTTCCTGTGAGTGAAAGGGATGAAAACTCAACCCATCAGTAGGTTTATGAAGACTCACATTTCATCTCTACATACTATCTTTGATTTAAAGGCAAATATAAGCCCCTTGGGCTAAAGATGAATGAAGTATTTAGGAGCAGGAGAAAACTAAGTAACCATCAGGAGTTTTGCCTTTCTTTATAGCAATGCCCCATGGTAATTAACTGATGTCAAAATGACTCGTTACGAGATGATACTTGCTGGTGTGAAAGCAGAGAGAAAATTTCAGCGTTCTGAAATACTGAAGCCTCTGGTTCATTTCAGCTTAAAACCTCAGTTTTCCACATTAAATTAATTTCTCTGCTAATAACTTTGCAAGCATACATACACGTAGGTGTGCTGATACACCACAATAAAAACTGAATCACACTTAGTTGCTCTTAATTTAAAATCTATTTCTGCTTTTTGAAAGGATTTCCTGATTCAGAGTTCATTTGCTTTTGCTTCACATATAAACACTCCACTCTGCTATCTCTGAAGGATGCCTTAATAAACTGCTAATCAAAATAATTCTTCATGATGAGATTTCTATGTGGCCCTGGCATCAACCCACTAAGACTTGCCAGACAGAAGCAGAGTTACATGGTTCTGCAGTGGGCAGACCAACACTAAGACCCGTGCTAGGTGACCTGACAGTCTGGATGGTGGCGAGGCCCCTCTGGTCTTGCCAGTTCTGATACATGCCTGGTGTGGTGCTTACTCTCAGAAACATAGCCATGGGTTTTTATTGTGATGCAAGTTTCAATGAAGCAGAAACATGAGGTGCCTCAAATAAGCCAGAAAGAGTCCTGATTGCTGTTTCTTAGAAACTCCTCTCCAGTGGCTTCCAGTGCATGCTGGCATACAACAGGTTAAAGATTATCTGTAAGCAGTCTGCTTTGCACTTACTTCCACTAGGAATGGAAAATCAAATATTACCCTACATGCTAATATTAACATCTACAAGAATCTTGTTAGTACTGCTCTTACACGTGTGTCTCCATGCAGCTGCAGAACATGAAGGACTGAAGTAACAAAGTGACATTTGCTGCCAACTCCTAGAAGGATGGTAATGGAAAATATGGCTAAGAAAACTGTATGGCACTCATGTTGTAACACAATATGCTATTAATCTGCCAGCATCAGAAACACTGCAAAAGAACAAGAAACCACCTTGGGCTGAACCTAATAATAATCAGCAACTCACACTAATTCCATGACCCAACAACCCCTAACAGTATGTTTCCATCAGCTCCCATCTCCTCTAAGAGCCTTCAGGAAGTTAGGCGACACTGGAGGGGAGGGAAGTGCCACTGCCTTCAGGTACCTGCCCCACAAACAGAACTACCCCAACCATCCCATACAGCCAATCAGAGGGAGATGGGTGCCTTCAGGGGTGCTGAGCCTACTCGCTTCCATGGACTGCATGGGAAATTCAGCAGTGTGAGTACCCCTCTCTCCTCTTGCTGGGTGCTGGGGCACCAGCCCTGGCGCAGGAAAGGGGCTCAGTGTCCCCTTGAGCCATTGTGGACCTGCTCCTTGGTGGGAAGAGGAGGAGAGCAGCCTTTGCCATGTGATTCTGCAATGCCTTGGTTCCCTGGGAAAAGAGCAAAAGTGTCTGGGGGGGATCTTAAGAAGTGTCTGAAGATGGGACAATGACAACAGCACTGTGAGGGCTTGCTTGCTTCCACTTTCTTCCCACCTGCCACTGTTCACTTAATGTCAAAGAGGTGCCTCAGTACCCAGCAGTAATGCTAAAGAAAATCTTTGGCCCTAGGGGGCAAGAGCGGAGAAGTAATTCACAAGGAGACAAGAGTAATCATATTAAAACTAATCATCTGCCAACAATTATGAACACTGCTGTGTCTAAACCGTAACTCTGGACTCTAAGTTTGGCATACAGCATAGTTCAGTACCTGAAATATTGCAAGAAGGAAACTGCTGGCCAACAGCAACTTTTTTTGCTCTTTCTTAAACTGAAACTGTCTCAAATGCCTCTGACAAAAAAAAATGTATCTGGGTGGATCAAACACCAAGCAGAAGGACCCACTCATCTCCATCCTTCCTGTAAAATAGGTTTTACAACTGTTCAAGCCCAACCTCAGACCAGAGCTTGATGTCTGAAGCACGTGAACATCCCCCTTCCGGGAAATGTTTTTAGAGGAGACCAGCACAGACTTCCTCAGCAGAACGTGGAAAGAGAATGCAACAGACATCGCTACATGTTTTTAGTGGTAGTGGCAACACTTTCAGATGCAGATGTACAGGAACTACTTGAAATTATGACCTCAGAGATAAAGTGTTGTACTCAGGTTTATTTAATGTGTCTTAGGAAACAGAATCCTGTCTTCACAGACCTAACAAATGCGTGTGAATGACAGTATTCATGATTTCCTCCTTCTAAGCTGGTCCATACTATATGAAGCACATATACAGCACTTTTCTTCCTATTTAAAGTTCATTATAAATGATTTGTGTGTTGGAAGAATGCTATGAGCTCACCTATCCGATTTTCAATCAAAACAGCTTGGTGGCTAGTAGAGGCAGTAGAATTGGTCGATTTATTTCATAAAACTTTATGTACAAAGCAGCAGTATCCATGAATGTAATGGTCAGAATATAGAGTCTACAGGGGTAATTTTTATTACAATTTATAGCAAAATTACCCATACTCCACAGTTTTCAGATTTTATTGAGATTTTATGGGGCTATATGGGTAGAGCAGTTAACTGCACCTTGCATAGCTATGGTTCACAGAGAAAGGGAACTGGCACTGAAAGCACAACACAACTAATTTACCAGAGAATATTAATTGCTATGATCCAATCAAAGGCAATACTTAAAATCATTTCAAAAGTCAAATAATTTGCCATAAACCTGTAAAAGAATAGCTGTATGGAAAAATAGAGAGGTGAGAGTGATTGCACGGATGTAATGTATGCACATGTTTAAGCATCTCTGTCATTGGGTTGTATACATAAACATACAAAACCATTTTTAAACAAAAGGCTTTTCTCTTTCTAAGCTATTTGAATACCACAAGACCTCATCTACACAAAAAAGGAAACTACTAGGACTACTGAAATTTATATCTCACTGAGCATCTAGTATACAAATACTCTAACACCAAAAGTAAATAAGGAAAACAACAAGGACTGAATATATTTAATATTAAATAAAATATTGCAAAGCCACTACACAATGGTAGCAGACTGCAATGTACACACTTCACCAGTCCAGAGATACTTTAGACAACAGGAAGTTCCCAGCATGTTGGTCCAAGGCACAATAAAACCCCAAGGCAAAGATAAAAATAAATGAGAAGTTTCAGGCATGTGTTTCTGCTGGATCCAAATATGGAATAAAAGGAACTAGATCAAAGCTCAGCTCTGGTGAGAATACAGAACTGAAGGACTAGAGGCATTCTTGGAGTGGAAGACAAGGAATTAACAGCTTCCAAAAGGTGCAGGGATTCAGGATATATCAAAATGGATTTCCTCACCCTGCTTATGCTGGGCTTTGCAAACAAAGTTGGAATACACATCTACCTCATTCCCTTGCCAAAACCTGCTCCTAGTTAAAAACATACATGATGTTAAATCCACCACTGATTAATCTTAAAAGATTATGTGCTTCTATGGTGGAGAAACCTAAGCTTCTCACTAGTAAGTCACCAGAAACAGGATTTTTCTGGAGATTTCAGTAGGAGACCACTTATGGAACTCTCCATAGTTAAGTTAATTAATTTTGTCTTAAATCAGTGTCCTTCAGAGTTTCAAATACTGCAACGCATCTTATAGCCTGTGCTTTAACTTTCCATTCTAGCAAGAATTACTATTTACTTGAGTTCTTAAATATATGCACCATCTTCAGGAACACAAGCCCCACCCTGAATACAAGCCTCTTCTCTGTCGGCTTGTTATAGTTCCAAGATCTTTCATGGAATCCTTTTTTCTCTCTCCCTTACCAATACAGTGGTTTGGGAGTTGGAGGCTAGGACAGATGGCTTGTTGAAGCCCAGCTCTCTCACTGCCTGCTCCCAGAGCCAGCTAAATGTCTAAAGCCTAAACAAAGCTGATAGCTTTGCATTCCAATGTGATGGCTGGGGAGAGGATTGTGGGAAGTGGGCGAAGGCAGAGGTTTTCCTGGTGCTGGCCACACTTCTCTCCTCGGTTTGTGTGGGTGCCAGCCGCCGTTTGCTGGGTTGGTGGAAGCACTGGGATGGGTTTTTTGTGGCTCACAATCCGACCCTACACGCCCTGCGCCATTCTTTGGAGAGAACGGTCACCACTGCCTGGATTCTCTGCAGGCTCCTCGAGGGGCCAACACCATCTGCAGAGGAGTTGCTCCCCACCCCTCCCCTCCACTTTGCACTTGTAGTAAAGAACTGCTATCCTTTTTCTATGTATTTTCTGACTAAAGTCTCTTGATTTGAAAGGTTGTGGTGGTTTCTGGGTAAAGGCCCTCTTCCTAGTCCAGAAGGATATCTCACTTTCCTTGATAGACATCTTGGTTTCTTTTAAACTGAGACACCACTTCTCTTCCTGGCTAGCCACTGCCAACCTGCTTCTCCTTTCCAAGAACCACTAGTGTTTCTTCCAGCTGACCCAAGCAAACAGTGGGACAGAGATTCATTCTAGGGGGCAGCAGGGTGAAGGTGGACAGGCTGGAATACACACAGCTGCAAAGGATTCCTGTGCATAACAACAAAAAAATTGCAGCTAAAGTAGAAACACTCAGCCTCAATGCTCAAATCCAAAATAACCATCTATTAAAATGCAGAAAGGATAATCACATGAAATAAAAAAGGCAACACTACTGGTTTTAATTAAGTCTCTTCCATAGCATAATTTATACAGACAGACCATATAATCTGACCCTTAAACATATGGAACAGTTCTGTTAATTCCTAACTTTGTACTACAAATTGCATTTACTTCTGTGGAATAAACTTTACAGTAGGCAGAAATAACAGGCTGCACTTTAAAAAAAACAACACGGGCAATGGATAATGTAACCTTGTGGTACTACCTGTTTTAAGTCACAGAAAAATCTGCAGCAAAAGGTACTGCACTTACTACTTATTAATATATCCACAGTGAGCAATATGGCATGTGCAAACTGTGAAAAGACCCAACCTGTGTATTTCTGCCAGGTCTATATAAAGACATAACATAAAAATAGTCCAAGCCCATGTCATTACAGCTGTTTATGTACACGGGAAGCAGACAAAGTTCAGTTGGCAAATTTAAATTTATAATGTTCTGACCACTGGATTTTGCAAGTGTTTGAGTCTTGTGAAAATTTAAAAACACATAAGAATGAGAATACATAAATTTGAACCCAAATCCCCAGAAATATCAAAGTTGCACAGGTCCTCTGTAGAACACCATCAGGAAGGAGATTCTGAAAGGCAATCTTATCTATAGGTGCTGCTACCTGCTGTGCATTTTAGCAACCCTCACGGTTGCTGAACAGGGAGAAAAAAAGGCAAGGAAAGAGTTTTTCATGGGACTTTAATGCTCTTTCATGGAATATTTTAACAGACAGAAATGTTTAGTCACCACCACCTAACCCACATAGAAGAAATCTCCAAACACTTTTTATGGCTGTGCTTGACAAGAGCGGCGACCACTGAAGGAAGTAAACTTTGTCTCTTTGCCATGTTGCAGGGGTGGCAGAAGGTACAGCCCGGCCCCGTGGTGCCCACAGGGACTGTGCCCGACTCCCTTCCCCTCCATGCCCAACAGCCCTAACACATCACTGTGCTTTGTGCACATGACATAATGGGAGCAGTAGGTTGTAGCAGACAACTTGCACAGCTGGGCTGGTGCTGTGGGGGCAGCAGCACAGAGAATCCCCCCAGCTCTGGGGACCTCACTGGAATGTCTCCTCCCCAGCAGGCGTATCAGGGCAGGGAAGGTACATGGTCAGCAGAGGAGCCTGAACGCAACTCTGTGTGTGCAGACATATGTGAGTGTTGTGGGACTAGAATGGTCTAGGAACTAGGTAAGATTTTGCAAATGGCTAGTGTTATAGTAACAATACTGAACATATCATCCACTAATTACCTTCTAATTAGGTGTTAATACTTCCTAAAAATGCTTCAATACTGGTTTTGATTTAGAGTATGTTTGTATCCCACAAAAAGCATCATTCTGACATAAGGATGCTTTTGTAGCATCACAGCCCCGTCTCCTGTTGCCTGCCTTGGGGTGTAGCACGTGGCATAAGACCTGACGGGATGCTGCTGGCAGCTTGTGTATACAAGAGCTATTTCTCTTCAAAAAAAAAAAAAGGGAGAATAGAGACAGGACAGACAGCAGAAATGAGCAGCAAACTGGGAAGCACAAAAGGAGATCTGAAAGTCTCCTGCAGGATGGTGAGACAAAGAACGCCGGGGTGAATGACACCATGGAGAAGGATGCACAGAGGCAGCGGAGATGACAATATAGGTTAGAAATATTAACAGATAAGGAGGGGAAGATAAAGCAGAGCTTCTGAAAGTGGCACTCAAAGAGCAATCAGCAAGATGGGAAGGACTAGAAAAAATAGAAAAAGAAGGGGAAACAAGACAAGGTAGCAATTTCTTGTGCTGAAGAGAAGAGAGAATGCAAACAGAACATGAAGAAATAAGTATTTGCTTGAACTGCCTAAAAAAGCAGACACCAGGAGGACAGTTTTGTCTGAGAGAGAGAGAGAGAGAGAGAGAGAGAGAGAGAGAGAGAGAGAGAGAGAGAGAGAGAGAGAG
>VXBX01003086.1:314870-454738 GCA_013400415.1 Scytalopus superciliaris | reverse complement strand
GAGAGAGAGAGAGAGAGAGAGAAAGGAGGACTGGGAAGCATCAGGGGAAGCAGAAAGCCACCTGAGCAAAACACTTGGAGGCAGGATTAGAGGGATGGTGGCAGACTGAGAAGGTTTTGCAATAAAACTAAAAATTAAAAACTAAATGGTTCCAGTCAAACCTGGAAAGAAGAGGAAAATTCAGCATGAGAAAAATTGTGAATAACAAGGAAAACATTTTTCTCTATATTCTATTTCTTTCATTTTTTCCCCTCAGCACCTAGAAACAGAAGAGGTCTGAACTTAAGTCCAATGCAATTTGTATTAATTTTAGCATTAAAAAAATTTCTGTTTGGGAAAGTGCCTAAGTCTCAATTAAGTGAAAAGGAATTAGATAGAAGGTAATGTAAAATATAACTTTAAATGCTTCTCAACTGACACTCCTGGATCATCAGCATCATCTCTGAATCAGCACCAAAGCAGCAACATAGAGATTATGCGACTCGTGCAATCTGTGGATCGACTGTTTCAGAGTGTGTTTGTTTTTGTTTCAGAAAATTACCAATGTTCATGTAGAACTTGAAAGTTGTGACTCTGGACGACTCCAAACCTGCATTTATCCATCAACTGGTAGAGGATTAGCAACTAATTCAATTTGACAGCAATGTCCTGTTAGGATCTGTGTGTATTTATTTCTTGTTTTCAGTTGACAAGAGCTGACCACTGAAGGGAATTTAGTCTGCACACATACAAAATTCATTTAATTGGTTAATTTGTGCTACATATCCTTGCATTTTATTATTTATATTGTTTTACTTTAAAGAATGAAAAACACACTCCAGCAAAACTTGTACCTAGAGTGGACTGCCACCCATAATTCTTCTAGTGTACTTATTCAGATTAACCTGAACATTTACATCAAAATAATCAGGGACAGCAAAATGGGTACAAGTGGTGAGAAAAAAGATTAATAAATAAAATAACTGTTAATCTTTTTTTTTAAACTGTATTTTAATAGGTGTTGCAGGACTAGTTAATGACCTCTGTCAATAATAGCACAAAGGCCATATTGTCAGGGCAGCTCAGAAGACAAAGAGTTCATGGGTGAAATCCCTACAGCACATTAAATTCTGGAATTTTGTTGATGAGACTGGGGTAGCAAAATTCCAGTTTTACAAGATCTGTAAATGCTTCCTACAGAGGAGACTACTACCAGAGCCAACTAGCACCTTTGAAAAGAAAACAAATGGAAAATTTCTGGATGAGCTCAAGGTCAGGTACAGCTTGAGGTTCCAAAGCAAAATACAGACTAAAATTTTCCTTTCCCCCCCCCCCTTTTTTTCCCTTAGCCAACATGAAAAGTTATGCATTTGTTCATAACTTCTTGACATAATGGCACAAAAAGCTACAATTACATCACTGTATGAAGTGTAATAAAACTTAAGCCATCATTTTGAGGCTTAAAACTAAACCCAGAACAACAATGAGTTCATTTCCTATGCCCAAGCCTACTGAGAGGGCACAGTCCACACCCAGATACTGTGGGAACAGTAGGACAATTAGAGGCTAACAGGCAACAAGACGCCACTAAACATCAGAATGACCCATTACTGTAGTCCTGTACAATAATACACAGTTGCCAGTTTATCAAAAACAAACATGAGAGGTGAGAAAAAATGGTGTAGGGACCTGTTCATTACACAATTAGGTACACAAGAGATACTATAAGATATATTACTAAATATCCTGCAGTCTCATAAGCCCCAAAGTAAGGTTAGGTGTCAATACCCTCCCGTTCCACCTTAAGCAATACCTCATTTCAGGGGAGAATTACCATATTTTATTCACTCACATGCAGTGAGCCTTGAAGTAAATGTCTCTCATACCTTTCCTCATATTCCTGTCTCTGTCACTAATGCTGCCTTTTCAAGGTATCTGGACACATCTGTTTTCTCTTTTCTTCCTCCACCCATCATCTCACCATCTCTAAAGTGGTTTTGCTCCCTTGGTAACTATAACATTCTTGCTTCTTCTTGCTTTCCAGCTCCCTTTTCTGGGTTCTTTGGACACCTCAAGAGTGTATCTGTCCTTCTGGCATGTGCCTTCTTCCTCCCTTCACACTTCCACATGCCTCCCAGGTTCCGTGTCTGCAAAACTCATTCCCAACATACACACTCCGTGTGGCTTCCTTCCCTTTCTGCTATTTAATCTGGAAGAAGAAACCTAATTCAAAGTACTGCACTGCTGCTCCTTGAGCATAATAAAAGCCTTTCCTTTGCACATTCCTACAGCCCAATGATTGCTTCCTCCTTTCTGGGGAGCAATCTCTCTGACATTCCTCCCCTTGCTAAACCTGAAACACCTGATGAATTTTCCACTATTCCATTGTCCTCATTTTTCAGCTTCTGGGGAGGATTTGTTTCAAGCAGGACAAAACTTGCCACAAGTTATCTGAGCATCTAAACCACTGTTGACTTCCATCTTCATTTAAATATGTGGGGGGTTTTTTAAGAGCATCTTGGATAAGACTTTTGAAGGTTCCTCCCTATAGTGTAAGTTATATGTCTTTTCGGCAAACAATACAGTATGGAAACAAACAGCTTTATAATGCTATTATTTTTCTCATATAAGAGCAGTTTCAGAGACACCACAGATGCACAAAACTGAATGCCCCTTACCTTTGACATGGCTTCTCCCATCTTCCAGCAGTGGTACTACTATAGTGTTGTTCATATTCCCAGGTGATCTCACAGCTGTATAGACAACAGGTACCGACTGTACCACCACAGGGATACGGTGCACATGACTCATTTTGTTGGACTGCAAGTTCATGGGACTTGAAGGTGGTACTGGATGGATAATGTGCAAAAACTGCTGGCCTCCAACACCAGATGCAGAAGCCACAAGAGGACCTGGAGTTAATACTGATGGTACAGATGCCGCTGAGGACACTGACGTTATTACTGTGGGGGATGAAGCTGGCCGACTAGAGGAAGAAGAAGTAGAAGTAGAAGAAGGGGAGGAGGCTGATGCGGTCATGGAAACTGGTGAAGATGAAGCTGCTGTAGGGGATGACCTGGCTTTGTTTATTGACAAGTCCACTGGTTCAGTCTGTGTTTGGAAGTGGTCTGTAGATAATGTATCCTCCGTGGGGTCTGCCTTCATGTTGTTTAGTAACAAGGGTACAGTATCCATATCTGGGTAGTTGTGGACGTTTGGAGACTGTTGAGGAAGTATAAAAGGACATAGTTACGTATGTGGCTAGAGACAACTTGCACACACAATTGGTAATGCACATCACAAAACTTGGTCATGAAAGTCACAGGACTTCTTTGCTTTTCTGTGTCAGCTCACAATTTTGAAGTGCAAGTCATGCTAGAAAGCACAGACATGTTTGAACAGAGTATGAAAAAAAAAAAGACTTCCACTTCTTTAAGAAGGTGTCAGGATTAACTGTACAAAATCACTCTGTTTCCTTACACTATGCAAAGTCATCAGTGACAAAGTTTTTTGTATCTTCACAGTTAACAACTATTTATACTGACAGAACATTTTTCCCAACATCTAACTTTAAACCACAGTGTTACTCTCGTGTCATCTTCACACAGATATGAAGAAAAAATGGTTACCACTATATCTCAAACAATTTTCTGCATGCTTGAAGAGTGTAATTTCACCCTATTTGTCCACCTTCTTCTACAATAGGCAAACCCAGCTTCTTCTTTCTGTCATATGTCAACTTGAAAGGAGCAAGTCTTAGTACTCTGTTACAGGCAGCAATGGATACAGCAATTCATTATTCTGAACTAGCACATTCGACAAGCTTCCCCATTGTTATTTCTTTTTATTTTTCCATATCAATTAAGAACAATTTTCCTGACTTCATGAAATAATTCTATGCTATAGGTCAACTCTTTCAAAGCTGGTTGGACTAAATTTATTCTAGACTGCTGCTATTCGCTATTTTTATAGTTTTTCCTTATTTCCATCATCAAAGAGGTTAATAGAGTTTTTGAATAACATTAGGCCAAAGATAGATCCCTGGAGAAGCTCATTTGATGTATCTTTCCATTCTGACAGTACCCCATTAATAACTAGTCTTTAAAAATGTTTTCTCAAGTAATTTTCAACAGGCAGAGCAAGGATGGAAATGCCCATCGATAACCTGGTAATAAGACAAAGCACAGCTCAGCTCCTCAGCTAAGTACGTAAATGACACTGACTGCAGCAGAGCTTCTCTACAGACAGGCACACACATGCTCTTATGGCTGTAGAAAACCAACCTCAATACATTTGCCTTGCTACTTCAAATCTCACTTGACCCAAAGCAATTATTCCATATACAGATCTAACAAGCAATCTTTTTATCATACCTAAGCAGCTTTAAATGCATTATCTTGATCTCTAGACTATAATATTTACTAAGTATCTAAAACCATTAAGTCAGAAATATTTAAGTTAGAAATATTTTAATACATCTACTCTAAATAAACTAACAATCAAGCAAGCTATGGATTAACTTTGGAGGTTTTATAATCAACAATGTTAAATATTTTCATGGAAAACTCTCCTTGTTTTGAATAAGAGTAAAATTTCAACACAGAATGGCATTCTGTTGCAAAAGGAAAAGAGAAACACTAATATTAAGAACTGCAATAATAACGGACTAAGTGGCTATTATCCTGGTATGCTGAAAGATGAGATGTTCTAGCAGATTCCATCTATTCAGCTGATTTAGTCTGGTTCTTGAATCTGACATTTCCCCCCATTTGAAAGAAAAAACATCTAGAACATCTCTGGAACAGTGATTCTCTTCCACTCTTCATACACAAATCAATATAAAATAAAGGTACCACCATTCAAATAAAGGGTTCACCTGGACCCTGGATCCCTGCTGTTCTATTGTAATACAAACAAAAAAAGTAAAAATTCCCATTTTATAAAGACAATGGGAAGTTCTGCTATGAAACAACACAAAGTGAAGACCAGGTTACTTTTCAAAGTGCATAACCAGCTGCAAGTGACAAGGCTGTAAAAACTTCTTCCTCAAGAAGGCAAACCCTCCTGTAATTGCCCAGTGATGATTCCTGGTAATTTCCTCTGAAACACCTCGCCCAGGCTATTATGCATAATGAGATTCCCCCCTTGTGTCACCATAAAGATAAAACCATAACCACACATGGCACAAGTAGTTCATGTGTCAAATCTTGGCAAGCCCCACACATATGCAATTGGGCAGACTGGTTCTGCTTGGTTAAACACACTGGTGCCAGAGGAAAGACAAGGTGGAGAGGGACATCCTGCAAGGCGGAGAGGCAACATCTTCTACCTTCAATGTTCAAGAGAAGGGGGATAAATGGAATGAACTTGCATACAAGAGAGATGAGGGATCCCCTTGTGTACGTGGCTGCAAAAGTGTCATCCACAAGCAGTATGAACTGCCAGTTCCATCCACAGGGCAGATAAATCCACCATGGAGGAAATTCTATATGTTGTCATACTTTCAGGTTTCCCCAGGGTGCCAGAGGCAGATTTCAGGTTGATTTAATGCTGCCTGCCTCAGCAACACAATGTGTTATTCTGTGACCCAAAGGATGGATTACCTACTGTTGCTGTCCTTCGTTGCTCTTCAGAGCATCCTAAAGTGCTCTGAGGGCACCATGGACTTGATGTACCCAGTGTATGCATGTCAGACTGCTAGCAGGAGTCTTTTGATTTCCAAGATACTTCTGAGACTGGACATAAAGAATCCACATGGACCTCAAAAGCAGTCTATCACCGAACAGAGCACATCTACCCCAAAGTCCCACCTGGCTTTGCAGCAAGCAGCACTAGCTCCTTCACAGGAAGTGTAAAGAAGAATCCCAAAGCCTTATGAGGCTGATGGCACACAAAGTATTTGTTCTGTGGATATAACTACTGGTCTTTGCAACAAAGCACAGGTAACAGCTTAAAGATTTTTTTACACTGTGATAAGAACAGGCCTTTGTTTTACTACAGAAATTGTATCTAGTCTTTTGAGAATTAAAAAAAAAATGTATCATGTAACTTCCGACTACCATATAAATTATTTTCTAACAGCTCTTCTACATTTACTTTTGTCTGCACATTCCTTGTATTGCATCTACCTTTCCCTAGTATTCTCTTCTTGTCCAGAGCTGCTGGAGGGGCCACACAGTCTCTGTGTACTATGGTAACGCAGTTGATATTATTATTTCAGTCTTCAGCGGTGAAACTAAGCATGAAACTTTACAATCCCTTCATTTATTTCTCCAAACAGGATGAAAACTCATATGCCCTTCAATGACCTCCTTTCACTGACAAAACTCTAAAAATGCCCCTTTTTTTGGTAAATTCAGGCTGACTGATGTCAGCTGACATTACAAAGACAGAAGATCCTTATCAAAACAGATTTGCATGTCTCATATTTAAGATAAAAATTGTAAGCAAGTGTTATATTTTGTTCTGCTGGTGGTGAACAAAGATCTACCCCAACAACTCATGCTCCCTTACAGTGACCTATGAGCAGTATAGATGTTTGTCCATTATTTCAAGTTTTATCTAAGCTGCCAAAACTCTATTTAATCAGTATGTGAATCAAAACTTTGAGCACTAAATTAGTCTTTATTTTCTGAAAATGGATGGTACAAGTGAACTTTTCTTAATGGTGACTATTGAGAATTAAGAACTACAGGATGAAGTACAGCAATGAAGCTAAAAGGGATGGCTGAATTCTCAGCATATTATTTCTAAGCATCCCTCACTAATGTTATTAACTGAGAATTAACTGTTCATTTCCCTAGACAATGACTGTTGTTGTTAGTTTTATTTAATGGAACTACATCTTTTCTAATTGAGAAGATAATAAAGCTATGGCTGGGATATTCAGAGGTATACCTTCAGCCATTCTGTCAGCTCGTGAAGTCAATTGGATGAGAAACAAATGGTTGTGTGTCTATTTCTACTGTCTCTCTAGTCCTGTTTTCCCATCCTCATCTCATCAACTGGGCTTCTTGTGGTGGTGGGGGCTCAGCTGATTGTTGGTTTGGGCATCTGAAGCAGGTTTTTCCTGTCTGGCTCCCAAAAGCGTCTGTTGGTTTTGCAAACTTCATTTTGGTTTTAGGAGTCTAAACTCTGCTGTTGAGAGTCTGGCAGCTTCCAGAGCATTTGGTGGGTTAGAAGGGGTTCAGCCTGAGGTCCCTGAAACTCAGTGGGCTACCTTGGATGTATTTCCCAGACCATGAAAACACAGCATGAATGGGTACAGCTCCACATGGCTTCCCTCATCTCACTGCTCCTGCCCGCTGGTACAAAGGAGAGGGACAGCTTCAGCCCTGGCACAGGCTGGGATTCAGAAGCAAATCTCAGCAATGCCTTTCTCTGCAACACTGCCGTTGCATTGTATGCTGTTCACCATTCACTCAAATCCAGTCTGAGACAGAACTGGAAGGCAGGTTAGGATGGCTCCCTGCTAGAAAAGGCTTTTTAATAAAGCTGCAGCCTCTATTAATCAATGCTCTTGGCTCATGCTTTTTGTGCCTGCCTTTTTAAAGCTGTACACCAGTATTCTCTTCAGTGCTGTTTCATTAGCTTGTCATTAATAAACACCACCATGAACATAACACGTGATTTCCCTATTCACAAAGCTTTTTTTTTGGCTGAGTAAAAAAGCATTCCTTACTGCCTTATTCCCTGACCATTATGGAAAAACAGGCAGTCAACCTCACAACAAGGCACAGTACCATGAGCAAAGCATGGGAAGTTGCAACTGATAATATCATCCTGTCTGCTGAGCAGCCATTCTTTCCTGCACAGTTCTTCATCTTTTTTCCAGTCCCTGAACTCTACCTCCTCTTAACATATTAGTGAGGAAATCTTGCAGCAGTCCCTTTCAACTCTCTTACTCTGCTCATGGCAATCGCCTCCATGTACCAGCGTTGGCCCCCATCCACAGCCAAGCCATGAAGAGCTCACAGTTTCCACTCAGCTGATGTTTAAACCAGAGAAAAAGCAAAGACCATTTTGTTTTCAGCAGCTAATCCTCACACCTTGAAGTTCATCAGCTGAATCTTTCTGCCTCTGTGGACTTTTACTGTTCCTGCACAACAGAGTTTACAAACCTCCAGCAATCAGCTGTCAGCTTTTAAAGTGTCTTCCTTTCTGGCAGCAATCTCCCAAGGTCAAATATTTTGTAAGAAAGCATACCAAAAAAGCTGTCCTTGATGACAGAAACCGAACAGACTAAATTTAGCATTTATAAAATAAGCTGACTTTGAGGACAGGAAGTTAAAAAATAAATTGCTAAATGTTTAACTCTTCAGTCAAATCACTCAAAATCTTTTCTTGGTCGACATCATGCTGTCCCACCTCATTCTGCTCAGGCAGGAGAAATTTCAGACAAGATGATTTTTTGTCAGAGTTAAAGGAGCCTGAGATGAGAAAAATCATACTCCATCTGAAAAGCTACCCACAATTTTAACCACATCATTGCCACAGTAGTACCAAAATGCCAAGGGGCTCAGCAGTGCAGGCATGCAGTCTTGTGGGCAGGCAGTGCAGAACTTGTGCCCAGCTAGAGCAGGTTTCAGCTCTGATCATCATGCTTGGAGGGTGAAACCTAAACAACCAGGAATATTCTGCAGCCTACAGATTTTCTAACACTTCACAGTAAAAGAGAAACAATATGTTTTAAATTACAAAAAACACTTGCTCTAGCTGAAGTCATTTTGCTTCGCCATAGCACACAGATGTGCTTACAATTCTAATGCCATGAGATGCTGACTGGGTTTAGGATATGGTGTGCTAATCTTTTGCACACAATTAGCTTTTTAAAATTAAAATTGAATATTTTCCTTATCTTTCTTGAAGACAAAAGTAGAAATTTCACCCCCCTGAAGTTGCAGTTCTGTAGGTGCTGGGCATGAAGCATATCTGCCTGTCTCAGGTTTTGTCCTGTCCCATTCCAAGTAGGCACTTGTCAAGTACAAAATGCTGGCACACAGCCAGCTTGGGTAAGTAGCAGCTTGGGCACCTCAAAAAGCCCTGTAGGCTATGGCTCAAGTACCCAGCACTTTACTCAGAGTCTTTTTTTGACCTGTCTTGCTGATCTAGGAATGAACTCTTTTTAAAATTACAGGAAGATATGTTTTTCAAAACACCTTCCCATCATGAGAAATTACATGCACAACAATTGCTTCTGCCTGAAAATCCCCACTTTAACCAAAGCAACAAAATACTCTAAGAAGTAATACAATCTGCAAAAACTGAACTAAACAGCCTCTACTTGAAACACTGCTATCCCCTGAAAAGATGACACATCCAAGACTCAACTGTGCTCAATTTGAGATGTGCATTACTGATCTGTACATGAAGGGTGCACCAGTACAGTGGCAGCAGACAGCTGTGAAAGGCAGAAGGGTGAACACATAGACAGCTGAAAAGCAAAACTGAGCAAAATACTTTAAAATTTGTTTCCAAATGCAGAAGCTGGAACAGGCATTTGTGCCTTTTTTGCTCGAGGCTGCTGCTGCATGCACGCTTTCCCAGGCTGACAGAACTGCTCAGTTTGGATGCGTTGGACAAATGCAGGACGTCACACTGAAGAAGAGGGCAAAATGCAAGACATCTGGATCTTTCTGCTTCCTTTCTGGAAGCATAAATTAAAATGTGTCTGTCACTTTCCAACAAACAGCTCCTCAAGGGTCAAGGTTAAATTTGTGTTCCAGGGAAAAAAAAAGAGATGGCACTCCCAAGTAAGGTTGAGTCAGACTCTGTTACAACAACTCCCACTGAAGCAGCAATTGGCACCGAGAAAGACAGGGGGTGTAGTCCAGGAATTATTAAAATACAAAGAGGCTCAATGAAAATGCATTTAAACAAATTGGAATCTATTCAACAGGAGAGACTAAGAGATACCCATTTTACAGTACTCATGATTCAGTTAATGTATCATTATCTCTGCGTAACACTTGGAAGTTTGATTTCAAAGTGGGTGTTTTCCAAGCCCCAAGGCCTAAGAATAGAATTTCTATTCTCTTTGTGAGTCTGAAGAAACAAAAGGAACTCAGCACATACTATGAAACGAAGGTGGCCTTTATTAGCAGTGTTGCTAAATGTGTAGAACCTACAGAATATAACCGAAAATAAAAAGAGAATTAACTAAGAGATGGGGAGACCAAATGTACATCAACCATTCATAAATAGACAAGCAAAATTCAAACTCCAAGGCTGTAAAAACTATCTTCTGACTTTCCCTGAACAGTCACACTATGGTATTACTCCACCAACACCTTCAACAATAAAAAGGTACCAGACGCTACAACCTTTAGTAACCGTTCAAATAGGACTGGAGAAACTTGCTTCAAAATGAAAGGAGATCCCTATGCAAAGAGCATAAATTTTTAAATATGTTTAACAATAAACGCAAATACATCTAGTGTAAAATGACCTATTTTTAAATAATACATTTGCCAAGACAAAGTGAGCATTAAGGTTATTTGGCATCTAAATCTCCTGTCCCTGAACTGAGACATTTACCAGAGTTTCTACAATGGCACAGAAGGAGAACAAGTGATTACAGATTTCTACACCAAATAAACTAATCAGCCCCTGTACCATCTGGTACATTAAATGTGTAAAATGATAACATTTCTTCAACATGAGGCCAAATTCTCACTATCTCAAATTCCACATGGGCCTGCTGTGATATTTTTGATAAGCAACAAAACCAACTCTCTTGTTCCCTAAATCATAAACACATTCAGAAAATTAGATGTTCAGCTTAGATGTATTATTTATATATGAGCAGTGTTAGTAGAATGCTCTGTCGAAGGAAGGATCTGTTGACACAACTCTTCAAGAGAAACAAGTCTAATAAAGGTGCAGTGCTTGGATTACTACTTGTTTAAGCATATAAAGAATATTAATATATTTTTATTCCTTGTACTAAGCAATTTTAGATATGAAAATAATTTCTGAACAAATGGCAGATCCATAAATAATTGTCAAAGGGAAGGTAAAATAACAGGAAAAAAATATTGCATTGCCCCCAATTCAGATTTATTTTTTGTATTAAAAACTAAGGTTAGTTTATAAAACCCTAGACAACAAGAATTCATACATTCACTTAGCAGCTCTCCTTTCCAGTTTTCCCCCCATGTTTTTGGGGTAATTATTCCCATTTTGATTTCATTTGGTTCTTTATTTTCTCTAGCCTGATTTTAAAATAGATTCTTCCAATTCTATTTATCCAAAAACTTAAGTTAATAAATTTAAGTCCTTGATGTTTGTATTAGAAAATAGTAAGAAAAAATGTAGTAGACATACACTGGGATTTTTAAGTGAATCATTTTTTGCCAGTCTAAACTAGTTACTTTGCCTGCCATGGAATACTTCAAGAACTTTTTACAAGTAACTACCAAGCAAGTTTGTTGGTAGAGAAGTCCACCAAATTAGCGAGGCTTAGTAAAAATAATTTTGGGAAAAAAGTACTCAGCAGCATTTACATTTCTAGGTGAAAATACTCAAATTATATTCTGTGACATTTTTCAAACTAATACGGAAGCATTTAATGCTTGCACATAAGCCAACTTACACAGAAAAACAATGAAAGCCTGAAGTATAATTTGAAGCCAACAATTTGCTGAAGATCCACAAGTTAAAATTTTGACGCAAGGTTTTCATAACCATGTTCTTACTCTGCACATTATTACAAAATATTCATAAAAGTATTAGCAAAAAGGATTGATAAATAATGCATGAAACTATTACTGATACCCTTTAACCACCTGTAAGCTGTTGCCCAGTTCCAGGCAAAACTTGGCCGTGTCCCCACCAGCCTTAGAGCTCAGCACTCACAAACTGGTCTTACATTTCCATGTTATTCCTCCTTGGGCAAGCAATGCCAGATTCTGTAAGAGATCTCTGTGCACCTGGTAAATACAGCTGACATGAAAAAGGCATAAGACTGGACAGTTACTTCTTCTCAGTCATTTCTCATTCCTCAGTCTTGCTCTGACATCCATGACCTGCTTCAACAATTCTGCATCTATCAGATACAAACATCAGGAGTGGTGGCAATGGAGGTGCCATGGCTGAAACTCACATCTAGTATGTTATCCATATACGGCAACTGAGTTTCTCTCTTTCTTTGCTTGTCTTTGTTCATTTTTATTTCCACCACAAGGATTCATTTTCCCTAATGAATCTCTGTTTACTATCCTTCAAGCAGAAGTTTAAGTTCATTTTGTACTTCTGACCTCACAACTGAGACAGCATCTCAGTTTTGACATTTGTCTACTAAAATAAATACACCAAGCAGAGATAGTTAGGGCTGACTGAAAGTAAGCCCTTCAATGGCTTAAAAAAAAACCAAAAAAACTAAACAAAAAACCCCCAAAACAAATAATAAAACAAACAAACAAACAAACAAAAAAACTAAACTAACAAAAAACCCAAACACCACCACCCCACCCCCCCACTCACAGAGAAAACATTTAAACCAACTTTTACTAAAATGAGCCCTTTCTGGTGTCTGTTCCTCAAACTTATTGTTGGTCCTAGTAGAACAAACACGCCTGGTACTGTTCACTGGTACTGAGGGACCATGGCCTGAATTTGTATAGCCAAAACCTTTCCTCCTCCAAGTGTGAGTGGCTCTACTCCAAGCTCATTAATCTGGGTGCAAGCAGTTTGTCTCTCTAACCCCCTTGAACTCCTTCTCCTACTCCCCACTACTGCCCTTCCTCTGGGACCAGGCAGCACTGAGGAGGACATGAGCTGACCTCAAAGACAGAAAAAGAGCCAAATTTGTGAAAAGAACAACAGTGGCTGGGAAAAAAAAAACCCTACAGAGGCAGACAAAATTCAGAGATTGGGTCTGGCACTGTCTGAAAGGGGAAACTGATGTAATAAGTCCTGGCTGGGAAGGCTGGAATACCATCAGCAAAGACACAAGAATTCCAAGGGGTCATATGAGGTGAGACTGCACATTAAGGAAACTAGGCACTTTAAATCCTAAGTAAGCCATTAGGTTACTGGTGTTACCTCAGATAGAACCAGAAGGCCTATGAGATGAAGATGAGGGTGGGAAGAAAATGTTGCTCATCTCCCTGAGTGTGGGGTTGGCTGGAAAGGCAGCAAGGCTTGGCTGGAAACGAAGAAGAGCGTCCCAGCCTGGAGAAGAGGAGATGGGTCAAACTTGGAGTGACCACACAAAATGGCTTGTGCCAAGTAAAGCAAAATGCCCCACCAGCATCTGGCATGGGACCTGAAGCTGCTGAAGTTCACCATTCCTCTGCTGTCAGCAGATATCCCTAAAACCCGTTGGTGAAACATCCTGTCCCTCTGCAACAACCATCCACAAAAAATGAAGGCAAGAAGTACATATTGCAGTAATTGCCCACTAAAGTTTGACCAAAACTAGCACAGACAGCCCTCCTCCTAACATTGCCCAGATTGCTTCATCATTCAGGTTTACCAATTTTCTTTTAGCATGGCTTTTGGGAAAGTAGAACTGGAATGGTTATTTCTGACTTTTTATGCAGAAAATGAATATCCTCTTACAGAATTACAAATATGTATATTTGGAAAATACATCTATTTTTAATGTCTCTGGAATGGATTTTGATTCAACTCACTGACTTGATACGTTTTAGCACATATTGTTACAGAAGAAAAGTCCAAGAGCAAAAACCTAACCCTCTCTCTGCACCTTTCTTGAGTCTTTATATATATTATAAAGTTTACAGTTAAAGACTAAGTAGGACAGGATATGGATTATGAGATGACAACCCACTGACACCATACATGGACCAGCAGACAAAACCCCAGTACAGAACATTTAATGTAATGCTCTGGAACTGACCACAAGACTTCATTGTTTCAGTTCTTATCCTAAGGCAATAGTAATCACTTATTGGTTACTGAAAAATGATTAGTCTTCAGAAATCTTCTTTAGATGGGCATAACATAGTCTACTACCGGAAGGGAAAATGTAGGGAAGAATCTCAAGAGTTTTTCCAGTACTACCATATCAAAGTTTAGAGTTACAATATTGGACCTAAAACATACTCCATAAAAGAATCAAATGCATCCTAACCATGAAACTCTATTTATATTATCTGATTTTTTTCTGATTTTTTTAAGGGATGAATATAAATAGAATCAAACAAAATCTATCATTATTCACAATACTTTTCTGGCTCTAAAATAAAGCCTGCTGTGTGTATCTATAACAACTCCCATTATTTGAAATGCTCACATTTGAAATTCGAGACAACTGTACACACTCAATATTTAATTATACTTTTAATCTTAATAAATACCTCAGCAACTGAACTAATATGAACTCAAATGGATTACTTTTTAACAGATAACAATATCATCATTATAGCATTACACAGCACAAAAAAACAGGGATTTACTTGTTTTCCTCAGAACAGAGTTAATAAAAAACTAGTATGATCACCATGTTATTAGTTGTCACATCACTTGAAGTTTTTTCTGAAGAATTAATTATTTTTAAACAGAACAATCATCAATGTTCGAAAAATGTGTTTGTAACAGCTGCTTAATAACTTTTCATTTCCTACATTTATATCAACTTCAGAATATAAGACAATACCAAAAATTAAGTTCTGCTAGAGACTGTTGTGTTTTGACAAGAAGTAATAGATACAAAACATCAGATGAGCAATGAAAAGATAAGCTGTATGTAAATAAATTCTCTTGAACCCCTGTAAAAGATATATATTTCAATTAAATGGAAACTTCTTACATGGTTCTTATGGTGACAGGGACAACTAGACACAAACTATTTCTTTTGCATTTCCAGAGAAAAAGTGGAAGAATTTGAAAAGGAAAAAAGAAACCTTTTATTTTGGTGCATGAATTATTTTTTGACAAAATGAACAGTTTTATTTTTAAGTTCCTTAGAAGTTCCTATTTAAAAATAAAGGAAGAGAAGGAAATATTAGAATGAACCACCATTAATGATACACACTGACCCACTTAAACTTTAGGCAGTCAAGGACACATCAGTTATTTTCTGATCTTTCTATTATTTCTTTACAGATTATAACAACCTAGTGAATTTGAAATCAATTCCCAAAAGTTTTTGGTTGACCTAAATCCCCTTTCCCTGCCACTGTCTCACGCCTTTCCTTTGTTAACAAAACAACATTTTGTACAAAGTTTACCCTTTGCTCTTTCACTAAGTAAAACAATTTGGGGTCACCTCACATATCTAGGTATAGGCACATGGTGCCACTCGAGACCTCCTGGAGCATGGAGGATGGCACGAAGCTCAGGGAAAGGCTCTGGCACCCTCATGGGGAGGCACTGGCAGTGGCTGGGGTAGACCACAGTGCCTCTGATGGCACAAGTTGACAATGCTGGCAGTTGTGCAATTACCTACCTATGCAAACCCAGCAAAAGATGCACACAAGTACATTTTGCAAGCACAGAGGGGGCCAGAAATAAAAAAAAAAATCACATTTTGCTTTGTGCAGGTAAAAAAGGTTCTGCAATGCTTTCTTAGATTTTTAATACTGCCTGTGATGTGATGTCACAAAAGTGATGTCAAGGTGAGCACAGTCACACATACCCATGTCAGATCAAAGAGGACACAACACCTGCTACTGGCTAGAGAGCTGACATTTCTCCACATCACTGAAATCACTACCCATATTTGAGTTGAAATTATTGTTACAGCCAAAGAAAGAATGTGCTTAACTGTGTGTGTCCATTGACTCTGAGAACTTAGTTTTGCCTTTTCAGATGCATACACAGACACAGGTATTCACCCTACTCAACAATCAAAGCTTACGTGAAGAATCCAAAGCTACCGAGCATTTCCAAATACTCCTCCTTACTGTTCAAGGAGCTGCACGGTTTAAGGCACAAGAGTTGTTCCCTGCATGTGTGCTGCTTTGCTGCTCTGATGCAGAAGGAAGACTTGCAAACCCAACGTGTTTATTTACTTTGGGAGGGGTGCATGAGGTAACTTAAAAAATATAAATTGAATCATTCTGTTTTTCCACTAACCATCATTACCGTGCACAGCCAAACAGAGATGAGTACACCAAATATATCTCTAAATAGACATACTCAAATTTCTGCTCCTTCTGAGACACAATCACTATTACTCTTGTTGACACATGGGCCTTACACTTAAGCTATTTTACAGTACTAATTAGTACTGACAGCTCTTAATATATTACAAATTAAATAGGGGAAATCACACTGGTTTAGGGGCTCTTTTCCCACTGAATTAAAAAGAGTATCTGTAGCTTTAATATATATAACTGCATGTTACAGCCATGAAAACCTAACATGACAAAATTAAAAGCTGTAAAGTGCAGCTGTTTCATAAATGGTTTGGCATCTCCCAAGTTTGCTTCAATAAATCACAACTTCTGCACTGAAGCAACACACAAGGCAGGTTCTAATACAGAACAACACCTGTGCAAACAGGGCCATGGCTCATCTGTGGGGCTGCCTAGGGCAGGGACACAGTGTAAGTGTGCTGATTAACTCAGGTACCTCCTTCTGAATGGCAGTACACTCACCAATCTGCTCAATTTCACCTCTACTACCCTACACATCTACACATAAATTTATCATAAAATCACAGAAATGTTTGGGTTGGAAAAGGGACCTTCACAAACCACCAACCCCTCTGCCTTGGGCAGGGACACCTTTCATTACACCAGGTTGCTTAAAGCCCCATCCAACCTGGCCTTAAACATTTCCAGTAATGGGGACTATATAGCTTTTCTGGGCAATCTGTTCTAGCGTTTCACCAACCTCATCATACAATATTTCTTCCTTACGTCCAATCTAAATCTATGTTCTTTCAGTTTAAAATTATTGCCCCTTCTGCTGGGGTTATATGCCTTGGTAAAAACTCTTTATTCATCTTTCTCATAACCCCTGTTTAAATATCCAAAGGCTGCAATGAGGTCTCCCTGGAGCCTTCTCTTCTCCAGAGTGAACAACTCCATCTCTCTCAGTCTTTCTTCACAGCAGAGTTGTACCAGGCCTCTGATTTTTGTGGCCCTCCTCTGGACCAGGTCTAAATGTTCTTGTTCCACAATACAGACTATCCTTCTTGGTTGGTACAGAGTCAACTACTCCCCCACCCACCAAAATATTTTTTTTCAGATGATGATGTAAATGCAAATCATGCTCTAATGGCATATGTGACACCCTTTTGCAGTACTCTCCTTGCTATTTCAACAGCTTGTCTAGTTCATGATTTGCAATCCACTACACAGGGGATCATCTTTACAGATACTCTGGCCATGGCAAAAATCTCATCTCCTGTGTGCTTCCCAAGCAATAAGCTTCACAGTAACTGCTGCACCAGCAAAGAACAACAGGTCTACCACTTGCATCTCCAACTGTGAACAGGCCAATTTTCCAAAGGTTGAAGCAGGTATCAAAAGTTTTGATGACACGGATGATTTTCTATGCCCTCAGTAATTATACACTAAAGAGACTTAAATGCTTCAGATTAACTTTGTAAGAAGAAAAAAAAATCCCCAACAAATAAATTCCATACACTGAATAGAGACCCACCTAGCTAGCAGGAACATGGTTTCTCAGAGCAGCACAACATCCCACTGCCTGTCCTGCTGATGCTGGGCTGAGCCACCCAGAATCCTCACCACCTACCACCAGACTTCAGCAGTAAAGTCACTGTGGAAGAAGGAAGGTTCAGTTAGGAAATCCAAGTCCCACAATGACCTTTGTTTTGCATTTTGTAAGAAAATAATGGCATTGAGGAGGGAATCTGGAGTTCTGATTCCACATTATTTACATAATCACTGGATTAAATCAGCGAAGGGTATTTCGTAAGCAGTGTGTGAGATGGTGTAAGCCTGTCTTCCTCTGGAACAGTCAGCAACCTCTGCCTTATATGGCAAATGTGGCATGTGGGTAGACTGTGAATAGCACACAGCAGGAATTAGATGTTAAAATCATCTGTCTTTCACAGAATAAAGATGTCAATTACCTGTCTGGTAATACACAGCCAGTTAAGAGAAAAATCCTGCTGAGAACAACACTCTCGAAAATTTGTCTAGCAAGTAAACAATGATCAAAATATTCTCTTTCTCTCTCCTGTCCTGTAAACCTTAAAACCTGTAAAGCAGGCCAGTTTGAAAGGATGCATCAGAAGATCCCATCTCAGAACAGCAGCCTCATAACTGCACCTCATAAACCACAAAAAAGCCTCATGAATAGAGCTCTCCTTGCATGTGTGGGATAGAGACTTGAATCCCTTCAGGCACTGGTGCAAAATGAACACAGCGTCTTCCACATCATTAGTGGTTAAGTGACCCATGCTTCTAAGTAAAAAAGAGAGCGGGAGCATTACCTGCTATTTCTGTACTTTAAAATACGGGGTTTCAGGGCATCTAAAGCAGAGTCTGAGTCACAGCAGTAGAAGTTTTAACATCTCAACCACCAGGTCAGATAACCTAAATGGGAGAGACACATATCACCTCTCTTGGTAGTTCTGATTAGAGGCATGCAGGACTGAGCTGCTCTGCACTTAAGGGGACCACACACTCATAAACAAGGTTTTAGGCCTTAAGAAATATAATACATTATTAATAAAAAACTTTACAGTCCTCCAAATTTGTGTAGTCAAACAGAAGATTTAAGGATTCAACTTTTGAATTCTGGCATTGAAATCCCCACTGATATTCTATGCCCATTTATTTTGCTGTGTAGAGAATTAGAGGAAAAGGAAAGTCAGATTCACACTTGCCTATGACTAGATGTCCAAGTGACTAGCTGACATGGGTATCATTTAACATGACAACAGTGCTGTGAAAAGGCTGTTTATAATCCCATTACAAGACTTTTATAGACTGACTCACAGTTAATATAAACCCAGGTGGTCTTCACAGACCGATGAGGTACTTGATCATATTACATGGTAACAAGAACTTTGATGTACAAGGGACTATTCCTCACGTGCACTAAGCATTTCTGAGCACTCTGTTTAACTTCAAACCCAATGACTCTAGAGCTTAGACAGCCATTTATATTCAGCTACTAACTATACAGTGTCTGCACAGAATTTAATTGATAGCTTTATTGCCTTATTATCCTGGAATCTGATGACAAGATTGATTGATTGACCTTCTTTTCCCCCTTCCTTCCCTGTTAAAACAGGAGTTGTTCTTATAGGGAAAGAAAGTAACTGTTTTATTTTACTACCTGTCACAGATATTACATGTTGTTAAATTCAAAGGAAGTTCATGATCATATTGAAAGGTCATCACTTGGACTTTACAAAGCCAGCTGTACCAGCCCAAAGACTTAACTACAGTGGCTGCAGCACATGGAGAAATAGAATAAAGTTGATACACTCATAGATTAAAGGAAGAAGATTTTGCTTGCCAAATTCTAATTGTGTTTTGTACGAGAACATATTGTACTCTAAAATTTGCTTATTTCATTTTATGATGTATTATGTGTTCAACATAACATTAGACAGTGAATCAGCCCAGATACCAGTCCCATGTGAGGCAGGCATTGCTCAGAGTGACCGGGGCTGTTGCTGAACTAGCTATTCCAATCTCCTACTCTGAGGAAACACCCTTCAAACAGACAAGAAAGCCATCTTACCAACTAATCCAGTTGGACTATTAAAAACACATTCCAACAGGGCTGATAGTTAAAACAGTAGGGTTGTCTGGCTGCCAAAAAAAAAAAAAAAAACCTTAATGTGTGAATCTACTGAGGGAAATCTCAGGTTATTTATTCATACTCAGAATCTCAAAAGGGAAAGCCCTGATGCTCTTTTGAAATGCTGGTCATGATGTACCCAAATGTGAGAGATTTAGGAACATTAATAAGGCAAAACAACCAATCTTTTTATACCATTACATAAGATGTAAATCTAAGAAAAGGATAATTTTGGCAAGCAAAACCTAATTCATACTTTGCCTTCATTCTACTTGTCTTCAAAGACTTCTATATACAGAACAATATTGTAACATATGATCTTAGAATTGATTACACACCACAATTACGGTATTTCAAATCACATCTCCCTTACAAACTAGAATAACAGATAGTATTACACAGGGTTATGTTTATCACTGTGAGGCTAAGACAGATACCTCTGCAAAATTAGTTTACCTTGTAACTCTTTCAAGATACAGAAATAAGTCTTAGGATCATAATGGCACACTTGCAATAGCAATTGTATACCACAAAGGTGACAAATACATGAACTGGTGGTGCTTGGAAAGGTCTCACTAAGGTTCATGTTGAGTTCAATGGGCCTCTCCTGCATGAAAAGTTGTGACTGATGTGAGACATCTTTTTCCAGTATTCCCCTTACAGATTAGCTTCATCCAGTAAAACAACTAGTCTGGCAATACTCAAACAAGCAGTCAAATCCTCCTGGGGAACAGATATTTTTGGGTCTTGCCTTCAATATTTCAGATCTGTCAGAAAGGTCAAATCCATGATATATAAATAGTAAGAAGTATGCCACTCATTCTCCTACCACACACATTTTTGGTAATGACACAGAACACTGTGAAAACTAAGGAAGAAAAAAAAAAAAAAAAAGACACAAACCAGAAAGAAATTTGAATAGATTAACTCATTTAGTTCATTTAACTCAGAGGATGTAAGAAAGAAAATCAGGAAAAGCAAACCCTCTGTTTTAAACTCTTAGAGTCTTGTATTTACCCTGTAGAGGTGTGTTCATGTACAAACAGGGAAACACATCACTGGGCAGGGTGATCTTGAAACCACAACTAGCACTGTACTCCATTCCTCAAAAAAAAAAAAAAAAAGGATATATGCAAATAAAATAAAAAAGCCAGAGTACAATGGCTTAAACCCCAGAATATAGAATCTGTGTAAATTATCATGACAGGATATTTCTGCTATGTTTAATCCAGACAAACCTCCTTCCTTAACAGGTAAGTAGCTTATGAAATTTGAGAGGCACTCAGTTATCAGTGGGTCAGAGTATTCATGGATCAACATGCCTCTTGAAATCTTGCTGTGAGTTTTAAAAGCTGGTTTGTTTTTTAGTTGAAGTTAACCAAATAAACCCAACAAAACACTGTAGCTGAAGTCAATGAATCAACCTACATTACACAAGATAAAATCCAGAAAATATACTGATGGTGAAAGAAGTGTGTCAAACTGCTTTTATTATGATGATAATTAATGAATATTTGGAAAGACTGTACTTCGAATATTGTAAAAAACCATTTACACCTGCAATCATAATGGTGTACCACCAACAGGCTTCAAGTAGGGCTAATATTCCCTGATCCTGCATTTGGATGTTTGTGACGCAAATGTTCACATGTGAGACATAGGAATTTAATCTCTGTCTATACTCAGGAGAGCCAGGAAGGGCCACAGAGCTCCCGGGCTTACAGCTAAAAAAGCTTCCCCTTACTAACAATGTCCAACCACCAGCCTACATACACACACTGAAATGGGCTAAAGCTAAGGTAAGGAAACACATCACTCAGTAATTCTTCTAATATGCCACCTGTATGATGAAAAAAGGCAACTCTTGCCCTAACTACAACATTCAAAAGGATAAGCAAGATTTCAGGTTGGGAGCTGCATACTCAGCCCTTTCTAAATCCTGCCTGTAGACCTCAAGGCGCAAAAGGGGTAAATAACAAAAAAGGGAAGCAAAGTGTCTCTACAGAAAGGACCATCTCATTCAGAAATTCTGATTTCCATCTGCCAATATCCCCTTCGTTTTGTCCAGATGAACTTTTGGCCAAAGGTACATGTGGTCAGAATGAATCCGCAGTAAAAATATGAAAAGCACAGTAGGGAGCAGAATTAGCACAATGTTACTCATCCAAACTAAACCAGAGATGGCAATAGGATGTTCCAGAAAGACTTATTTTCTTCTTTAAATGAGGAACCACTGGTTGGCTTTTAGAAGGCATTAGTCTTTGAAGATGTCCAGAATACTGAACTTTAACTTCAGCCTGGCTCTAGCAGGAAGGGAGCAACCAAGAGAACTGCAGTTATTGAGAATATTTAATACCAGAAACCAGTGAAGTGTTTCAATTTATTCTCAACAGGAAACTCTGAAGTGACCAACACAATATCTCTATAGTAATGAATTACTTTGATAAAATGGAGTAATATCCATTATTTGCATTCATAACAGAGACATTTTTTAACAGGAAAATTAAAAATACATGGGAGGTTAGAAAGAATGAGTAGGGCACATGTGAATTGCTGTCTTTTCTGTTTTACAGTGTATCAAAAAAGTATTGAAAATTAAAATATTTAATCTGAGCTTGCATTACGAAGTCACAATGTAACCTGATACCATTTGTGATTGACATATTATTACTATAGCTATAAAATGAATGGAAAGATAACAAACACAACACTTGTGTGGTTACTAAATGGCATGAGTGCCTGTGACCAAGTTCACTTTGGTGCTGAATTAGATACGTTGAATCAGTCCACCTTGTGAAATAACAATTTCTGACAAAGTAGACTGCAAACATGAAACCCAAATTTTATTTTCCATTAAACTGATCTCCAAGAACAACGAGCTGTAGTTTTTTGCTTGCTTAAACTACCAAGATTACTAACTAAAAAAAATAGAACAAGTATTACTGGGGGGACTACAGACACAGCCTCACATGTCCCTAAAGCCTTGGGCAGCTACAACAACACCACTGTGCTCCAGCAATGGCTAACTTCATCAATGGTTAACTCTCTCTGCCTGCCATCTGCTTACACCACAGTCAGAGAGGTGGCAAATGCTTAACGGGGAGGAAACTGATGACTGAGTATTTGGCTGCTATAATCAGCACAGCACTTATTTTTGGGTGATGAATCACCGCTTTTATCCCAGCCACACAGTGCTGGTACATTCACTGCACAGAAAACCTCTTTTATGGAAGGGGCTGGGACAGGGCAATGAACACCACTTGTGAAAGAGCTATGTCAAGAGACTACTTTGGGCAGACCAGCAGATCTTACAGTCAAAGCTTGCTGTGCACAATACTACTCACCATCACTCACCAGCCATGCATCGAGCTCTAGGAATATTACTTGTCTGGAAACCTCCAAAAGTTTGTTTATAGTCAGTAAGGATCACCTTTTCTTTCACAGAGAGTGAAAACAAGATTGAGGATGCAATGAAGCCATGTAAAGTGTTAGTCATGGTGTCCAGGGAGAAAGCTGGACCCACCTCCTTGTGGGCCACTTGCATTAAAGTTGCATCACATTACAACAAAAATACTTGAAGCTCTGTTAGAACCTTGAATGAACTTGCAAAAATTGGAAAATTGGGGGAAAAATGACTAAACAACATTTTGAAACATTCAGCTAAAGCACATCTCCAAAATCCCGCTCTCTACAAAGCCCTTGGCAGCCTCACTACAGGCTGCCCGGGACCAGGGCCAGGAGACCTATCCAATGCCATCATGGGCTAGAAATTGCACTCCAGCTACCTTCAAAGCCCACAGAGATGATAGCAAGGTGAAGCATCTTTATTTGGCACTGCAGGGCATGTGCTCTTCAGTGGTGCTGTAGGTTGTCAAGATTCATTTGCCCTTCTTCCCTTGCCTCTCATTCAGAATCTGGGACTGGTTCAAGGACTGACACGAGCTTTTGGTATATCCTCCATGGTCTCTTGAACACAGATTTCCAACTGCAGCAGCACTCTCAGTCACAGGGTACTTACATATAGGTCAGCAACGACTTTCTGTGGCATATCAGCTCTATCGCAAATGACAGCCTAATAAAATTATAACAGATCCACTGACATTTTGTCTCAGCATTAAGAGATGTGACAGAGTCAATGAACATACCACACACATTTCAGGGTGGTGAATGGGTGAGATCAGTGCTTTTGCTTTAGTGTTGACTTTGGTGGAATCCAGAATCCCCAACAAACACAGCAGGATTTCCTTTTGCTACCCCAAAATAGGCACCTCATAATTTAAACACCTGCCTTAGTATTGCCTCCTAAATTGCTCTGTCCTTTTCACTTGGCCTTTAAACTGACATCAGCAAGTGACAAGGCTTTTTTATAAGCTCAAGCCTGAGAATGCATCTGTCTGTATTAATGTACACCCCAAATATGTTCATTTTAGAATCCACCAGAAGAAGCTGAATAATAATTATTTACATAGAGATACACAAAAAGTATAAAATATAAACTTAAATATTTACATATAATCATATATACATATATGCATTTGAGTATATATTCATACTATACAATTAATTTATCAATATGTATAAAATATAGCTATAAAGACATATATTATAAAGACAAATTTTTGAGACCAGGGTTATTCTTTGAACCATAGAGCTTCTACTCAGTGACCTGCAAAACAACTGAAAAATCTATGTAAAACATTGACTTCACTAGAGTACCNTTCCTTTTTAGCTAGCTAAGCTTTTATTACTATTTCCCTCAATATCCCAATAGTTTGAGAATTTCCAACTATTTCTGCTTATGACACTTGGTTTCACACCAGCAAAACCCTAATATCAGCCTGTCAAAGATCAAAAGAAAAGAGAGTGAATTCTAATAAAATCAGCTCTTAATCCCATTAGATTTCAAGCTGTGCTCATGCATCTGTTCCTTGGGGGCCAATCACTAAAATGCCTTTTTCAGCTCTGCCTTCTTTTTTTTTTATCTTCCTCAGAAATTCAGTAGCCACTCACAACATTCAGCAAGAAATACTTTTGTAGTGAATATACAATATATTGTGGTAACCACTGGCCAGAAACAGATCCCTAATATACACTGCACATACACTTGTTGCTCCCAATTTGCAACCTTCTGAGTGTAAAACAGACCTAATACCACAAGACATTAGGCTACTGCTAATTTCCGCTGTAATCTCTGGAGCTTAATTGTAATCAATCATTTGCAATTCAATCATAATTCAAAGGATATCACAGCAATATCATACATCACTCTGTAAAGCAATGATGTCCATGTGAAAACCTCTTTATCAATTCTCATGAATCTGAATTCAAGCCCTACTCTTATTTTTTAATTATCACACACAACAACAGTAAATTTTTCAAAAAACCACAAAGTTCATTCCTCAACTAATGGATACATTAGCATGGATACATGGCTTTTAGAGTGACTAATACAAAAACTTTGCTTCAAAGCCACAATACAAATACAGTGAGGTGTTCTGCTCTGCAAACTATTCTTTCCATAACATAACATCACTTTCCAAAATAAGAACTTAAACAATCAATATTCTCTTAGTTTATTGTTAATTCCAGGCAGTTACAATTAAAGTATCAGTCCAGTCATCTATTAAGAGCCCAGAACAAGACTCAGCAGTACTGTGAATAAATTAACCCATACAGGAGATTTCAATAACATACATACAGAACTAAAATTTGTAGAAATTGTTTTGCATTAAGATAATATTTTGAACAGGACATGCAGACCAAGATGGGGGATTTCACAAAGGATTATCCCTCTGCTATGGAATATTCAACTTCAAAATTTCCATAGAAACAGTAAAGCCCTTTTGAACCGCTATCAGGCTACCACCACTATTATTGTCTGAAACACCTGAGCCCACATTTATGAAACTCTTTCAAATCTTTTGGCACCATATCAGAATGAGGGTGCCTGACATCTTGCATCCTGAATTATAAAAGCTTCTGAAAAAAGAGCATGGCCAATGCTTCAGCTGGAAATATACATATATATATTTAATAAATTAGCTACATCTGTGACTATATACACATCTTTAAGAGACTGACAGAATTAAAGACCTGTTCTACATACCTAGTTAGGTACATAAAACCCCTTTGTTCAACGCAAATTGGGAATGTAAGTGCTGTGGTGGGTCTGGAACACAGTCTGCTTACTATAAAGCAGAGATTTACCTACAAGCCATGTCCATCTGTCTTTCTGCTTCTTCCCTCTCCTCCTCTACATGGCTGCCACCAGTGTAAAACCAAAGGTGACCATTTCTCAACCAGCCTGTCAAACAACCACTGCTGTGTCGTAGCTGGTTAATCAAACATGTCCTTTTTGAAACCTACATGTGGGCACTTCATCTGCCACTTCAAATTAGTGACTTTGAATATTCAGGTCCATTTGCAAACCACAGCCTGTCCCAATCCATTATCACATGACACCTGGTCAGCAAGCAGATTGTAAATTAACATTTCCATCTTCTGCTGTAGCCTTTTAGTCATAGTAATTACAATAAAATCTCTTTAATCAGCAGACTCATAAAATAACCAAGATGGATGTCTTTTATTTGAGGAAGACCCTGTGATACACATTATGTCACCAGCTGCAGGGGGAGAATATCAGCCTTTGCTAAGGTAGCAAAGCAGGAAGCTTTCTCACCCTCAAGCCAGACCAGCTATTTGAGTTCCTCTGTGATGCAACACCTTCTGCTGCAATTAGACCAAAACAAATAATATATTTCTAGTTTTCTCTTCTATTCTCAGTGCATTTCCAATGATTTTAATAAAACAATCCCACAAAATGCCTGCAGATCACCTAAGCAAAGACAGACGTGCTCTGTAATATCATTTCTTCAACGTTCAAGGCAGCCTTTTCAACAGGGCTTATAATTAAGAATGCTTTTGATGGCGAAATTGGGCCTCCCCTGTTAATCAAAGGACCAAAGACACCCCTCAGCATGCATAATTCCACACTTCTTTGTTTCAGGGAAACCTTGACAGGAAAATAATGGTTCCTTCCATTTCTTTCTTTTCTGTCAGTTAACCAGGGAAGGTTATTCTGCTCCAGCCTTCCAACTGCTGCAGCACAAATTACTGAAGGGAGAAAGAGTCAGAGGCACACACTTCCCAGGAAATCTTCTGCATGTCTTTTGCAATGGGGGTGAATGAACTGACTTAGGCAAAATTGCCTTCACCGGAACCTACAGACCCAGAGCAAATACAGTGCTGGTTTAAATTCATGAAAATTACAGGCAACTGAAACAGTCTGTCCCTGAAACTAACACTTTCTCATTCTTCAGGTTTCCCCAAATATGATCTCAGCTCAGATCCAGCTAACCTCAGAGGTACAGCACTGCCAAGACTCTTCAAAGGCTTGAAAGACCTGGAAACAAAACACAACATAGTTTTGCAAAGCTTCTGTGTTGAAATGAACTCCACCTTTGAGAAATCTTACAAGGCTACCAAATGACTGCATTTCCAAGGAAAATTCTTAGGTTTGTAGGACACATCTGAGTTCCCAACTTGTAAAACTAGTTGGTACTCAAGACATAGGAATTCCTGCTAACACAGACATAAATCAATTAAAAGGTGCACAAAAACTAACAGCAAAAACATATGCAAGCAGAAAAAAATCTAAGATGCTTTGCTTTGTCTCCATCTTCAAGGCAAGTCAAAAAGTTCCAGATCCTACTTTTCAGTGTTTTGATTCTGTCACTGATTTATCCACCAGAGAAAATAAGTAAGTTTAATCTTCAGACAGTTGTGGAAATCACTGCAACTAAAGAGGTAAAAAGACCTTAGAAATAAACCATCTTCCTTTGCAAAAGCTTTTAATTCTTGCAAATTTCATTAATCATTCTTTTTACAAGGTGCAAGTTTAAGACAATAAATCTAAACCATACCTAAAACTTATCAAACTGATAAAGACAGAAGTTCTAGGGCAATCTCAGCCATGAGTTAAATACCCCCGAGATGTTACTCGCCAAAGAGGCTGTCCTTGTTACTGGGGCCAGGATTAGTTTATCACTATGTGGGTGTAACCAAAACTGTATTCTACATCCTCTGTGTCATTTCTGATGGACTGTTAATAATGGATCATTTGCAGCAGCTGCCCAGGGCACACCTGACCCCTCAGGCTACCAGCTGGGTGTTAAAGAACCCTGTCAGGCAGAGGAGTGTTTATTTGTCTTTACACCAGTGACTCAACCATGGTAACTCCCATTCGGGGAGGCATCAGCACCTTCACACTCAGCCTGAGCGGTCATGTCTGCTAATGGACCATCAGGGACTTGCACAATAAGCAGTTGCAGCGACCTAGACCATCAAAGATTCCAAAAATATCCCACAACTCAGAGTTAAATCACCCATTGTCAAACTCCCCGCCCTGGGGAAGGTACTGGGTATTCCCACCTGAACCTGAGCATATATAATCTTTGGGACTTGAGGTTCCACGCATCGGATCCAGAGGAGGACCAGAACCTCAGTAGGACTGTGACTGCCACTCAACAAGACTGTCACACTTTCAACAAGACTGCGACCATCAACCTCACCAACAGCTTTCCTCTCCTTTTACTTTGCACTCAGGGAGACCACATAATGCTCAGCATAGGACCTAATGAACTGTTTGTGTCCCAAGGTGCTGAGTTACACATCTGTTTTTGTAGGTTAAAACCAGTTTTTCTCTGTATCATTGTATTTATTGTGATCTTTTTAGTAAATTGTAACTTGACTTGTAATCTCTCTTGAGCTGGGTTCATTTCTCCTCCCCATTTACCTTTAAACCAGCACAGAGGCTTATAAAAATTACAGATATCCTTTCACTCCAGCTCTATTCCCTCTGTGCTATATCCCTGTGCCTCCCCCATACACAACATTCATAATTCACTGAATTTAGAGTCTTATTAGGAAAGGATCCATTTAAAGAAAACTTCTACATGAATTTTACATCAGTTTGTTCCTTCGGGTATTCCAGTATTCTTCAAAGAGAATGTGTCAGTAATTAATGCAGGTTCATAAGTTTCTTCTTAGGAGTCGGCCCACATATGTGGTTTTGTCCAACAGGATATGTCCCTCAGCAAAGGCCTAAGGAACACTGGGATCACTATTAGCTCCCAAGTGAACCATCAGCCACTTTAATGTAATTATCTAGAAGTCCTTCTGAAAGAAGTGTGGTCTTTATTTTTCATTCCTCATACAGAACTTGATATGATCTACATACCTCCTGTCCTGACATAGCCTATTCCTTTACTGGTTTTGTATTTCTCCTATGCTACCCAACTTGGTATCAAAAGACAAGTGAAAAAACTCCTGAAGTAACTGAAATATATTTAATATATTCTGAGGAAATATAACAAAGTTTCCGAAGAGAACATCAATGCTATCTTCTCACTAGAACCAGACAAAAGTAGTGGGAACTACTACCAATTCCTTCTGGTTTGCTGTTACAGAGGGACAAGAACTGCACTCCTAGGAGTTGCCATGGAAAGACATCTCATGATACAAAGGCCAAAGAAGAAAGAGAACCTGAGATGAGTAATAGATACGGAACTGCCCATTACAACAGCAGTTAAATCCGTTTCTATCAAACACCATCGTGTGGCTCTTAGAGAGGACTCAAAGGGGCAGAGTTACAAGATAACTTAGAGGGCTGCAGCAAGTCATATTTTTAGTTTTAAATCAGATAGCACTATGTCCCTAAAGGCCATTCCCACACATTAAACATTATCTCTTGCCACCCACAGAAATCACATGGCACAGCTTCTCTGTGCTCTACTCTGCACTTCATACTTAAACCATAATAAAAGCGTGGTCTTCTCACTACCTCCTTACCTCCTGCCCCTGAAATCACCTTCTCATCCACAATTACTGATTCACACTGTTATGCAATGTCTTCCAAAACTCTGACTTTCTTCCCAGACATGCTAGTCCAACCACTGGACCAGGAGAAAGGAGATTAAATTTGATACCAGAACATCTCCACCAATGAGAAGCCAATTTTTAAATTAGGAGCTGTTTTTAATCACTACCAACACTATATGGGCAACAGGGTTTTATTCTGATCTTGGCTACAGTCACAACTCGCAGAAAGAGCTATTAGTTTGAAGCTGAAAACTTCACAAAAATTGGACAACATTCTTGATGGATTTTTTTTCATGCACAATCAAATATTCTAACTGCAGCCACAGTCAGGGGACAAATACTAAAATTTTCCTTTTAAGTAAGGAAGTATACAACGTAAATGCCAAAGATTCAAGAGCAAACACCTTTAGATGTTCTCCGTGCCCTAGTGAATGGATTCAACCAAGTCTATGCACCAAGAACCCAGAAGCTGGTCTGTAAAGGCAATCCAAACCCAAAAAAACTTTCATGGATTACACTTGTTTAGTTTCTCACAACTTTTCTATGCCAAAGGTGCTGCATAGAAAAAGAGGACTGTTCCTGTAACAGCCCATTCAAGAATGTAGAAAGTTTGAAAAAATACAAGTAATCAAACAAACAAAAAATCCCAGATGTCTTGCCTGTATTCAGTAGCTTGCTTTCAAAAAGAAAGGAGTATCATTGACACGTGCTCCTCAGATTCCTTCTTTTAGGGCTTCCCTCATTTTCCCTCCCTTCTCCCTGACATAGCAAACTTAGATGGGGTGGGTCTTAGTAAGTGAAACATACTGCTTCAGTATTTTTCTAATACCTTTAATTAAGGAAACATTTGTCAATCTAAATTTTAAGCATAGTATAGCTACAATCCTGCAGACAGATATATCTTGTGTTTTGACACTGGAACCACAATCATTGTAAAGCTGGCATCCTTGCAAAAACTACATCGTGAACTCAGACTCACACAACACAGCAAAGCCCACCAACCTCTTTAAAAACTGCATATTTTCTACAGCATCACCATTGTTCAGGCACTTTCAGCTCTGATTCTTTGCTAAATAACTATCATTTTCCTTTCAAATTCCTTTTCTCTGCCACTTTGCAGCAGTAATAAACACAGTTCGTCCAGGTAACAGATGCCTTGCAGTTTGACACTGTTCAGAAACCTATTACAGTGACTGCTATAGAAAGGCATCTTAAAATGAAGCTCCTTTCCAACAGACTTTGAAACTATCTGAGCTTTTAAATGCAAGTGTATGAAGCTCATTTTCTTTTTAACACTTGAAGCCAAGCAGTTACCTTAACTGACCCAGCAAACAATAAAATGTCAAGCAGCAACTCTCTGAATTGGACATGCACAGCCAGCACAGAATGTGCAAAACAGCAAGGGCAGCACACACCACTTGAAAGAAAAACATTGGGCTTTTTTTTGTTTGTTTGTTGGTTTGTTAGGGAGTTTTTTTTGGTGTAGGTTTTTGGTGGGTTTTTTGAGTTGCAAGCAGTGACCACATTTGCTTTAAGCATCTAAAACACAATAGCAGATTGGAGTTGGGTGAAACAGATGCCTGTCACAGCATTTTTGTTTTCAAAGACTATTTAAGGAAAGGCTTAAAAGTGTTCACAGACCCACAGTGTCCCAAGCTCCCCCATTTTGCTCCAGTGCTACTCCAACAGTAACACTGCCACATACATTTTTAACTCCATATTGATGTTAACAAGCTCACCACACACATATTTTCATTATAATTATAACTGGGACATACAAATGGGGCATAAAAAACAAGTGTATTTCTCTAACACCTGTGAGGTGCAAGTAAGCAAGCAATACAACATATAATGTCACAGTCAAATGCCTCGGCTTTGGTCATGTACAATTTCTAGGCACCAATATCCTTCAGAAAATCCCTCCTGCACTGTTCTGTAGGTATGAGAAGTTTAAATAAATATGGATTCAGCTACACTTGTGCTGAGGGACACTTGGAAAATAAACTTAAAAAGCCATGTTCTCAAATACAAATGTGTTTTTGCACTGATTTGTCTACAGGATAAATGACTCGGGGTTTTTTTAGGGGTTAGGATGAGTTGGAAACCAGACCAGCTCCTACAAGAAGGGGCTCCAGTCCTGTGATAGAATTTCCTACATCTCAATGCAATACAAATCTAAACTGCCACTGCAAACACCACTAGGGGAGGAAGGACTGTATGGTTGTGTAAGGTCACTCACCTCATCTGGAGATGCCAGAGATTACAGCAGCATCAGTCATTGTATCTATGTTTGCATAAAGCACAGAAGCTGAGGCAGGGGCCACCTTCATTCTCCATCCAGTTTACAAAGAAAAGCTTTACAAACAGTTTTGTAGGGTTTTTTTAATTTAATTTCTATTAAAAACTAACAGATGAATCAGGTCTTACAGCATTAAAAAACTATATTCAGCATGAGACATGGTTAAAAAGAAAGCACCTCAGCTTATCACTCACCTCAGAGACTGACTATCCTTGAGCAAATACCTCAGGATCTCTCTCACTTCTAGAACTGTGCAACTATCACTGTCTAATTCAAATAAAACAGACACTCCCCAGGAATCTTCTTGTAATTATGGCAAGCTGCAATTAAGTCAAAATAGTTGTCAGGCTCTGAAAAAATAAATGAAGCAAAAAGATCTGGTTCACAAGGCTACAGGAAAAGCCCCAACGTTTGTAAGACCACTGTTTTTCTCTTCTCCCCACAGACAGTAACCCAGATACAATTTGGAATTAACTTAATAAACAATAAAAAGTCTTCTTCAGGAAATGTTGAAATGATGAAAAAAAAAACAAGAAAAAAAAAGAAAGAGAAAACCTAAAGTACTTGCTCAACTGTATGTAGCTTTTATCTGTCTTTTATATTTTGAGTTATGGGGGTTTTGTAAAATGCTATAAAAGCAGTCAGCACTGTTCTTTAGTTTTTGTCAAGTTTCAGACATTGATTAGGCATTGGCAAAGTTTTGCAGAGACAGGCTAGCAATAAATCAAAGGTTGATATGCTGTTGTCTTTAGGCACATGGAGACATCCCTCTGCTTTTACCAGATTTTCTATTATTGGGTTGATGTATTCTTGCTCCCATCTCAGCTGAGATCATGTACCACACAGTAATATGCAAAATGCCTCTCTATCAATATGAACAGGAGAGCACTGTACCATATTATTCATGAAAGATATTATAAAAAAATAAATTCACACATCTATTTGCTACATTTCTCCTCCCCTCTTACTCGCTGTTTACCTAGCTGCCAAAATCACTACATTTCAAATGCAGACGTGAACCTTACCATGAATATCAACTAACATCCTCTGACTGAGCTAGAATTTAAAATGTCAGTTCCAGGCAAACAAGTGAGCAAAACTCATGAGGGCATAATTTATTAACACTGTAAAATGAACCACTGCTAAATTTTTTTCCTCTAGTAATGACAGAGTTGGCCCCTAATCAGACATATGCACACTACAGGGAGTTACAGGATCACCCTAATTCTGACAGCTGATTCAGGTTTTTACATTTGCTTCAGTTCTTAATGAAATCCAGGCAAAACATAGAAAAAAACATATTCTATGGTAACAGTGATAGACTAGATCCTAAAACATATTCAGAGGATGCCCTGCCCTCAGAACAATGAAGAATCCCTTTGTAAAAGAACACAGCAGCAGAGGTCGCACGTGATGTGGAGGCAGAAACTCATGACTTGTTGTCCTAAAAGTTGAACCAGATATATTTAGAAAGGTTTGTTTAATGTCAAAACTTTGAGAACTAGGGTTTCACAACCTCAGAAGACAACCTGTTTAAGAGTGCTTAGCTATCATCAAAGTTACATGTTTCTTCCTTGGAAAACTAAACCTTCCAATCACAGTCTCAAAGAATACAAAATATTTATTTTTCTGCCTATAAGCAGCCTTTTCAAAAATTTGAATGCTACCCTTTTTTCTCCTTTCTATACTAAATAAATGTTTATCCATCAAGCTTCTTTCCAGTTATTTTATGCTGTGAATTACTGACTTGATTTCCCATTCTAAAACTCTCACTTCTCTGTACTGATCCTTCAATTAATGATTGTGGATCTCACCTCCAGCATATTGATTTTAATCTAGTCTTCTATAATGCCTGCAGTCCAGCTTGAAGTTCTCAGGCTTTATTGTCTTGGTTCTGGCCAGGATAGGGTTAATTTTTGCAGTAGACGGGAAGGGGCATGGCCAGGACCTGAAGGTTATTCTATACCACATCATGTTGTTGCCGGGGTAGGGAAGGGACTCTCTTCCCCAAAGCAGGGGTTCCTTGCAGTCAAGCAAGCATGGCGCTGGTTCCGAGCCAGAGGGAGCAGTCCAGGTGTCATGGCTGCAATCGGATCATGCTGCAAAGTGGGCACTTTTTGCATGTGAATTGCTCACCCCTCCTCTACACTTTTGTTATTAGTATTATTGCTGCTATTGTTCATTTTCTTATCTCATTACCGTTTCCAGGAAATTGTTCTCATCTCAACCTGTGATCTTTGCCTTTTGTGCCCCCAGTTCTCCTCTCTGTCCCACTGCACAGGAGAGGGGAGAGCAAGCGGCACTTGCTTTTAGTGGGAGCACTAAAATGGAGAATACAATTCCTAAACCATAACATTTGTATATCCACAAGAAGAGAGGGGGATCTTACACTTTATAACAAATACCTATGGGAAGGAGTAAAGATGAAGACAGACCCTTCTCAGTGGTCCCCAGTGAATAGACAAGAAGCAGTGACATAAACTGAAACACAGAAAATTCCATTTACACATAAGAGAAGAAACTTCTATATTATGAGGACTGTCAAACAGTGGAACAAATTGCCCAGAGATGTTGTGGATTCTCCATTCTTGGAGACATGCAAACAAGGACTGGGTACAGCTTTGAGCAACCTGTTCTGGGTGGTCCTGCTTGACCAGAGGGCCAGACCAGATCATACGCTGAAATGCATGCCTGCCCCAACTACCCTGTGATCTTGTGGTTATGTTCAACTGCATCCTACCATCCATAAGTTGATAACCCCACAAGAACAATCAGCCCACAAGACAAGAACCCCACAAGACAACCAGCACCATTTAACCTATTTCTTTGTGGTCATCCATATAGTTTGCTTGTGTATATTTGCAGTCATCCACATCATAATCATTGTACATTCTCTATAAATCCCCAAATTGTTTCTGAGATGTTGCACATGATTCCAATGAAAGTCTTGCTGAAGTTGCAAAGAAACACTTGGATTGTTCCTCCATCCTAGCTGAGCTTCAGTGTCATGACATCACTATATCAAGCAATCATTTCATAAAATCCATTTCACAAGCTCACTATATTCCATCCTTACATTTGTTTTTGTCTTCAATACTGTAATAAACTAGAATACTTCAATTCTATGAGCTTTATTACAAAACTATCATAAAAAGTCCAGCTTACACTTACTCATGACCACTTGCTTTTGAAAAGCTATGTTTTTTAGCATCTTTCATGGTGCCAAATTTGTTTGACTTATCTGCAATCACACGACCTTCCTTGTGATCCTGAGGGCACGCGGGGGACAGAATAAGGGAGACCACTCCAGGGAGTGAGGTAGACGGTGCAAGCCAAAAAGAGTTTATTCCAACTGGTACACAACTTAAATAGGGTCGGGGGGCTGGGTTCTGGGACCGGATGCACCCTAGGAAGGTTTTGGGGAAGGGTCTGGGTAGGTCCCAGCCAAACAAGGCCACGATCCCCAAAATTGAGGGGACAGGGGCAGGGATATGCCACATAGGGGGTTATTACCCAGCTGCCAGTAGGAGGCAGTAGGGAGTGAGTTACAGGCCATGTGAGTGGAATTTCCCAATGGGGTACATAGGAGACCCCTATAACATTACAAAATCTTGAAGCAGGACACGACTCCCAAGCCGCAGGCTGTCCCTAGGCATATCAATAGTCTATGGAACAGCAAAGTGCAACATCCATCACAGGTCTGTGTTGCTGAGGGAGCTTCTCAATTGCTGGTAGCCATCTCCTCCAACACTTCCTTTTTTCTCTCTTTTAAGAATCTATTTTCTATGTGCTGTCTTCTGGGATCTTACCTGTCCTTTATGGGTTTTACAAGGTAATTGCTCACAGACTCAAAACTGCCTCAATTGCTTGGGTAGAACAGAATAAACTCCACACGAAGCTTACAAACCTGAATGCTTCTAACTCATGAAAGAGTTCTTCAACCTTTTCCTGCCCTATTCCTTTCACCTTGCTGAGCTTCAACAGTGCTACATAGCTGATCCCAATCAACTTTCTTCATAAAGACAGAAGACAGGTAGATTAGTATCCCATTTTCTTCTGCCATCCATTATTTTCTCACCTTCTCCTTTAGACCCTTTGTCTCCCTCTACTTACAGAAGGTTTTTGCTATTTACAAGACCTTATTTTGCTGTGCATCCCATCCCTTACTATCTACAGCTCTGCAGTTTTTAATCTGTCCAGCATGCTTTTAATGTTTTTCTATCTTGAATAACCATAGTGCTGAAAGAGTTCAAAAACATTTCTCCCTATCCTCCCCATACTGCTGTTCAGATACTTCACTCCAGGATTAGCCAACAGTCTCAAATTAAGTCTCAGCTTACCTGAAGAGAAAAACTGCTAAATGATCTCAGGTATTTAATATTCTTTTGTAACTGTATTTCAAAGCTGCACTAAACAAATCAGAGAGCATCAGCCAAGCAGTACACCCACGTTCACAACCTTTCTTTACCTAATGATAATTACAGATTGTACTACAGACAGCCTTTAATAAACAGCATCAGGTTCAGAAGGAAGACATCTGTAGGGACCTTTCTGTTGCCATGGAAATATCTTCAGGCCAAGCTGTCTTTAGCTTCACACATTACCTCTGTATTAACCTATCATTATGCTTTTCTTTGGGTATTAGTACAAATTATGGGCTAACTCACCCCAATCCGATTATTATAAATTATAATTATGCCTGACTGTAAGGAATTGCAAAGGAAAAGGAGTGACAAATGCTACACAACAGGGTAAATTCTTGGACTTCCAGACAAACTGAATATTTGCCTGATATTGTATGGCTTTTATTCCATGGAGTTCTTAATATTTGCAGCTTGTGCCAGCAACTGGGTTAAGTCAGGGCTCCCAGTAATCACTAGTTCACTTTCTGAAGGCTAGTGACCAATTCACAACTGTATTTTTTTTCACATCATCATAAAAGTCTAGATGAAACTTAAGTTGTGCAAGTTCAAAATATTAAACAGATGATTACTTTTTGAGACTATGTGATTAACGCAGTAACAATGATGAATGCAATAAATAGCAATAACAAATGGTGTGGAACGCTAGAGCAACAAGCACAATAAATGTGTACAACAGACACTCATAGGAAAGACCTTTTGCTTTGAAAGATCCCAAAATATTTTGCAACTATGTACACACAACACTGCAGAAATGTAGTCATCTCAAAGGGTAGATGGTATTAAGCAACTTGCAAACAGCACACAGCATAACAGGGACATCTTTAACACCCACACAGAATAAACAGGATCTCAGTTTTTGAGACTTCATCCAAAACACACCCACAGAGCCAAGTGCATGGTATTCAATTTACTTATTTCATATAAATGAAGCAAGAAATTAACCCCTGCTAAGATATGACCCACTGGTCTCGAGAAGACTGAGGGATCCAAGCTTGAAAGTTAGATTGTTCATAATTAACAACAGCATTTTGACTACTTCTCTAAAATTACACAAGATATAACTGAAAATGTTCCTTACTCTGACAGTATCTCATACTGTCAATAACTTTTAAACAGAAAATCAATTAGAAGTTTTCCCTAATGGCTTCAATTGTGACACTGATTTTTGTCAAGTACCTAATGATAGACTTTTGAAGACAGTCATCAAGTTTGCTGTCCAAAGAAGCACAGTCAACCTCTTAAGCATGAACTGAATGACATAACTTGAAATCCTAAAAAAACAAATTTAAAGAGAATCACAGGAAATACAAAGCTAAGGCTGCTGGTCCTTACACAGTATGAACCACATCTGTTAGCAAAAAGAATTTAAGTGGAGTTTCTCACAGAAAATCATAACAAAAATATTTTCTAGTTAAGCTTTTTTTCTGTATTTTTCTAATACATTGTAACAGCAAAATTTAAAAGAAAGTATTTTTATCAGGTTGTCTAGGGTGTGAACAGCAATTTACATTCTATTTTTGAACTACCAACTCACATAAATCTGTGGAAATCTATGCAGAGACACCAGAAAATCTGTGATTGTTGCTCAGAAGTGATATTGAGTTCAGTCAACAATTTAAAACATCTGTTTTCATAATAAAAGGCAAGATTTTCTCTTTTTTCTTATATCTTTCTTTCATTTCTGCTTGATCTTGTTCCCTCCAATGAAGGAAAAACAAACAACTCTTCAAAAAGAGTAAGCAATGGGTTTTTCATGCAAACAGTAAAATAATAAATACTGGAGAACAGGCCTTCAGGCTGAAAATCTTCACATAATAACAAGAAATGGCCTAGGTACCACCAGCCAAGGAATTAACTCATCACCTTGGTCTTTCTGCCCAAGAGCAGCACTTGCATTACACCAATGCAAACTGACATTAAAACCTGATGTTACAAGAGGCAGTAACCCCAACTCCATCCTGCCCCCAACCTGCCTCCTCTCTCATGCTGCCACAGGGACTTGCACAGCAGCACCAGGGAAATGGTGAACTGAAAATCATGTCCTCCTCCCAAAAAATTATTCAGTTTTATTGTGTACCCATTCCTCAACCTGATGCATAGGAACGCTCTGGTGGTGATGAGGAAGGAGCTTCGGGTCAATAGAGAAGACAAGGTGGGAGGACACTACATGCTGGCAGCAGTGCTGGCTTATGCTATGGGATGGTGGTGATGATGAAATGAAAAGGCAGTCTGAGGGCAATATAAAAAGAACACTGGCATCTGTCCTAGTGGTCAGAGTCCTGTGTAACCAACTCAGTTCAGTGGTGCCTTCTGTGAGTAATCCTGCTGGGATCCACAGGACCATGCACAGACCACTTCATTGTACCACTGTCCCTAAAATGTTTTTCCTGTGTGTTTAATGTATGTGACTGCACACCAGCATTTGTGCAAAACTCTCCATTCGTTTGGTGTTCATGATGAACAGCCAACACTGAATGAGACAAGAGGGTGTACTTGTTATTCCACTGTCACCAAAGGCAGATTGATGCTCTGTTTCCTCCGGAAAACTACTTCAAGTAATATTAAAGCTTTCTTATTCATGTCATAGAAGATACAATCCAACTTCAAGGTTTACTGAATGCACTGCTGTACACACCCACCAGTCAGGCCTCAACACTGTGGGGAGCCGAGACTCTGCAGTGTAGAGGACTCAGTGCCTCCATGAGCTCCAACTTCTGCTCCTGGCAGGGCACAGGAGACATATGCTACTTGTCCTGTCAGCCTTCCTCTCCAGAAATCCTCCCCCAGATGAAAGTGTCACAGGGGTGAGGCTCCATGGATGTGAAAAACACACCCACCAAACTAAATGGACCCAAAGTATATTGGGCAGTACAGCCAACGATAAACTTTGGGTGGAAGAAAAGGAGAACTGCACTTCAGAAGCTGAAGAAGTTAAAGACAAATGCTGAGTAACCGTGGAAACTCATAAGGTTTAATTTAAGCTGTATTACATCTGAATGATCCCTGATGAACAGCAGCCACAGTAAGCAGGTCAGGAAAAGTAGTATAATTTTTTAATTAAAAGACAAACTAAGATCTTTGCAGATCTTAAGTTCAATACAATTCCAATTAAAAACAATGAGATAGCAAATCTAGCAGCATTGGTCTCTGGTAGTGTCACTGGCTTTGCAAGCAATATATTTGCAAAAAACAACAGATGTATTTAAAGAAGTAACCATTAAACCCATGAGCACTTTTCATATATAAAACATACAATCCTCTTATTTCGGAGGGATCTTTTTTTTACATTTCACAGTAGACATAGAAAGGAATCAATGAAAACATGTAAGTAGGTAATGGCCAAAGCATGATGTGCACAGAGTTACACTGTCGAGGCAAGAGGGCTTCGCACTCAGCAGCACCATGCCAAGAAAGAACTTGCCACTTGACATACAGAAGTTAAGTGAGAAGACCGATGCTAATTAAATCAAGAGATTGGCACTAAAGGTCATGTTACTTTATATGCAGAATTCTTGGCCCTTTAAAGAACACTTTACATATGGCATTTATGCTTTTTACGTAACATTTCAGAGACTATCCTTATATTTGTTATATCAGACATCCAGCAACAAAGACTTGTAGAACAAACTTGCAATACTGAGTGATGAGGTAGTAACACAAAATGCATATGGTAAAACTAACCCTTACAGTGCATTACAATGATGATTCATAAATTGAACACACATGTAAATGTTGTTCTGGTGGTAGTGGGTTATATTGCAGCAGCTCTCTTGGGAAACAAAACATTTCCTTTAAGAAGATGGTGTAAGACGCGTTAACACATTCTTTTAAATGCTGCATGGAAGACAGACACGGGCAAAACGGTAAAGACCTCCTATCTTTCAAGAATGAACTTCAGTTACATAGAGGACTTTCCTGTCCAAGAAAAGACTATGAGGATGATCTGAGAAATTAACATTCTACAATATATAAAACAGATAATATGCTTTGGTTTTAGAAAATGACAACTAAAGTCCTGTGATAAACATCAAAATCCTGATTGACATGGAAACTGTTCTTCACAACATAAGAACAAAACAATTGGCAGACAACAGGTATAAAATAACTGAAAATAAGTAGACTACATTTACCACCACATTGCCACAAGTGTTCTGGAAATTAGAAAGATAAATGAGCTAAAAGATGGGTTCAACAATTTTACTGGGAAGAGTTCATTAGTGGCTATTAAACACAATGGTCCGAGTATAGCAACGGGTTTAAAAACCCCTAAAAAATGCTGTCTGATCAAAGTTATGTCCAAGGAAGGATCACACAGTACAGATCTTTTTCATCTTCCCTGTTTTCCTCACCTGTTGGAGACCCTGCTGGAGTGTGTGACCACACGGACCTTTGGCTTGACTTGCCATGGTGGTTATGGTGATTCTGAATACATCAGCCCACTACTGCTATCACCTCATTCCACACAACCAGACTGGAACCATAAAATGCTTTAATGCACAGTATGTTTCATCACATGCCCACAAAACAAAGGTTAAGTGTCAACTTAGCTCCTTGAGTGGATAACCACTAAAAATGTCATACTGTGTACTCAGTCAGATGCCATTTGGATAGAAATCTAATGAATGGGTTGCAAAGTTTTTACAAAAGTCAAGCGCTGCACTTCGATTTAAGATGAGTACTGAAATACACAGGGTTGATGACTAGACTTTGAGCATGATTTTTAGACTGAGGAAACATGACACAGGGGTCAGCGCAACACAGTAAAGATGAAACTACACATATTAGATAAAAAGCTAGTTTTTCCTATTAGGGACACAAAGTTCATTTGAACATCATCTAGTGTAGCATTCACTTCACTTCCTGAGAAGAGCAAAAAAAGAAATACCTGGGTTTTGCGAAAGGCACAGACTTCCTTGTTCTTATCAGGGCACAATGGAAGCAGCTGTTTTTTTATCTAATAATTTGTTACTGACTTAGAAGCTGGTTAGCCCAGATAAACTCTCCTCCATACATTCTTCCTTGACAACTGAACTCAGATAAGGTTCTCCAGCTAACACCTGACCAGATTAAGATGTTCAGGGCATTCGTGACAGGAGTGCTTTCCTGGGCCCAGCAGAGCCCAACCTTATTTTTGATTCCCCTCCCCGAGCTTATGAGAATGATGAGAAGTTCTTTTACTTCCTCAAGGTCAGGTTTGAAGTGGTGGGTAGCAGTGAACTAGATGATTTACTTGGGAGGAGATGAAGTCTGAATTCAAAATCAGACTGAGCCTGGAACTGAAGCTGGACCATAGTGAATACGTTTATCTGCATCTCATAGGAAAAGGAGTTTTTCTGAAAGCCTCAGTTTAGGCACTTTTTGCCTAGAGCAAACTGATAAATGAATTTTAGGAAACATGTCTAGAAATACACAAAGTGCTATAGATAAAATACTGAGAACAAGAAATACATAATGAGAACAGTCTTAAGCACATACTGAAAATCCTGGATGCTGCAAATGCTTCAAAATCTTTATGCTGTATGGAATAGAAACAGTGTCCAACCAATGACAGAATTATCCATATTGATCACTGAATGTAAAATGCTCATTTTATCAAGTACCTTCTGCTGTTTGCCCAGGACCTTCATTTTTAAGTCATTTCACTACAACTAGGCAAGTTACAACCTTGCAATTTCATGCTCGATGCATCACTTCCAAGTTATGAAGCTCCTTTTACAAAAATTGGGAGTTTATTAATTTCAAGTTCCTTTCTCAGGATGCATATTAAGATTACAGAATCACAGAATGGATAACTTGGAAGGTACCACAGTGGGTCACGTGGCCCAACCTCCCTGCTTAAGCACAGTCATCCTAGAACACATAGCAGAGGACTATGCCCAGACAGTTCTTGCATTTCATTAACACTTTATTATTACTCTTTAATAATGCTCCCAAAAAAATAAATCTATGACTGTAGACAAAAACAGAATCATGTCATGGGCAGTATCTTGAGTTGTGTCATCTCATGTTTTCCTACACAGAGCAGTAACTACTGGTTCGTGACACTCAGAATAGAGGGTATATATTGTATGGAGTTTGCTTTTCCTCCAGGTCAGCAAGGAAAGGGATCAGTCTTTATGTTTCTCCAGTGTAAACTTGCAAATCGTCTGTTTGGGGCTCTTCTGTCAAGTTTTATAGAAGCAAACAAAAGCCAGGGGGAAAAACCATTCCTGCTTACAGAGTCTCACTATCTCACAGATGAACACATCCCATCTACAGAATTTACTGAAGAAGGAAATATGATGTACATCAGGCTTCCCTCCTTGAAATTACTGTATTTGAAACAAAAGACCTCACTGCTGAGGATGCCTTGGCTCCTGGAGAGGTCTAGGGGCAATCAGCAGGATGACAAAATAAATAATGATACTCTCACACCATTGTTCTTGTTCAGTCATGCCAGGACAATCTTACTGTTTCATGTGAGATAATGATGCAATAAATCTTAAGAGATCTCTGCCACTGCATTTTTAATTTTTTTTGTGGTGTTTGTTTGTTTTTGTTTGTTTGCATGACATGCTCCGAAGATTTCTAGGAGGCAAATGCATCACCCTCATAAAGGCCTTGATCCTTCTGTAGCTCAAAGGGTTGATACACTCCACTAGCAGAAACAGCACAGGTTACACGGAGGTGCTATAAAGGATGAGCCTCAGATACACCCCTGCACGGTATTTGAAAACTGCTGTTGTGTGATCCCTCATGCACAGAAAAACAGCTTTTTAAAAAAAAAAAAATCCCCACAGCAGATTCCATCAGAAAAAAATATGAGTTGCAGGGAAATCTCCTATCAGCCTAACAAGGGCAGGCTGTGCTGTCATGCAGCTTCATTATATCATGTAATGTCACTTAGCAGTCTTTTGCTGGAGTCAAAATGCCTTCCTTGTTCAGTCACTTAGCACCTGCAAACTGCATGGCTTAGCCTAAACAGCATGTCTCATCCACATGGCTCGACTAAAGGCACGATCCATGAATTAGGGCAGCACTCTTCCCCTTTGCTGCATGTCCCTTCTGCTTTGAATCTGCTTTGGCATTTGCTTGACTCCTCAGAAAGCCAAAATTTTGTTGGGATTTCCCTGCCCACTCCCTCCAGGCTACTTTTATGTCAGATTGTTAAGCTGAACCAGCTCACTGAGCAATCCCACAAGTACCAGCATCAGTTTAGGGATAGCAGTTGAAGAGTTGGGGAAAGGAGGAGGTGGGAAGATCAAAGGAATGGGAGAACCTCTTCCAATGCCTGACCTAGCCTCCACTACAACTAATGGGTAGATTATTATTACAAGGAGTATTAAACCTTGTTAAGAATGGTGAGGACAGTCTTGCATTTGGCCAGTTTGCTAAAGCAACTCTGCATCCCACACAAAAAAGCGGAGGTCACAATTTAAAACATCAGCACAGGAAGTGGAGGTTTGTGTGTATGCAACAGGACAGGGGAACTGAGGAGCCAGCAGAGGAGCACAAGCCACTCTCAGAAGGTACACAGCACAGATATTTGTTCCAGGCCAAGATGGATGGGGCTTTGAGGAATGTGACCTAGTGGAAGGTGTCCCTGTCCACAGCAGGGGGGCTGAAACTAAATGATCTTTAAAGTCCCTTCCAACCCAAACCATCCTATGATTCTACAATACCTGGCCATGCCAGGGCCCAAGAGCAGCCTAACTGCATCAGCTCAGAACTCAGCAGGGGCAAATTTATCCAGAGATACACCCTAGTAACACATTTGGCTTCTTCTGATCCCAGAGGTGGCTCATACCTTAAGGGCACAAACCCAAATGGGTGGGAGTACTTATCCAAACACAGATCACAGTCCAAGCTGAACACTGCTTTAAGGGGACTGGAGGTAAAGCAATGCAAGTGTCTTGCACTACTGAGTTCCCCTGCAATGCAGGAGGTAAGACATTTTTAAAAAAAAAAAAATCAACATTTCAGATAAAGTTTCAATGGCCTTTTTTTCCCCCCCCTTCTTTTTTAAAATCAAAAGGTTTTATGGAGCTACAAACCAAATGCAAATAGCACTTGCCCAGCTTTCAGGAGACATGGCTAATCAAGGTGTAGAAATAAGTATTTTTTTTTTAAATGCCAGTTCTCTGCAGAGTTTTGACACTGTATTAGAAGAGATCGGGACGACAAAAATTAAATATGCTAATCAGTGATTGAAGGGAACACCCAAAACAGCTACTAGGGGAGACAGATTTGTGAAACCTACATCTGGCTTTCACAGCTGCTTGAGAAACGATCCACACAAGGCTCAGGTCAGCCTGCGGCTGCAGGCAGGCTCAGGACTGGTACCCATCACCACACCGCAGGCAAGCACTTCCCAGATTAGCAGATGGGCACAGCAGGGTCTGGTACAGGATGGCAGGAAGCTCCGACAGACAGACTGCCAGTGCAGGATTTATAGGGGGGATGGTGAAGGTCGATTATCAAAAATGTAACCTTTTGGTTTTTCACATGGCATGTTTTTCTCTTAAAGTTCCTACTCAGCAGTTATTCATTACCAGTTTCCTCCTGTTAAAGAAATTACTTGGTTGGCATGGCAACATATTCCTACCACGAATTTCTATCCCTCTGCCTCCTTTCAACTGCTGAGGACTAAGAGCATCACTGGTCCCCCTTCACCCTTTCATGCCATTACCGCCTATACCCTACTCCTTCACATGGGCTTTTAATTAAATTTCATCTGGCATCCATAGGTGTGTATGGTCATCCTGTTCTCTGGCAAAGAAGTTCTGCAGTGGAGCTGAGGACTGAGCTGTGGTTCAGGAACACACGCTCGATATAAACAGCAACTACTAAACACACAGGAGAAATGCCCAGGGCTCAGTTATTGACCTCTGTTATGCATCTTTTAGATGGAAAAAATTCCTCTTTGGCAGAAAAATATTTTTCCTGTATTTTCAAATGAGTAAGGCAAATCCATGTAATGTTATTACAACATTTTTAAACAAAAAGTTAGCTTAGCATAGCATGCACTCCAACTACATGCGCTGATGTAATTTGCACTCAGCATCAACTAATGGATAACAACAAAAACATTTACCTTTTTAGAGATTATACAGTTCTAGAAATCATTTGAATGAAAGAAAGAAACATACTAAAAAATCAGTGTACACAATAAAGAAAACATGTCTCATACACACTTAATCTTTGCATTTGATATGAATAATATTAGTCCATAAAGAATATTAAAATTAACTACTTCACAAAAATATTGCTTGTTGTAGGATGCATTGGAAATTAGTTTAATAGTAGAGTTTAAATAAGACTAAGAACAGGCATCATACCTAATACATCACTCTTCCTTAAAAGGAAAGGACATTTAGTCTAGTTGATTTCTTGACTTTTAAACACTTGTAGAGATTACGGTAGCAGTTTTTATAGATTTAAGGTTCCTGCATGGTACCCTGGCCCTAAGTTGGTGCCATGAGAAAGTAACAGAACTCCTCCTGTTCTTCAAAACTAAGCAGATATTTACATTCTCTGTGGAATGCTTAATATTCAGTACCTTTCAAGAACAAACCCACAGCATGCTTTCTACTGTGGACAAAATATTTCATACTCTGCATATGTGACTTGGATTTATGTGGTTGGATATCCAGAAAAATTTCTTCACTGAAACTGGTTAAGCATTGGAACAGGCAACAACCCAGAGAAGCAGTGGAGTCATCATCCCCAGAAGTTTTCAAGAAAACAAGTAGACATGGCAGTTTGCAATGTGGTTCAGTGCACTTGGTGGTATTAGGTCAAAGATTAGACTTGATCTTGGAGATCTTTTCCAATCATAATGATTCTGTGATACTTTGAGCACTATTTTGTTTCTTTTCAACTTGAGGTTTGCGGACAGGAACTTGCAAATATCACTGCAAATGTTTCTCCATAATCCATTTAAAGCTACCAAATTTCTAGATAAGGCAGTTGTTTTATTGTTCATCCTTTAACAAATATTTGATCCTTTTCTGACAACAATACGGTCACAATCTATGCAGTGAAACTGTGATGAAACTCAAGGAAATTTTAACCTAAGAATACATTAATGTTTTAGTATTCAATACTAACAACATACATATGTATTTTATGTTAACAGCTGTCTTAAATGGTCTCTTTATCCCATCAATACTACGAAGGGTTATTCAGGAAAAAAAAAAAGCTGAGCATATTTCATGTTCCAGACAAGTTATTCACCCTAAATCCATTCATGAAAACAAGTATGTGCAGCAACAAAGGATAGAAAGTCAAGTTTCAACAAGCCAGACTATAAACTGCTTTACAAGAGCACATGCAAGTAATACTTACCTTTCCATACCAGATTTTTAGTTTATTCTGTAACAATTAATACTATTCAGAAGCCAACTGGAATGTTTTGGCTCCTATTCTATTTCTATATGCTGTTTAAGAAGTTTTCTATCATGAAAATCAATACCTTTTTTGGTGCCACATTTGCACAGAATGTTTTAACCTGCAGAACAGTAGCTCTTGCAGACCTAACACTTTAATCACTTTATACCTACACCTGAAACCAGATCTGTGAAATAACCTGAATTCAGAGAAAAAAAAAAGTCTTAAAGGTGTTTTAGTCCCCCCACCCCCTTTTTTTTTTTCTGGCTTAGAGAACATTCCTGCACACATCTGAACTGCCATAACCATAGAAGAGTTAACAGCAGACAGGAGCTTCCCAAACTGATGTTCTGCCTTAAAAACCACAGCCCAGACTACTACTACTTCCACTTTTCTTTTTTCTTTTGGTTTTTTTTTTTTTGAAAGCTGTCAGTAAGGCTAGTACTTTTTCTGCTTTTTATTCAAAAACCTAACAACATGTTAGTATAAAAGCCCTAAGTACCCTGTTAAACATAAGGTTTATAGTACAATGAAGTTATCAGACAGCACTGTTCCTAAAGGAGCAAAGCCAAAATCTTTTGTGCATCACAATGTTCTCAACACCATAGCTTCCACAAACCTCATCATATGGACTCTCTAAAAATCCACAATTCTATTCCACTGTGACTAGTGGGAAAATAAGTCAAGAGTCTGTCACAGGAAATGTTCTTGTTGCCACCATCTATATCATATTAAGCTCCTACTTTATTCTCAGGATGGCAGTAGGGACGTGCAAGACAGTTCATGGTTTTACAGGTCAAAACCTACACCACAGCCTCTGGTTATCAGGAAAATCTCCGTGGAGCTCAAAGAGCAGTGAAAACTTGCAACACTAAAGGTCAGCTTCTGCTCATGTGGTCCCCAGTCTACACACTGACAGGTACCAGGGCAGTATTGCTGTATGCTTCCTTTTTGCTTGCGCGTTCTGTGAGTACATGCTATGATTTACCACTGTATGGGTGAGAAGAAACTTTCATCAGATACCCTGTGGTCACTCCAGTGTTCTCATAACATCCCATATGGAAAAACCAAAAGGACCACTCTTTGTGTAGAAGCCGCTGTGGTAATCAGCAGTAGCTCTGATGTAATGACCTTTAAGCCAATGGAGTTTGAGAACCTGAAGAGTGAGGAAAGAATGGTAGAAACAAACACCTAGTCCACATCAATCTAGACCCTCTACTATAGGAGAGCAGAAGTTTTCAAGAAACTAAGCAGGGTCCCATGAGAGGTATCTCTAAAAGGGTCAAAGAACACAGGAGAACTGAAAGATCTTTAAGAACATCAAAGCACAAAAATAGTATATGTAGCCACTCAGAAAAGCAAGAAGCATCAGGAGACACATTTGGCAGACATGAAACACATGATGGAGCTCCAGCACAAAAAGGTAGTATATCAGGAGAAGCAAGTAAAGGATGAACACAGAAATATCACACAGGTATGGCAGGGGTAGTGTTGGTAAAGCCAAAACCCATCTGGAGTTCAGATCTGCAGGGAATATCAAACACAACAACTTCTACCACTACATCAGCAGTAAAAGGATGAACAAGGAAAATGTGGGTTGGTGGCTGAAAGGGGTGAGTTATTGACAGTGAACACCATCAGGGCCAAAGTACTCCACTGTCTTCTCTGCACTGGCCTTCACCTGCATGCCTTCATGCTTACAAACAGGGTTCAAGGCGAAAAACCACCAGCCATGAATAAGGACTAAATCACAGGGATAACCTGACAAAAAATGAACCCAAATGAGCCCATAGGTCCCACATGCCTCCACGCACAGGCAGGACAGCTCACTGACATCCTCCTTCCAGCACCTTTCTCGACTGTGTGTTGAAGGTGCTGGAAACCATGAGAGATGCCTGATAATGAAAGCAAATGGTGCAGTCCTCTTCAAAGAAGTCCAGAAGGGTTATCTGAGGCACTCCAGAGCACTGAGCCTCCCTTTGGTCCATGGAAAAATTATACAAGTGCCCTGGGATAAGACTTCTGGGTCTGGGCACCGTGAAGGAGAAGGTCAGCGGGAACAGTCAGCTTGGATTCACCCAGGATAAAGCATTTGATATTGTCAACAGTCGCAATCACATTTTTCCTTTCTCAGTCAACAGCTGTCCCTCTTCACCAAGAATTCCCTATTCCACAGTGCAAAAGAGAAGCTGATTTTCATCAGTTTACACCTTCCTGTTCACAAACAGCAGTTAAGAATTAAAAGAGCAAGATCACTACAGAAGTCCAGCAGCAAAGTGAACAAGAAAACATTCGGAGTCACCAGGTACCCAGTACTTGAGAACTACCAAGCCAGAATACAACTAGGCTGTATCAAAATCATCTATCTGGCAAAAAGCTATCAATGACAGTGGGAAAACATTGTGGAAGGGCACCTACTTAAAAAAACATAACTAAGCATATCTGTAACCCTGACAGGAGAGGGTAATGCTGCTGCCTTCCAAGGACAAACCAGTAACTCACCTCCACAATGACATAAGCTGCACATAGACCATGGCAGAAGAAGATCAAAGCCAGAGTCAGTCTTGGTATCGATATTGATCTCTAGTGTATATTATGAAAGTAGGAAATGAGCTACAAATGTCAACAGAGCCAAAGGAGGTAGGATGCATGTGACATCTGCAAGGCTGGTGTTTCCCCCCCAGGAACAAGGGGAATGGAATATTTGGAGGAGACAGGTCTGGGGACACTGATCTGACATGATCCTTTCTATGAACAAGCCTCACTTGGGAAGACCACTTGTCCTTCCTCTATTGTGTTACCAGTAGCTCTCCTCTTCCTTGTTCCTGCCCACCCCATGAGCTGAGTCTTACCATCCTTACCTGCTTAGGCTCCATCCTTGGCCAATGGTGAGCATGAACAGTGACCTCTGCAGGCAGGGGAGGATAAACATCATGTTTTGTTGCTGCTGGCTTTTTTTTGCCTGTGGTTCCTATGGTTTTCTGGTATGTTTAACTGATGCAACCAAGCAATAACAACATCTGTAAAAGGATGTTTGTGAAAGCAGATGCCTCCTAAATAACCATTTATTAAATACTCATCCTTCCATTGTGAAATGGGACTGGGTGGGGGGAGATTGTGGAAAAAAAGAATTTAAAAAACATTTTAAAAAAACAGAAAACACAGTAATTTATGTAAGGGCTCATCTCCACAGGGACAAATAAGGAAAAAAGCCAATGATGCTAAAAAATATATACAGCTCTTTCAGTACTTCCCCAGCAGGATACAGAACAAGAGTAAAATATGCATTAAAAAGACTATTTATAAGGCAACCTCCAATAGAAAAGAAAAGCCAACAGAACATGAACAAACAAGTGAAATCTAGAAGGAATCCTTTCTCATAATAAGCAACAAGGATTAAAATAATGTTGGTAATATCATAACATAAGGGCATTCGTCTCATGCTGCTGAAGTGTTCTGTGATACTATACATTACTGAGTTATATCAGCTTATGCTTATTTTTCTTAGGCTAGCTGACATATAATAAAAGTATAATAACGGTGCACACTTACACAATACTTCTCACTTCAAGTGTCCTTAAAGAAACAAAGTATAGCCATTACCCAACTGAAAATATAGATTTCATTTCCCCCTGAGCCAAAACAAAGGGAAAGGACAAGAGTCCACTTACTTCCATTTCTCTTTCACTCTGATCATACCAAAATGCCCTGTTGACCAAAATACAGACTGTCATAATGAACTGACTACCCTAATGAGCACTAAAACAAGTTAAAAAATTCCATTAAATGCACTGGTAAGTAGAACAAGATGAAACATAATGATTAACTTTTCTCCTGTAGAAATAAATATTTTTTTGATTCACAATTATTTCACAGAGATGTTTCAATGGAAAACATTCTAAGTAAGAAACTCTGAACCACAAAGAAGCTACTGTGCATCAGCAAGTAAGCACTACCTATTCATATATATAACCATAGATGGAAGTAAATGTGAGGTAATTCAAGGTAGCTTTCTTGTTAATAAAAGCAGGATTACCCAACTCACTCTCCTCAGTTTCTTAATAGGAGCAGAGGGGCTATGCTTGTAACCTATTGAATTTCACTGCCATTGCATCCTGAATTGAACTTTGGATGCCCAATCAGGTAAGTCACCAGATGACAAGAGTAACTGCTTTTTGTATGTTGATAATTGCTTTGCATGAAGTCTAAAATGCACGTTTGCTACATCTTAGAATTGCACTGCACTGTGACATGAAACAACAGAGACCTGTGTGAGGCAGAAGTGCAACAGGATTTTAGAATGCAGGGCTGTATACCAGCTGATAGATTGCATGCTCTGAGCTTCTGTGACTACGGTGTTAATACCTTTCTGACTGGATGCATAAGAGTGAAACCCATACCTGACTAGATCCTCAATTAATATTGCAAACTCAATCAAAATTCCAGGTAAACTGTGAGTACTGGATTCCCCCAAGAAAATGAACATGGAGCACACACAAGAGTGATTGGAACTGAGGTTATCAGGAGGAATTACATTAATTGTAGGTATTTGGAATTGAAAATTTTTCTTACTTTCTCTGTTTGTTTGTTTTGGGGTTTTTGCTTTGTTACATTTTCAACTATTTTGTTAGTGCAGTAATGGAAATGCTGACCTTCCACATCTTTATGAAAGAATCAATTTTCAACCTAAAATGCGGATTTAGAAATTCACAGTAACCAACAGATATACAGCTTGGATGTATCATGCTGGTTTTTCTTTACGCTGAATAAATCTTCAAGGAGATTCCCATCATAAACTCTGGTAGGAGAGCAAGCTGAGAGGTCATACATCATCAAAAAGCAGACTGGCTTGAAGGTGAGCTTATTAAATAATTGACTGGGGATAGAAGACAACCAAACTATAATCTCACGATGCATTTCAGCACTATGCTCAAATCAAAGCGTTGACTTTCCTTCTCTCAAAGCCAACATTATTTTTTCAGTCCATATACACACACAAAACCTATCAATTCATGTATTTAACGTATGATATATTGTGTAACTGTGATTTTCCTATAGAGCTGCAACAATATTAAGTCATGTTAATTTCTGGGTAATATGACACATTCTCTTTGAAACTTTGTCCAGTCTTGCAGGTAAAATATTATCCTTTTCCTCTACCAATTATATTTTTATAAAGTCTAGTTTTCTAGTGAAATCATCTTCTTGTTGCCCTTCCATCACTAGAGATATGGGAAACTTCTGTTGTGCATGCCATTGTTGCCTAAACGCAACCTGTTTGGAGCAGAGATCTTCCTCCACATCAGTGCTTTACACTTACTGCTAAATTCCTAATATGCACAATCACTATTTTCTGAAGATGGCCATTAAAACAGTATCTAAAGTTCTGATTAATTAAACCAAGATACCCAGGGACCACCCTTTACTGGCAGAGTGCCTCACGCAATTAGGTCCTTACACACAACTGAAAATCTCCCTGTTCCCACCACATGTACAATAAATGATACCAGACAGAATAAGGAGCACACTCCCTGCTGTGCTCTATAACAGTCAACTTAGCTGCCTAGGAAAGGAAAGCAATGGCAGACAGTGGTCAGTAAATTAAGTCTCAGAGGATCTGGGATCCTTCTCTTAGTGTGAATTTCAGACAGCATCATGTATCTTACAAACCCACCTGCATCTTCTCACTGCAGTCTCAGTTAATTCAGTAAAAAGACTGCCTGGCAAGTGTGCTGACTGAGCTGGTTAACTACCATTTCCTATTAGTCTTAAATCTATTACTATTGTATTGCACCTTTGGGTCTGATCCCTGGAGAGGAGAAAAAAAAAAAATAAGGAAACGACACCTACAACCATGATAAAACCCCTTGGCTCTCTACACAAGAGCTGACTTCAAAAGGGATAAGGAACATGTCAAATACTGAAAATACTCAGTGTTTGGCAATGGAGCAGTGCAGAGATATGCCTGAAGTAGGCACTTTGGGTCCCAAAAGTAGCAAAGATGTCTCAGGACACAGTTTCAGATACAGTTCACCAGCTCCCATTACAGGTCTTTGTCAAAAGCAGCATCCACAATCTTCTTCCCACCTTTCCCTTCTCCACATAATAGAAGGTATCTGTGATTTCCTAATGCTGTGACTTGCAGGACAAATAGAGCCAATCCCTTTCTCCTTTTGGGTTAGGTTTTTCTTGGATCGGTGATCAGTTGACCCTACTCTCCCCAATGTCAGTAGGAATGCCAGAATGACAACAAACTTGTAGGAGTTGACTACCTTTTATTCTTAATGCAAGCTTCCACTCAACAAGAAACAGCACCAGGATTTGTCATCTTGTGATGCTTCACTTGACTTAATTAATGCAACTGATGTAACTGTGGTGCACCCTTCTGCAGTATGTCTTGTACCCTTCTGGGCTGCAAGCATAACCTTCAGCAGGGCTTGGGAAACAGAGCTGTTATCTCCTTAGGTACATCTCCCACGGCTTTGCATTATGCCCTCTAGGTTATGTCCTTACCAGTTTTGGGGTCAGACCTTGACCTTCCACACAAGAATATTCTATATTTATGGCACTGTAAAGCAACTAATGAATGGTACCAGCTGTGTTTCTAACATCTCAATAATGCTCCTTGAGTGTCACCTATTGCAAAATAAAGAAAACCGACAGAAAATAAGAAGGGCTTTCTTTGCAGAAGAGACTGATACACATGCACTGTCCACACGCTCATTTTTTTCCCCCACACTAAATATCAAGAAATTCTGGGGGGAAAAAATTATTTCAATGAAGCAAAGACTCACAAATTAAAACAGCAAATACCTAGAAGTGCTCCTTCTTCTACTGATAGAAAGCATGTATATAAGCTGAATGAATCACCATGAAACAGTTCCCTATATAGTCACAGAGCAAGCTTTGCTACTGAGATTATTCTCAACTGAATTTGAATAGGTATTTTTGGAAATACTTAAAAATAACACAGATTTATGTCACTATTACCAGGTTGAGGTAGAACATGTTTATAACAACATAAGGATGAATGGCATTCTTGAGATACGAGACACGAAGATAATTTTGCTGGAGATGAAAGACAGAACAATATTGCCTTGTTAAAGGGTTTTGTCATTTTAGTAATTTCTTTTCATAATTCAGTCATGATAAGGGATTGGAATGGAGACAGATCAAGAAGAATTAGGAGGAGAATCATAGTAAGATATATAATCTTCCCCTAATGATTTGAGAGGACAAAATGCAGGCAAACGAACAGATGAGACTGCAAATCTGGAAATAAAAAGACTGATGAAAATTAGTGTTTCATTATTCTCTGTATTTGAAGATTAATTATGGGACAAAAGTCCCGCATTTATATCTCCTTTTAACAAAACTTCATGGCCCCACTCAGCAAATACTCGAGAAAGTGCAACTTTATACATCTATGTCAGACACGTTTACCAGTTTTTAGAAACTAGCCCAAATCCTGCAATGACCAAGACAACTTTCACACATCACACTGAAGCCTGTCAATACTATCCACCCTAACTTCTTGATAATAGCCACCAGCTAATAAATTCACTGCTCAGTCTCTTTTATCAATTGAATTAATCCAGCCTCTGCACATTTTTACAATGAGAAGTATTACATCTTAAAATAGCTTTTGGCATGGCCAAAGAATGAAGATTATTTTTTTCCCTGCTGGCATACCCCACCTCCAGTCTCATGGGCTGGGATCACCTTCTTCACGCCCTTTTCTGAAGCTGGTAACTGACAGACAAAGATTTTACTGCAGACCAAAAGATCTAAAGCTGTAGGTCACTGGAGAATATTAAATGATAAGTAAATTCACATTTCTAAAGTAATTCTACCAATTTATTAGCAATGCTAGCTCCTGTTCCACAGTAGGGGAGATAATAACGAAGCCTTGTTAAAGGGCAATGCGATATCTTTTATGTAATGTCTTTTTTTCATTTGTGATAAAGTCATTAAAGAAGCACTGTGTCTTCTTGAAGCCTCAAACAATAGTCTGCATTAAATATCCTGTGCAAAATTAAGGACAGTAGTTCACTGGAAAAATAAGCATCTATTCTGGCCAATGCTGATGGCCTTCCAAAAATCATTAAACTATTCTAAATTGGCAATGATAAAACAATGCAGAATTGTTTTAACTTTTTCCAAAGCAAAGAGAAAATCCATTTCCCTTGTAAATATTTCTTTGTTCCAAATCTGCCTAGTAACCTCTATCTCATAAGGCATGTCTCCCTTATGGACTGCCTAAATCCCATTCTCCCACAATGATCTAACTTGAACTCAGTGTCTTTTAAATCTGGGTTGGTAAAGGTTTGTCTTCACTGCATCGACACAGACTGCAGTTCCTGAGTCCTGCCCACCTCCTCTCTAGTCACAAGCTCCAAAGATCTGGTGCATGGGGCAGACCTGAAATGTCAGTTCCAATTTCCTTTCAGCTCACCTAGAGACTGGGGTGTTTTGCAGTAGGAGTAGCCTGCACAGTTTCATTCTCCCAGGCTACCTTAAAATCTCAGCTGGACCACACTTTCTTAGTTTGTTTATTCCTTCTGCTGTATTGCATTTTAATCCACCTTCACTTGATCTAGGTGTCTAACACACAGTGTAAGAACTGAAATACTGCTAAAGAATCTTCTTTAAAACTTTTCAGGGGTATCAACCAAGGTTTGGACACAGAGCACGTAAAGACACAGACAAACCATGAAATAAAATTAAACACCTCCTAATATGGAAGTTAAAGATCTTGGCGATCAAGCACCAATTGTAGAGAAGAACCTTACTACTTAACCTCTCTTGCAAAAAAGTCTGAATGCCACAAAAGGTAAGTGAAAAACTAGCTTAAAGTTAGAAGCTGGTGTTGGTATAAAATCTTTTCTTTTTCTTCTACTGTGTTTTCATTTTGGTGAAGTAGATATAAAAGGAAAGGCAGTGTTCCTTCTTTCTGAGTTTGTTTTATTTCTATATTGTCCAGTTTTTGCAGTGCTCATTGTGCATATTACCAAGATTGCTAAGTGGGGGTATTTTCTACTGCTTGAGTCAATAGGTTGATGGGCTACTAGTTCACAAACTATAAGGAGCTACATGAATTTAAAAAAAAAATAAGGCCTTTAATAAAGTCCTGGGATAAACACATTGTTTAATCATTACACTCCTCAATTTATCAAATAAATTCATAAAATAAATTGAAATGTTGGAGCAAAAATGGACTCAGATCCTCAAATCATGCCATATGCTGAAGTAATTCACCATGCCAACATGGTACACATAATGTCATTACGTTAATTCCCATTTGAAGCAGGGACAGGACATTTCACTCATCTCCATGTGGTCTTGAAGCCAAACTCAGAATCACAGAGGTTGTTCCTTTGGCTCCCACTCTCTTTCAGTAATCCAGTGCTGGCATCAAGTGACTTCAGAGAAAATCTTCACACCTCTGCCTTGCCAACAGCAGCAATGCACAAGGCACCCCAGGAACATGAAGGTGGTGAGATACACTGGCACCCAAGTGGGATTTGACCCAGCACCAGCCTGATGTCCCTCCAGGGACATGGACTTGCCTCTATGCGATCACTGCCCAGGGTATGATTAGACCCTCCTCTGATGGCTCCTCTCTCATCAAAGAGCCAACGAGGCTGGAAAAGACTTCCAAGACCCTCCAATCCAACCTTTGACAGATCACCACCATGTCAACATACCCATACCACCAAGTATAGTATACCATATCCAGTCACTTCTTGAACACTTTCAGGAGTGGTGACTCTGCCACTTCCCTGGGCAGACTGTTCCAATGCTTAACAACCCTTTCAGTGAAGAAATTCTTTCTGATGTCCAATCTGGATCTCTCCTGGCACAGCTTGAGACTGTATCCTCTTATCCCATCACTAGTTGCCTGGGAGAAGAGACTGACCCTCCCACAAGGCTATAACCTCCTTTCAGGTAATTGCAGAGAGCAGTAAGGTCTCCCATGAGCCTCCTTTACTCCAGACTAAACAACCACAGCATCCTCAGCTGTTTCTCATACAACTTACTCTCTAGATCCTTCACCAGCTCTGTTGCCCTTCTTCAGACACACTCAAGCACCTCGACCTCTATGTCTTTCTTGAAGTGAGGGGCCCAGAATTGGACACAGTACTCGAAGTACAGCCTCACCAGTGCCAAGGCTGCAAGGGCCAGGACAGTGGGAATGACCATATGTGTGTCCCACGCAGTCCTGCATGCACGTATGGCCAAACAATACCCAAATTCCTCCAGCAAGGTCCTGTCTGTGACTCCCACCTTGGAGCTCATTAACCACAAGGAACAGATAACCAAGGTACAACAACAAACTGCCTTTTCTGGCTGACATATTCACATGCCCTGCAGGAAGGCATTCAATATCCCTACAAGGACCAGGCACATATCCTTGGAACCCACAATCAATTTAATTTTAATTTCAAGAAAGTTTTGTAATAATTGCCATGTAAACACCCGTTACGATTAACACAAAAGACTCAGCAAGACCAGGTTGCTTAGCTATCACATATGACAGCCTCCCACACTGAAATAGCAACCTAAGGAGCAAACCCTATCTCTTCACCACACATGGTACAGTCTGATCCTGAACTGGTTAAGTGCAATCCTCACACAGCACCACAATGGAGTTTTTCTGTGGCCACTCAAAAGGGCTGGAAGTTGATGCTGGATAAAGTCAGATTAAAAATGAGATGCATGCTTTCAGAAGCACAGGTAACTATTAGCATAGCTGTGAGAAGTTCTTCATCATGATCAATTTTTAAATCAAGATCATGTTTATTTGAAATAGGGGCTCAGATTTAAACAGGAGGCAATTCAAAGTGGTCTCACAGCTCTTCTAAGACAACATCATTTCAAAGCTTCATTAGCAAGGCATGACAACTCAGTGCTCTCTGGTCTGATAGCTCAGCACTCACCATTCTGGTCAAGGACCACTGGTGTTCCAGATCCTATTCCTTCCACCCTATAGCTGACACGGCCTTCATGATCCCCCAACCACAGATGAAACTCTTTTTTTCCATAACTCTTTAGCCACGTCTCCCTTTTGACCCTTGCAGCAAACCTAGAGCCAAGAGCAGATACCAAGCAGGAACAGCAAAAACCCAGATGTCTTCCTACGGGTTTTGGAAAAGCTTGACTAGTGTTCAGCATCCTAAGTGGTGAAACTTTGTCCACTATGTTCAGAAGGCTCAAAATGCCATCTAAATTCACAAATTTTCAAAGCAGAAATCACATCTCCCTGTACATGCCTATGGAGGTCTGACTCTAGGGACTTTGGGCACTATATACAACACAGAAACGACAATTTCAAATTCATACTACCTGGATCACACTTTAGTTCCCACTCCATGCTTTCCAGTTATGATATTCATCTTTCCAAACATCTCCATGTGCTGTTTTTGGTAATCACATCCTTCAAACACTTGTCCCTGTTACATATATGAACATCTACATACTCAAAACAGTCTCCGGAGCACATGCTAAACATCTGTTTCAACCTGCTCTCTTTAGAGTTTAAGCTGTTTGCTGGAAAACTGCCATCTTAATGGCCAGGTCCTCTGTTAATGAACTGGAGAATTCATTTTGTATTTATTGATTGTTACCTAATGAAGAGTCATAAAGGTACCAGAGACTCTTGACCAGACACTACTTAATTAGTACCAAAGTGCACAAAATCCCAAATCAAACCAAGCTTTTTGTCCAACAGCTCAGTCACTGGAAAAAAGTGACATTATTTTCTGCTAATACAGAAGTCTATAAAATTTTATTAAAGAACTCTAAGGAAATTAAAAAACTATATACATTATTCATTTCCTTCCAATTCCTAAGACACCAAATAACACTTTGCTAAAGGAAGCATTCTTCATAAAGGACCCAGCAAAATCTATCATTCACAGAATTTATTTTAAACTAAACAAAGGCAAATACCAATGAAACTTTTGTCTTCTGAACACTGCAGAGAAACATTTCTTTTATGTGCAACAACATGATGCAAAGCATCCAGAAGATATTAAAAATTACCTCTAATGGATCTGTCTTTTCATAATCATGGCTCATACAACAGTTCAATTCTTATGTTCCCTCAAACTACACTGTATTGGAGTATTTTCTGAGGGTACTTACTCTCAAAAAGGCAGAAAGGTGAGCAAAAACTCAATTAAATGTCAAGCTTTTTTTCCTCTCAAACTTAAAACCTCAAAAACACCCTGAATAACTGGTCTTTCCTTGCAAGTGTTCCAAATTAAGTCATCCTGAAAGTTAATTCCCTCTCTTCCATATAATTTAAATTCTCAATTAAATAACTGAGAAAATAGCAGGAAGGGAAAAAGGCAACTAACAAAAGGAGGCAAAAGCCCATCCCTACGTGCCAGTAACATTGCTGCTTTTATTAGGCTGCTTGTTGAAGGCACCTGTCTTCAGATTAGTAAGGTGGCTTGGATTCTCTGGGGTAACATATACACAAGGAAACAAATCTTCATGATAAAATAAAATCCATTTAATACAGATGCCCTCACAGTAATCTACACTCACTGATTTAAGTATTACCACACATGCATGAAAATACCCTTCCATTTTCCTAAAAACTATCACTCCAATGCCAAGTTCTGCAAAGAAATTCATATCACATTCATGATCTGTCCTGTATTCAGCAGTTGACATGACACCAGCTTTAGTCACTTGAGGCTTCTACTCCTCCTATCTTAATGATAAACAACTGTATTTCAACAGAGGGAGAGTAGGTTTGCATAAACAGAAAATGAAGTAGAAAATGAAGCATATAAAGGATGAAACAATCACAGTAAGGCAAATATTCTGAGACGGAAGAATAGTAAATATGTATATATTCGGACTTCTCAGACATAAGAATTTGGCTTCTTGAAGTGCAATCCATTCTTTTTTCCAGTGTGTTTTTTTTTTTTAACTGCACCTTTTTATTTATAGTTGTAAAATTATACCAACAGCATCTCAGCTATCCCAGATAATTTTAGTAAGTCTTCTGCAGAGTTTTGTTCTAGATCTCACCAGCATAACTCCTAAGAAAATAAGCTGCAGAACAGTGGAAATAAAGAAAAACATAGAAAAAAATAGAAGTGACAGCTAACCACAGATAAACCGGGGAAGGGTCACCAGAGTGAGGTCACAAAAACCTCTTCTTACCCCTTGCTCGGATTCCAGCAACTCTGTTTTGACTCTGACTGCCGGCATCCCATCAAGCATTAACATTCTGTTCTCAAAGGCGCTGATGTCCTAAGGCAAAAAAGACAAGGTTAATTCAAAAAAACAAACAAAAAAATCCCCTTGTTGTAATTCACTGGTTTAAGTTCTATGATAGCGCACAAGTAAGTTTCTTTTAGTCGAAATGAACTTAAGAAAGATATAATAGTAATTTCAAGAAGCCAAGTTACTACTTCTGTTAAAATAGTAAATTATACTTTCAGTTACCCTTAGAAGAGAATTAAGACTTTGTAAACAGTAAGGAAAAATCATCTCCAATTACTACTTTGTAATTTGAAATTAATCACACAGGTGGACATTGCTTTAGAACTGGAAAAGAGAGCAGTGATGTCAAATAGTTTGAAGGCTTTGTGAGTATACTTAGGTACAGTCAATTTGAATCAAAACATTTGTACTTCTGTATTACCTAGAGAAAGCATACACTTGTGTTCAGAGAAGTTACAGTGAAGGCCTGTACATACACACACTATAAATTAACACACATCTGCAACTCCTCCTATTTCTTAATATCCAGCATTTGTCAATGAAAATCTCCACACACTTACCTCCAATACAAGAGAGTGAAAAAAGCATGTTAAAAACATGCACTGCCCATGTAGTATTGGGCAATATATGCTGAGAACTTCAAGCCGAGGAAAGATTTGCAAAATTGTGCTTCCTGGAATCATCATCCCCCCCTGTGAAAGCCTCATCCTGCTGCTGTTGAAGCAGGTTATAGAGACGTACTAAAAACAACCTCTTGTGCCTTCAGTTCAAACACCACCTCAATCTGAGCCAACTTTCTACTCCAGTCAAGACTCAGTGATGGTGTTTGAAAGCAAGTGCCTTCAGCTGCCTTTTAGTTTGGACAGCATGGAGTGAAAAAAAGCCATTTTATCCTTCATACTACAATCTGACCTTACAAATTCAGACACCTTGGGTCAGTGGTACAGAAACTCAGAGACGTCATAGCTATTTTTCAAATAGCAAAACTAGAGCCCCTATCACTCCTAAGTGACTCATTCACAGTCAGCTATTTACATGCATCCCTGTCTGGAAGTCAGCACTTTAGATGGAAACCCACCTCTGCTCTGTTACCTTGCAGTCCTCACTAACTGCACTGTAAGGGAAAAAATGCTTTCCCTGTGTTTCATATGCAGCAGATCTGTTCAGCACTGTATGGTGCCATTCTGCATAAGGAACATGTTCACAGCCCTATTTCTTATCATGGTTTCTTATCATCCATTCATGAGAAATTTTAGGGGAAAATGGTCTGCTCCTAGTGAAGCTTCCAAAATACATTTTAAAAACTCAAATTACTTTAACATTTTCTTTCTTCTGACTGATATACCTTGTTCCAGGACCCTCATTTTCAGGATATAAATATTGCAGAAATTGTTTATTTTTTTGTATACTCCTTTATTGTAATTTAAATAACATGTTGAAAAGCAGGGAAACTGATATGCCAATGCTCCAGCATGGTGCCACAAGCAGAAGCAAATGACCTGTTTAAAATCCTTGTTGTCCTCACTTTGAACCCTGTGTGTTATAGCACACATAGCTGTAGTTTGATACTACAGGGCAGGCAGGAACTTGATGGTGAAGCAGATAAGCAAACGCAATCTCTATTTTTATCTTTACAAATAGATTTAATTAGATAAATCATAAAAAGCTCTAGATGCCTAAGTTATAAAATTTCACATCAAACAAATAATTTTCAGCAGAATACTGCTGCATTCAAATATGTGTGAATGAAGACCAATCAAGCTATCGAGACATCGCAGGTAGCTACGTTACTGCTGTGTAGCGACTGTACTTTTTAAGCTTGACACAACAGGAAGTTGAAAAGAAAGATTTCTCTGTGTCTTCTGAGCAAATTATTTTGTGCACCTTGATCTTTATTCAGTGTTAGAGGCATGAAGTGGAGAAAAAGCAGAAGGGTCTCCAATGTCACAATGAAGCTGGATGAAATTGCTCCTGGCTTTGCATCCTTCTTCCCAGAAAGGACAGTGCGCTGTTTACTTATTAGCAGCAGATCTCAGGTGTCACTGAGCTCCACTGTGGGGTGAAGAAGGCAGGACCCAGCATGGCATTCCTGGCTCTCCCAGTGCCTATTCTGCAAGTAGTAGTCCCTCTACTTTCTTAATTTGATTTACAGGCAGCACAGTTGAGTTTCACAGCAAGATCAGGAGCACACCATCATGTAGCATCCCTTAGGCTGTTTAGCTCACAGACAAAGAAGGATGAACTGATATTGCGTCCTGTCCCTGAGGAAGTCTTACCCGAGTGAAGGGAAGAGGGCGTCTTACACAGGAGGCACAGGAGGCACAGGCTGAAGGAGGGGGAAGACAAAGCACCACGGAGGAAAGGCAGGTTTAATGAACTGTTAGAATCTGATTAGAGGCTAATGTCCCTTTTAGTGCTTTGTACCAATTTACAGCTGATATACTTGAACCATTTTTCCCCACTGGCTGTGATAAACTCATTAGTTTTAAAAATGCAAGCTAAGAGGAAGTCTTACCCTTTAAAACTGATAAATCATGAAAACCTGACTAGTTCATGTACCATTTAACACATTTACATTTAACTAAATTTTCATAGTGTTCACTTCTCCTTTTGTTCTCTAAAAGTCTTATTTCTTAAAAGCAGCCTTTTGAGTGCTGGTCTAAAGAGCAAATGCTCTGGCTGTGAACAGCTCTGGCTTTTGGGTAATTCATAATTCAGAGTAGCAATAATGACAGGAGTAAATTCTTTCCAAACTATTTGATCCCTTCTGCGTTTATAAGTACATTGTGTGACACATCCTGGGAGGCCACTGCCAAGTAGGTCCAGTCTGTGTGCTATGCACAGGCATAACACATTCAGCTCAACAGTCACCCAGAGAGCTGATCTTTCCCAGCTGCACTCTCCTGCCATAGCCAGTTTTGCATTACAGTATGTTCAAAGCCGTGCAGCAAATAGGATGCAATTATTGAGGTTTGCATACAGTGGGCTGTCACCTAAGGCAAAAGGGCTTGACTCATTCTCGCAGGGGCTCGATGTGTAAATTGAGTTCTCCCAGGAGCCTCTAAGGTCAGACAAGCAGATGGAGCATCCACACCTGAGTGAGGCCAGGCTGCTCCAGTGCTCCACAGTTAACTGATGACGCTCATGAGACCCACCTTCTGCCAGCGAGAAGAAATTGGTGACATGATGTATTGAGTCAATGAATTATTCAGGCCACAATCCTCTCCTGGCTCGCTCAATCCTCTTTCATCAACAGTGGTAGCTAACTTCCAGACCCCAAAATTGTCCAGGTGAAGGTTACCTAAATTCACAGGACAGTCCTTCCTTCTCTATTCTCCCACCTCAACTCCCCTGGTGGACTCCAGTTACCCAGCTAGGTAAAACACATAGCAGATGGAGGTCCTAAACTGGGCATACAATCAAGCCAAACATTGTATGACCTTACTAGAACATCCGTTCTCTTGGATCAGTAACTCATCCTAAAAGAGACCATGCTCTCTTTCTTGGTGCCATCCACTGGAACCTTTCACTAATCACTTTCGGACATTTATTCCCTTGAAACATTAATTAAAAACCATACCTAGGTCTGTATGGACAACTGCTATTAGAGCAGTTGATACAGAAAACAGATAAGCTTTCAAGTTTACAAGCTCTTCTAAGAAGCTACGGCAGTTTGTTTAATAACCAGAATCTACCCTCTTCTGAAAGGCCTATATTTTCGGTATAGCACCACTGCAATCATAACTGGCATTTTCTTAAAGAGGATGATTTTCTGTTGCAACTTTTCATGAAATTTATCTTCAGCTACTTTAGAGGAACAAAAAACCGAAAACTTCATTATCTCATCCTGATACAACCCCCCACCCCCAGCATACCGTAGTGTTTATTATTAATTACATTATGACATTTGGCTCCATTCACAAGAAGGGTTAGGTTTTTGTAGCCAAGTTTCTAATTTGGCCAAGCCATACATTTTGAGAATCACACTGCAAACTTTTAACAATGACAAAGGAGTTGGTGCTACAACCACTCTCCAGTCCTGAGATGCTGCCAGAGACATCCCTAAACCCCCTTCATCATTTCTCCTAAGCACCAGATGACAGAAACCACACATCCCCACCCCACATCACAATTCTGTTTCCTACTTTCCGAGATGTTCACATCTAGCTGCTCCGTACTAAACTGTGATAGGCCCAACTCCATGCAATACCAGGAAGAAAGCAGTGAGCTCAGGCTTCAGAGCACCCAGAAAACTGACCTCACCTTTCCTTAATGGACTGACAAATGTTACCTTCCATCCTTCTCGTTTCATTTCAAGAACACAAGCAACATACAGAGGCAAGGTGGATGATGCTGGTTACTGCTGTCAGTAATTAAACTTACAGGCTTTCTTAGTCACACCAAAGAGTTGTGCACTGGCAAGACAATGCCACTGATGGTTCTGCCTTCCCCATGATGACCTATAACATTCAGCTGATAATTCAAAGCTTCATAACTGGGGGCTTGACCTTTGCCATCTACCAGATGCCCTTTCAGCCACTGTTGCATTCCTCCTCCTCAACAGGACAGGGGAAGAACAGAATATAGAAAAGTTTTAGGGGCTGAGATAAAAAGTTCACTTGAGGTACCAACACAAGCAAAACAGAGTTGAATTGGGGAAAATTAATTTATTGCCAATTCAAATAGAGTAGGATGGTAGAAATAAACAAAAAACCTAAACATGTACACTCACCCCTCTGTTCTGCCCAAGCCCAACTTCATCCCAGGGACTCCTTTACTTTTTTCCATACAAACTTAACATCTAACATGACACACTTGCATTTTGTGAAATGAAGTATCAGCTAAGGATGCAGTAACAGTTTCAAATTTAAGCGAGTACACTTGAACAGCTAAGTGCAAAAGCACAACCCCTTAGGCAGTCTTTCTGTCCCAAAGCTGTGACATGTAACTTTCCCTGCCTCATCTTCTATTATTTTTACACAAGTTTTCTGCACATGCAATAATTCCTTAATTCATCACTATATTCTTATTTTATGGTTCAAAAATCTGGAGTAATTTCTGTTGTAACAATGTTCTTGGCAGCTCAGAAATATGAATGTTTGATTCTTCGTTTTTTATATAGATACCTTAGAAACATAACTGAACTAACCATGACATAACTTATGTCAGTTATATGGCCTACCAGTAAGATAACCTTGGCAATTTTTCTGAACATATATACCTAGATTCATATTATTCTCACTACACGTTACTACAGTGAAGTTATTCATCAGTCAAAGCAAGAGACACTGTAACACATCAGAGCAAAAATCTGAAGTGCTCCACTCAAAGCAAAGGTTTTGAAGACATGACAGAAACTTTTAAGGATATGACTAGTTTTCCAAAGTGTGAAATTGCTTTTTCTCTTTGTTTTGAGGGATAATAGAAGAATGGAAGATTACCATCCCTTATCAAGTACAACAATCTCCCTATCGAGAGGAAGTCAAGGAGAATCACTCAGTTGTCAACTACCCCAGTTTCCTAAAGACCTTTATATACCATACAATGAGAGTTGTCAGTCACTACAATGCAGTTCTGCCTAGGATGAAGCATACTGGTTAACGTTGCCACAGTACATATGAGAGCTGTTCATTCCAAAAAGTGGAGGAAACAACTATCTGATAGAATGAAAGTACGTTTATGTGGCTAGAAGATAATCGCTCAGCTGGGAGTTCTGCCAAGGAATCAAGGGTAACAGCCCATGTCTTGCCATAAGATCTCCATCATATATAATTATGCCTATAGATGTGTGAAACGTTCATAATGAAAGCACAGATTCTGATAGTTCTTCATTTTACTCCAAACTTGAATTCCAGTCAAATTCACCAGAAAAATATAGGCTGCATCAACTGATGCATCAAGGAAAGCCACAACAGTTTGTTGAGGAAAAAAGTGAAGTAAAGCCTTAGATTTCATCCTGTTTTCATGTGAAACTGGGCAGAGCTGATTCAAGTTCATTCCAATTCAAAATGAAATTCACTTAGTGAGAAGGGACATGGACATGCATCAGCATGGCATCCAGTGAACAGGATCTAAGCTTTCCAAGAAGGTCTCTGAGTGTGGTCTCATATTACAATTGTGTGTGCCAGGTAGAGCCCAGACCTCAGCAGCAGCTCTGTCTTGATGCTGTCAATGCCCAAAAGGCATGTGCAAAAGTTGGCCTTCAGATCATGCTGTCCAGCTCAGAGTCTGACGTACCAGACCATGTCCAGCTGTATCCCAGTGTTACCAGTACAAAGATGTACACATTCAACACAAGCTTCCTGAATTCCTAGTGCAGTGGCTAGATCTCTTGGAAGAAAATAATACTCATTTTGAAGACAGCAGCATTTCTGACATTATGAAGTATTCAAATCCCTATGGATGTAATTATGCTGTAATTTGCTGTATTTTTATAAATCTGTCTTTAGGGAAAGAGTTTGATCCAGACAACATTCAGTGAAGAGAACCAGGATCTCAAATTTTGCTGCTAAAGTCTTTTTTGTTAGTTTGGGTTTAAATCAGTTTTAGGGAATATAAATAGAACCAAAGAGATGTGGTCAGCTTCCAGGTGACAGAGGAGTGTCAAGTGCATTGGCAACTAGAGGCCAATCTGCTATTTCTCAGACTCAGCAGGCAACCCTGTCAGCTTCAACAGCTTAAAATCTCTTTACATCAGCTCTGCTCTCCTGCCAGTTTTAGCTGTATCCACAAAGAATTACCGATCTGTCCTACATTATGGGGTTCAGACTCAATGTTACAAGTAACAGTACTTACACCAGAGATTCACATTTAAATTTATCAACATTAATGGCTTAATTGTTTTCCTTCTAATACAACATTCACAGAATATTTGAGTTTTTGTGAATACCAATGGATTCCTTAAATATCTGTGGATTTTCTTTTCCTTACACTTAAAAGTCCCGAGTTACAAAAAAAGCCTAACACGCCTCTCCTCCCCCCACAAAAAAAAACAGTAAAGGAGAGCCAAAAAAGGGCCATCATTTAGGAGATATGTATACTTTTAAAAGAGTACTTGTGCAAAAAGCATGCACAATACATTTACCTTTACACTAGATTTATTTAAAAAGATATCTTTTCAGAGCACTTGATGATACACCACAGTAAAATAAACTATAGTTTCTGCTTTGGGTTTGTTTTAAAATACAGACAAGTAGTAAAGACTGCGATCAAGTCAAAATTCATGACTTTTTCACAAAAAACAACCCCTAGTAATTGCCCTAAATTACCACTTTTCCTTAACCACTGTTATAAGACAAGTGGTTTCAAAAATCTACTGCTCAATTCCAAAGTAGTTCTCTACTATCTTATGTCAACTGTCCTTGAGTTTGGACAAGAGTTTAAAGAAGAGTTTGAAGAATGAGGCTTAAAATTAAAAACAAACGCACCACATGCCAACAAAAATTGTAACAAGAAACATAAAAGAATTTTTCTAGTCCTACATTGATCTAATTTTCTAAAGCACATCTTAATTAAAGGTTATCTTTGTGTTGTTGCCTCAACTACTAAAATTGAGGGGAAAAAATTATATGAACAGCTAGCAGGAACAGTTTTGAGTCAGGTTTTCATTCAAGAGGGCCCTTGTCCTTTGCCTTTACAAAAAGCTTAAATAAAAGTTTAGATAATCAGAAAGTAAATCTCAGGTCACAACACGTTTTTAAATAATTTCTGGTGCTAGAAGGAGTATGTGGCATCAGTAAAGCCTCAAGAGAATAATTCTATCACCTGACAAATCTTCCTGTATCATTGTCTGAATTCTGACTATTTTGTATTTGCTGAGCAAATTAATATTGAGTGGCATTCCCAAGAGCTTATCAGTAAACACACAATGACTAAAATTTTACCTACAATTCTGTCTGTATCTGCTCTGGTCTGAAAATGAGCTGCTGAAAGCACAGGGAGATGCTGGTTGGCAGGCTTTCCCCCCACCTGCCAGTGTGCGAAGTCTGCTTCCATAAAGACAAATACAACGCGGGTCCTGCACGCTGGAGAATAAAGGGAATACTTAGCATATAGAAGTAGCCACAGTTTAGTTCAAAATTTGTCATGTGGCAGGCCAAACATAGCTACTCTTTGGCAAGAAGAGAAGATGCCATCTACAGGATCTGCTTGGCACCCTCACAACCTCAGAAACTGTCACAGTTCACGTACAAAGTCACAGATACAATAGGCAGCAAAGGATGAATCCAAAAGCGTTCTTTCAATGGCCCTATTCCAGCTAGGAAGAGCTGTGACCACAGTCTTTGCCTCAGAAGCACAGAGTGACTGTGTTAGCAACAGCACGTGTAAAGATCATTTGATTCATACACAGGCCAAAATAACACAGGAATAATTAAATAAAGCTGACCAGTCGCAACCTTAGATGAAAAAGTCAGACTATTCACCAGAAATCAAGTCTTACTCCATTACCCTTCCCTGCACCTTTTGCACAGCACCTTACGTGCACATGGAGGAACAGCAAATACATTATACACTTCTCACCATGGACCCAACTCACTGCTTATTTTGACATGTGAAAAGAAAGGGTGTCTGCTCTGATGAAACTCCTGTTTAACACTTTGTCCCACAACATTCTCTGTTCTATTTAACAATAGTTTGAGGTTTACAGGTCCCCACAGGTTTCAGTGCAAACTCCTGGGAAAATACAAGTACTAAAGCTAGTGAGCAGTACTTCATACATTTCAAAACAAAAAAGTGAAAACTGACTTCTGTTCATTTAGTGAATGAAATACAATGTACCTCAATTCATGAATAAGAATTTCTAAGTATCCACCAAATACGGGAGAAAATTGTACAGAACAACATATTGCTCTCAGACTGCTCACGTCAACTTCTACATAAAAGCTGATACTTGACTACTCACATGAGATACTGCCTTACCCAAAACAGAATGACCAAAATGCTCATGTATAAAAGTGTCAAATTAGATTCCACAAGCAATAAATTATGGTGGAACAGGGTCCACTTTAAAGGCAATTATAATTGTTAAGCATTTTTAATTAACAAGTTTTAAATGTTGCCAACACGCATATGCCAGTTTCTCAGAGAAAGTATGAGTCCTCAAACATGTTTCAAAAAGAATTGCACTGCACAGCAACAAAATTACTGCCAATAATTAAAAGAAGCACAGACTTCAAAATTAAAGAGTATTTTAAGTAACATGAATCGAGCCATAAAAACTACAGACAAACATCAGAAAGATATGAGTAGCACATATAGTACTAAATTAACAGATGCTTTGAACTTTCATTGTAACTTCTTTAAAATGTGGATATATCAAATTTGCTATATACAGCCAATCAAACTAGGCAGATAGATTAAATTTAAGGTTATAAAAAGAATACATGAGTGTGTGTCTAGGCAAGAGACAAGATAATGAGTAATTAATTTATGACATCATTTTACAGCATGAAATATCATGGAAAAACTGGGGGAACAATGAATGCTATGGCAAATCTACTTTTATTTTTTTAGGATTCCAGGATAATTTAGGTGGGAAGGCTTCTCATGACATCTCCAGTCTAATCACCTGCTCAAAGCAGGTGCAACTCAAGAGGTCGGAACAAGTTGCTCAGTGTTATGTCCTGTCAGGGTCTTAACCTCAAAGAATGGAGATGGCACAACAGTTTTTGCCCATCTGACTGTGCATCCACCCAGGCTGTAACAACTGCAACTCAGACACAACAACGTTGTTGGAGACACTGATGAAAGCCTTGCAGAAGCTGAGGTGAATGGTGTTCACTTGTCTACCCTCAAGCACTACTCCAGCCACTTCATGATGCAGGTGACATTCAGGTAGGTCAGGCATGCTTTATCCTGGGTGATTTCATGCTCACTAGTCCAAGACACCTTCTCCTCCTTCATGGTGTCCACAAGTCTGTTCCCAGACGACTCACTCTATGATTTATTTTAATATGGACAGCTCTGCAGTGCCCCAGATAGCCCTTGTGAATTTATCAGAAGACGAGTGCACCATTTACTTTCATCTAGTCATCAGGGATCTCCTGTCATCTCCAGCACCTTTCAAGCATAGTAGACAAGGGTGCCACAGAGACATAAGCCAGCTCCCTCAGCACCCATGAATGCAGTCAGGTGGTTCCCACTGGCTTGTGTGGGTTGAGTCTTCTCAGGTAATCACTCATTCATGACTGGTGATTCTGCTTCTTGAACCTTGTTAGTAAGCGCTGAAAAGGCCCCACAGGTGAAGGCTGATGCACAGAAGGGAGGTACCTCAGTCTCATCAGTATTGACTGTCAATAAGTCAGCCACTGACCCATGTTTTCCTTGACCAGCCTTTAACTGCTAACGTAGTAGTAGAAACTCTTGCTGTTGTCTTTGATATTCCCTTCAAGTCTGAATCCCAGCTGAGTTTTGGCTTTCCAGATGCCATCCCTGTGTGCCTGTGCGGTATTTCTGTATTCATCCTTTGTAGCATGTCTCTGCTTCCACCTCCTGCTAACTGGGATCCATGGGTTTTGCACTGGAAGCCACGACATCCCCATAGAGAAAAGCAGGTCTCATTGCAAGTCTGCTTGTCTGATGAGCTGGAAATTCATTCAAAAACAACTGGACTTTTCTACAGATTTTGCTTATCAAGAGCTATCTATCAAGCATCAAAATACAGATACAACCTCTGGCTATGGAAGTATCTGTCCCCTCAATTTTTTTGCAAGCTTAGAAGATACACAGAAGCAATACTACAACTCACACAACAGCTTTGCTACATCCTTTCCCTAAGAATCCATTATTGACTATTGGTAGAGGAAGTAGATAAAGTAGATGGTCATTTGGTCTAAAAGAACACAGCCACATTCACATTTCTATGTCTTTTCTTTAAGTATAATACATGCCAAAAATATGAAAGAAACCAGTTCTAAACCACAGCATTCCAATCTCAAGAGCTGCACTCCAGAATGAATTTACATTCTTCTGCCAAGTACCTGCTAGGTATCACTGCCAAAAAGGGACTTCAAGCTAAGTAGACCACCGTCTAGTCTCCTGCAGGATTTTACTCCCCGACATTTATTCCAAAGGTAAATGATATGGTAGGCATCTACAGCTTAGCATGGACTTCAAAATAATACCTTCAGAGCCCTGTTCCTTTGTTCCCCTCAGTCACTACTCTATTGCTGAAAATGCAGCAATATAGCCCACCCCATGTGTACTACTGTTCCTGGCTGGTTTCATGACTGGTAAGAATCATGGCCAAACAACAGCACCTGGCAAAGCCCCAGCATATTGCAAGTTACTGCTGTTCTCACTGAAATACACAGAAGTATTCACCAGGCTATACAACAGAACTGTACATTCCTACCCGTTGTTGAACTCCACCTTGCATCAGAGGTGCCCTTTGCAAAAGCATTTGACAGAATCATGTGTGACTGCTAAATGTGTCCCACTGGGTCTTTAAATCCTCATTACTGTTCTTTAAGTCAGAGCACCTGATTATATATTGCACAGCAGGAAGATCTAACACAGCATTGTTATTTGTAGCATCCTTTTTGTAACACTCCCTTTTAAAATGTATAGTGACCTTACGCATATCAAGGCTTTTCAGAAATAATGCACTGAGATAATTGGTTGTTTGGCATCATACACAGCCTTTAGAGCATGTGTCAAGCCCCAAGTCATATTAATATATTTAACATTTCTCATTAGGACATAAAAAGCAATTGTGCCTGCATAAATCACATATTTATTCCAAACACATGGCATAGTTACACTGTGTAAAATGATGAAAACGATTTCCTGTCCACATTAGCTATGTCTCACATAGACTAAAATGCTTTTATTAGATTTACTTTGCACCACAAGAACTGGATGGGTTAAGTTGCTCATATTTTTAAGCAACAATCTCTGTATAGACAGAGTGTTACGTGTACTGCATCTCTCTGAAGATATCTGGATCACTAACATTAATAATATGACAAACTGCCTCCATCATTATTTGGATGCTGAAATTCAATAAACACTACTAAGATATTCTGACCACTAAAATCACAGCCACGGTGGTTTCAAGAGCAGTGTTTATCAGACACTGAATGATGCTGGACACAAATCTGTTGAGCGATTCCCTCAATCAATGTAGATGATTCACAAGAATGCTTTCCACACTGAAATCTCATGCCAAGTCACCAGTTCACATGTGAAGTAAAAGAGAACTTCAAGAACTTTTTCAGGAAAATATACCTTCTTGTAAAAATCACTCCTCATGGGACTTATGCTTGAAGAATCTGTGACAGGCACCCAGTTTATGTTTTGTTGTGAAAAGAACCAAAACTACGTCAGTGTTGGTGCTATTTCTTAATACGTCCATCCCCTGGTTCAACACCATCAAGACAGAGCTTCCATCCAATCTGTGTGCATGTGTACGCCTTATGTATGTACACTGTCTGAAGATATCAATAAATTCATCATTTCGAGTATTACAGAAAAAAAGCACAGCAATTCTATAACTTGCTTGGTGCCACGAATAATAACTTATCTACTCTCAAGTGAAAACTGTGGAAGTCTACATTTACTTTTAAGTTTAAAATAGTCTCCAAAACATTCAGGTGGGGTTTTCTGTTTGTCTTTTGATGTTTGTTTGAAGAATTTTTGTGGGTTTTTGTGGGTTTATTCTTGCTATTGTTTTGATTTTGGAGCTGGTTTTGGTTTTTTTAAGTAATGACAACTCTGAGTGGTTGTTTGGCTGAAAAAGAACAAACCTCTAAATTTATTTGCAAACTGAAAGAATACTTGTAAAATGAGTGGATTAGATCTATTATTTTAAAACACAGATTAAGTATTAATCTGCATATACCATAAGTGGGAAGGAAAAAAACAAAGCCATATGGCCGTTCAACTGTGAGGAACTACTAGACTTAATTCAAGAGATCACTGTTAATAATGTTATGACTAGATGTAATTATCAAGTCCTGTAGAACCCTACTCAGCCAAAGCAAGCCTTTTACAATGGGTTCTCAAACAATCCTTCCCATTCTGCCATACAAATGCTTTAGGGCCAGACATACAGGTTTATGCCTGGATTGGATACTGTTTTTTGAAACTTTGCAAGGTGGATACTAGTAAGTGCTTCACATGCTCATCACGTTGAATGGCCTACAAAAACTAACATGTGACCATGCAGGGCAGAAACTTGGCTGACTATCTGGAACATTCCCCAGGGTTCAAAGCAGTCCAAGCTAATGCAAGATGGAAATGCCCAGCTTCACTCCCTGCTAGCAAGAAATACGGGTCCAAAGTGTGATAAGCATTCTTGAGCTGCCATCTCAGAAAGAAGTGGAGGCAGACAGTTCTATGGCACAACAACACAAGCAGTAGATGCTTACTCTTTTCTTCCCTTAGAATTTGTATAACTTGTAAACTTTTCCAACTGAAAACTTCAGGATATTTAACTAAATGAACAGCAGTTTAACAAAACAACTATAGTCATGCTAGCCAGCATTTACATTCCTTCGCAAATGCAACAGTATTTCAGCCACACACAGAAAACCATGGGGTTTCTTCTGACTTAGTAGATATGCATGAATGTCAAAGAAAGTATATCCCCAAATGCTGGTAAACCGGTAACAATGGATGAGGAAAAGGCTGAGGTACTCAACAATTTTTTTGCCACAGTCTTCAAAGACAAACTCTCTTCCCACACCTCTTCAGTGGATGGACAGCAGGTCACAGGCTGGGGAACAAAGTCCCTCCCACTGTAAGTAAATATCAGGTTCATGACCACCTGAAGAACCTGAATGCACCTAAGTCCATGGGACCTGATAAGATGCATCCCCAAGTCCTGAGGGAACTGGCTGATCTAGTTGCTAAGTCACTCCTCATGATACTGAAAAACTCATGGCACTCAGGTGAAATCCCAGGTGACTGGAGAAAAAAGAAAAATTGTAACCATCTATTACAGGGAGGGTTCAGAAGCACGTGAGAACTGAAACTCAAACACCATTGTGAGCATAACTTAAGCAGTATTTTATTACAAAAGGTGGCCAAGTAAGATGGAAATCCCGAGCAAGGGAGAGCGAGGAAGAGAGAGGGAAACCCCAATGCCCCATGTAAGGACCTGCCCAGGTGTTACTTACATGGACTTGTCTTACCAACTTTAGAACGCCCAATCCTCCAAAGGCAGAGGCAGCACCCTCAGAGGCTGGCCCGCCAGCAGGCATCCCCACCAAGACAATGTAGTCCCTTCATGAAATAGCAAGCCCCCTCCCTGAGCAAGCCACCCACCCTTTGTAATTTTGCCAAAGAGGCATCTACCTCAGTGGGTGTGGCCATCACCCTCTAGGCAGAGATTCCTGGCTTCTCCCCCTGCCATGCAAGTGGTCTTCCACTACACATGTGCAGCAGCATTGGAATTTCCCTCAAGGACAAAGTTTCTCCTTTATCAGTGTGTTTTTCCCGTAACTTGGTAAGGAAAGCAATTTCCCACAGGTGGCTGGGCAAAACACAGACCAAAAATATCACCAAAAATATTTACACCATCACGGATACATCATCTTTAAAAAGGGTAGAAAGGAGGACACAGGCAACTACCAACCAACCCATCAGCCTCACCTCAGTGCCTGAGAAAATCTTGGAACAGATCCTCCTAGAAGCTGTGCTAAGGCACATGAAGGACAGGGAAGTGATTCAGAAGAGCCAGCACAGCTTCACCAAGGGCACATCCTGCCTGACCAATCTATTGGCCTTCTGTGATGGAGTGACTGTATCAGTGGACAAGGGAAGGGCTACAGATGTCACTTAGCTGGACTTCAGTAAGGCCTTTAACACAGTCTCCCACAACATCCTTCTCTTTTACTGGAGGGAGATGGATTCAGCGGGTGGACTATTAGGTAGATAAGGAACTGGCTGGATGGTCGCATACAGAGAGTAGTGATCAGTGGCTCAGGAAGCCAATGCCCAGTGGACATCAGTGACAAGTTGTGTCCCTCAAGGAGTCTGTATTGGGACCAACATTATTTATTATCTTCATTAATGACATAAAGAGATTGAGTGCACCCTCACCAAATTTGTAAATGACACCAAGCTGAGCAGTGCAGCTGACACACCTGAAGGATGGGATGCCATCCAGAGGGATGGGCTCAAGAAGTGGGCCCAAGGGAATCTCATGAGGTTGAACAAGACCAAATGCAAGGTGCTGCACTTGGGTCAGGCCAGCCCCTGGTATCAATACAGGCTGGGGGATGAACAGATTGAGAGCAGCCTTGCTGGGAAGGATTTAGGAGAGCTGGTGGATGAGAGGCTGGACATGACCCAAAAAGGTACAGTTGTTGCCCAGAAAGGCAGTTGTATCCTGGGCTGCACCAAAAGCAGCGTGACCAGCAGGTCGAGGGAAGTGATTCTGCTCCTCTGCTCTGCTCTGCCTGGTGAGACCCCACCTAGAGCACTGCATCCAGCTCTGGGGTCCCCAGCACAGGAAGGAGATCAACCTGTTGGAGCGAGTCCAGAGGAGGGTCATCAAGATTATTAGAAGCATGAACACCTCTCCTACGAGGAAATGCCAAGAGAATTGGGATTGTTCAGCCTGCAGAAGAGAAGGCTTCAGGCTGACCTAACTGCAGCCTTCCAGTACCTGAAGGGAGCTTACAAAAAAAAAAGGAGAGGGGCTTTTTACAAGTGCAGGTAGTGACAGGACAAGGGGAACCGTTTCAAACTGAAAGACAGTAGGTTTAAATTTGCTATAAGAAAAAAATTCTTTACTGTGAGGGTAGTGAGGCACAGTCTGTGATGGGTTGGATAAGCCCCCAAAACTTAGATTAAGGCCTTAGTTTAGTTAGGCCTGAAACCAAATTTAGTAGGCCCCAGTCTTTTGGGCCATGGGGCACTCCGTAGATTCAGAGGGGCAAGTGTCACCTGACTTAAGCAACCAAAGAGGTATTTCATATCATCTGACGTCAAGTCGAGTATAAATCTAGTGGGGGAGGTATCCTCGCTCTCTTGCCCTCCCTCTCTCCGTGTGGTGTGGTGGGGAGGACTCCCTGTTGCTGCTCCCAGAGCGACAGGCCTGGCCGCTTCCCTGCCGAGATGCCCACAGCAGTTCTGGTCTCTGGGAAGTAAATACTTTTGTTTGATATTACTTTGCTGGGTGCTCTTTCAGTGAAACGTGCTTAGTTTTGTTTTGGGTGGTGGAATCTGTGTGTTATTGGGGTGGACAGCTCTGGATGAAGTTATTATTGCTTTTTTCTTATATTTGTACATATATGTATTGTAACTTTCCTGTAAATATATGTATATAGTTCTTTCCAGTTTCAGTTTTTTTCCTTCCCTCCTTTCACTGGGACCACACGGGTCTTGGGGAGGTTTGGCATTTTGCCAAGGTTGAACCCACGACACTGGCACAGGTTGTACAGCAAAGCTGTGGATGCCCCAACCCTGGAATTACTCAAGGCCAGGTCGGATGGAGCTCTGAGCAACCTGGTCTAATGAAAGGTGTCCCTGTCAATAGCAGGGGGGCTTGAACTAGATGATCTTTAATGTCCCTTCCAACCTGAACCCTTCCGTGATTCTGATTCTGTGTAGGCAGACATTGATAATTCACTTACGTTTGGACTAGAAATGAGATACTTTTCCCTGATACAAATATACACACATGCCAAAGTAAGGTAAACTGTGGAGGAGGGGGGCAAAAGGCAGCTGTCCTAACCAAGAGGGGCTCCTTCAGGCACCATGACTCTTCAAAATCCTTTTCTGAGTTGCAGGGTCTTGTGCTACGTTGCTACACAGTGCATTGGAAAATCTGGAAGTTGAAGTGAACTTTTCCCCTTGATTGCCTTGCTCATATCATATTTAGGATTTTACTGCTGTTTGGGGAACAGTTACACACACTTTAAATCACATTTGCCTGGTGTGATCTTTTATTTATTTACTCTAAAGATCCCCACGTGGGAGAGTTCAGAGCCACTGGAGTGGAAGAATTTCAATGTTTTAAAACACTTTCTGATGAAAACAACTCTGTCTTTATAAAAGATCCCTCAGTCTCTGATCTCACCAGGCTGCAATGTGGACAGACCCCAGCATATATACGCAAACAGATTATCACTTTGATGCCCTCCCTTGCATACTGCAGCAACTGTTACCAGTACAGACTTAGGACTGGACAGAAATAACATGCTTACTAGAAACACAGGCAAAAAAAAAGAAACTGGCAAGAACAAAAATTCTAACTTTGCATATCAACTGATAAACAATAAACGGTATTCAGAATAAATCTCGCAGAACTAATCCCAGCCAGCATTCTGGAATTAAGAGTGGAGCACAGCATATCTACTAGACATTGATTAGGCGTTATCCATCACGGCTGAAATCACTGGAAATATATTAAGTTTTTTCATTAACAAGAGCAGAAACTCATGGAATACTACATTCATGAAATTATGTGCTTTTTTTTCCAATAACGTGGTTTCATATTAGGCAAATAAATGCCTTTTTTTTTTCTGTCCAACACTGTAGGAATTACTTGCTGAGGCTCTTCTAAAAGAAGTAGCAATTGACATCAGGTTAACATAAAAGGATTCTTAACCTGCATATAGCTCAAAGAAACCAGAAACTAAGGACATCATTAACTCTTCCGGAAACCAGCTATGCCCAAAAGTAAATCTCTTCCTTCAGGCCAAAGTGGTAAATAGCCTTGATCAGTACAAACTTCTGTGACAGATCAAAGAGCAATGGCACATTTATATTCAGAGTAACATAATAGTCAAACTCATGCTTGAAGCCAAATGCACGGTTGAAAAGCAAACAATAAGAGCTGGGTGTTATTACCTTTTACACTTAACTATTCTACTTTTCCATGTTTCTTTGTCCATTTTCCATGCTGAGAAGATATCATCAGCTAAAGTAGAGAAACAAAAACTTTCACACCAACCAAAGTGGGTCAGCTGGTTTGAGTAAATTAAATCCTGAAACCTTTTAATATTAAAGCTTATTTCCAACATACACCCACTTTGAAATCAGGAAGGTTCTAAAACTTCTGAAATTATGCTCGTTACCACTAAAGAACTAAATAGCAGGTAAGCTTGGTTTATAAATGCTTTCCATGTATTTAAATACATAGCAGTTAGAATAATTACCCAGCCTGTTAGAAGCATATGATATCTAGCCATGAATTATCATCCCATAGTATATTTTTACTATATAAAAGACATTTTTAGAGATGCATGTTGCTTGCCCTTTCTGAAGAGCTTTAACAGGATGGCTAAATTGATTCATATTATTCTAAAGAAAGGTTTGGTTCCTTGTACATGAATAGCCAGGATATTATGAACCCTTTGTCTCTCTTTCTGCATATAAAAAAAAGATTATACTTGCTTTCTGCAGAGATTATTGAGGCAATTCACTTGTTTTACATCCTGTGATAAAATAAACTCCACTGTCATGCCGCCTGAAGCTCCTGTATCTCATCCATTATGTAAATCTCCAAAGAGTAGTTCAGCAAACATCATCTCAGTTCCACTGCACTTAAGACAACCTACACATCTAAGTTAATTTTCATCTTCCTAAGACCAAAAGGAACTCCTTACTTCTTAATTTGCAAGCAAGATTCTCTCAGTCATCCCAGAACCGCCAAAGCCCAGTCTCATGTAATTTTAAATGAAACTAAGACTGAACTACAAACGTTTGGATTTTGAGCATTGTACCATCTTTTCTGGGAAAAAAAAAAAAAAAAAAAAAAAAAAAAAAAAAAAAAACAAAGAAAANTTTTTCTGGAAAAAAAAAAAAAAAAAAAAAAAGAAAAAGTACTAATAAAGCCAAGGAAAAATAATGTCTTGAATCTTGCTATTTTAGGATGTGTTTGGGTTTGGTGGTTTAGGGTATTTTTGGTGTTTGGTTTGTTGTTTTTTATTTTTCCTAATACAAATACTGAAATTAAGCTTTTGTTTTCACTTGAGCTATGCCCACATGTCCATCACAGCTGCATCTGACTGCCATCGAACTGAACACCAAAAAACTTTCAGTAAATAGCAAAGTTCAAAAGAAGGTGATAGCCTCAAAGCATAAAACTTGCCCTTTCCTGACTCATCACCAAACCTCTGCACAAGAAAGACTTAATGAATCACCAGGAGCACACATGAAGCACCATGAGGGAACTGTAAGAGTGGGTCAAGATCTAGATTAATACCAGAAGCTTATTTTCTCTTTCAGACACATGTCCTTGGGTATATGAAATACCATAATCAGTGGAATCATTATTCAGGTCTCTTGGCAGTGGATATCAGTATTAAAATAACTAGCTTCTCCTTACATGCTAGCTACAATTCTAACATGCTCTTCTAAGCCTTCATATAAGAAGTGACAAATTGCCACTCCTTGACATTATTCTTTCCATGGCATGTCAAAAACACTAAAATCCAAATGCATTTGTTTCTAGCACTAAATTCTTATTCTCAGATATGTAGGAAAACAAGAACAGATACGTAGTAATTCAGTTTCTGGTTCAGTGTATCTTACTCAGCACCACTGTACAGATCAAAAACAACAGGTTTTCCCCTTTTCATTGCAAAGTAAAGATTAACTCTAAAATGCAGTTAGCTGTGATGCTTCATGATATGGAGAATTAATACCTCCCCACAACAGAAGAATCCTTTTTTTCCATGCAAATACCTACATCCTCATAACTAATGACCAGAAACAGGTCATCATGAAACAAGCAGAAGTAACAAGTCCTGGATATCTCTGTTTAAACTTATTTTATTTGATGGATCATACTCAACAAAACTGAAGATTACTCCATTTCTTGGAAACAAAAAATCCGAGAGTAGAAATTTAAACACTTTTCTCCCCATTAGGCACTTTGGAAACTTGTGTCACACTTCTGAAAATACGCACATCAAAATGGTCTTGTCAAACTGCTTTGAAATAAAATGCCTTGTGCTTCCCTCTCTGGAGTAGTATAAATTTAGTCATTATTAGAATTAATGTAATTGTTCTCTAAGTGCTCTAGGAATAAAAGGTGAAATGAGCTTGGCGACTGCTTTTTCATTCCCAAGAGAATGTGCCGCAGCAGACAAGTCAGGCTGCAAGAGCAGGGATGCACAGGGGTGCCTTGGAAACCCAAGGGCTGGAGAATGAATGCAGCAGAGCGAAGCCTGGTGTACTCACAGCATCTGCACCAGCACAGCTTACAGGCAAAGGAGATGTCTGTTCTTCCACGGAGGACATGCAAATCCCATGAGAAGAACTGCCCTCTGGAGATGCCTACTGCTGTCTGCTTATCTAGTGGAAGACAGGAGCCTTCAGCAAAATGACTGAAATTGAAAGGGACGAATGCAGGCCTTTGAGATCTTAGTTCCCCGTGGACTGTGTCTCATCACTCAGGACTAGTCTCCAAAAGAGGTACGAAGGCTTGAAGAGAAACTGAAGAAACTAGTTTGAAACAGACAGTGGTTTGGAAATACCAAGCCAGGTTTCTTCCAAAAGTCACCCTGCTTGTGCAGCCCTGGGCCATGCCATGAGGTGAAACAAAGTGTGCTGGGTTGAGATATTCATAGAAGCATCTCCTGATCTAACTAAACTAGTAACATGTTCACTCCACTTCCCAGTGTAGCCAGAACACAGGAAATGCCCACATCAGAATTTCTCACCCAGATCTTTGGGATGCTTCCATCATTTTACTTCATGTAGCCCACAACACAAATTTTGGAGACAAGAGACAACAGCATTTGTTTCTGCTTCACCCAAGATGCAGGAAATCTGCTTTTAACACATCTCTCCCTCCCAGCAGTGGAACACTGACACACTACATTTCCAACACCAGAAACAGGAACCAAGGGTGTCTACACCCGCTTTATAAAGTACTTTGTCATTTTATGCTCATGGGCTAGTTTTTGCTAACTCTGCTCTCAGCTCTTGCTAATATTTTCAACATGAAGTTTTTTGGATTTTTTTCCACTCCTAGTGTGAATTAAAAACTGCACAAACAGAAAACACTCAATTCCACAAAAAATACTTCAACCTTAAAAAACAAAGCAACAGGACACTGATCACAGGATGCATTTAAGCTCCAAATGACTGTCATCAATCACACATCAAGCTTTACAAACAACAGCAGTAAGTAATACAAACCTATATCTTTGGGGAGAAGTGATCCAGGCAATACCAGAAAAATTTACCTTTGCGTTACAATGACATTTGGTAATTTTAACAACTTGAACTGTGAAAAGAACATTTTAAATATTCCACATTTTTATCACATTCTGTCAATTCTAGTCTAACTACTCTCCTGTGAACTGCACTACAACGTGGGCTGCCTTACGCCCCCACACATCACCTCACATGAAGGTTGCTGCGCCTCTCTTTTATGCAATTCTCCATTCTTCCTATTTCAAAAAACTGTTTAATAAATAGAACTGCAATTCAAAAATCCATGCACCTGAAACATTCCACAGCAGCTCCAAGCAGAGCAGAATTCTGTGCAGGCACTGGGATGCAAGCCCTGCACACCCCCTGCTGAACCCCAAATATGAACAAAGCCTCTTGGGCAACTTTGGTCTTGACAATGCAACCTTATTTATTATATATTAGGATATCTGTTATTATTGATTGCAAAGCAAAATTTGAGGTTTTTACAGAAGACCAGGCTTTGACATGGAAAGTCTAGCCCACTCCATGCCTACTTTCTATGCCTTCCTGAAGTGCAAGAGTGCAGAAAGACTATACCTATCTTCAACTAGTAATATTACTTTTTATATATAAAACTTAAAAGCAATGGTTAGGATTCTCCACAGATGATTTCCCCCTGATCCACACTGGCCAAAACAAAATACAATGACAAAACCCTCAAAACTATAACCCAATTTGATTTTAACAAGGTCAGAGCACAAGCCAACCACTAAATATGATTTGCTCACAACTCCACGTGTGTGTCTGTGTCTCTGTGTGTGTGTGCACATGCGCATAATCAAAATAGTTTTGAAATGACTGAAATGGAGCCAAGACCCAGGACCCCTAAACAAGAAACCATTTAGATAATGAAAGCATCTGTCTAGCAGAAATGAAGAAAGAAGCTGTGTAGAACAAATTTTGTACCGCTGTTCATAAGGAAAGCCTAATAGGAACACCAAGGTCTTTCCAGAAATCATTCCATAACTTTACAAAGCCAAAAGGGAACAGGAACAAGCTCATAGGCAAACACATCAAAGTGAAAGTCATTTGTTAGAGGCATGTTAAATGCCTTTCTTTCCTTGGAAAATATCGGTGTTGGAAATGACCCCAGAAATTTTTCAGCCATGGGGATCCATTCCAAATTCACCTTGCCCCACTCCCAGCAGGGCTGAGCTGACACTGAGCACACCAGGGGGCTACACTGCACCGCCCTCCAGCATCCAATGGGAAAAGACTTGCTCCCAGTGGGACCAAGAGACAGCACAGTATGTGGCAGTTGATGTAAGAAACGGAAAAAGAAAGAAAACCTCTACTCTTCCTCACTTTCCTGAACACAAGGTTGGGAAAAAGCTTTCCTCCCACTCTACAGCTTCAGTATAACTTTTACATTTTTTAGTAACAGCAAGTAAAAGCAGATATGTCCTATGAATATGACTGAGCTCCAGACGAACTGCCTGCTATCTATTTACGCTGTGAAATACTCATTAAAAATCAACCACCAACTGACTTGTTAAGGGACCCATCTTGATGAATGCCAGACAGTAGATGAAACCAAAAGAACTTCACAGTCCCCTTGGCTTGCTGAATGGGGCCATCAGTTATTTTTAAGTGGTCATTTGTTACATTGTTTTACCCAACAAATTTATAATCATAATGATTTGAGACAAAACATCAAACTACAGCCTCTTTGCCTGAGAGTAATCTAAACTGAAAAGCACGTGACAGAAAAACAGATTGATGGCCAGTGCAAAATAATTCCCTTGTGATTAATATACTTTACCGTGTTGATGTTTCTAGTAATAATTATATTCCAAGAATTCACTGAATGATGCTAGATGCGAAAGACCACTTAAGAGCAGTCTCTTTTTTTTCTCCTAGAAAGTTGCAATTTTGTAATACAGAGGAGAAAACTGACAAGAAAAACCAAACATATGACCATACCATTACCAATACTCTGCCTATGCAAATAAAGACAAAAAACATCCTCAAAACACTTTCAAATACATTAAAAAAAATAATCATGACCAGACTTTAAAATCATGAAAAAGTAAAAGCTGAAAGTCCAATGAATCCAGACTCCACACAAAACCACGGTAGCTCCTTCTCTCATCAGAGGACCCAGGGACTTGCCCAGCTTGCAGTGGAGCATGGGGCGGTTCCTTCCCAGGTGCAGGACTCTTCCCCCTTTGATGAACTTGACGAGGACCCTGCCAGCCCACTTCTCCAGCCTGACTAGGTCACCCTGAAGAGCAGGACTGCCCTCACAGTGTCAGCTGGGCACCGTCCTGCAGCACCACACATACAGCCAGCAGCTCAGGGCTCCTGCACCCTCCCATGCCTGGCTGCACAGAGGAGACAGAGGAGGTGAGGCACAGGCACATCAGAGGTTGGGAGACTGCTGAGATGGGGGGAGTTCTGCAAAGATCAAGAAATACCCCTTTTTATAGAGTCACTCCCTCTAAGCAGCTGAGCTGAAGTTTGCCCTTGGTTGGTTGTTTTTTTTAAGAGATGGCACACAGGTTGCAACATTTGTGACACATCAATAGTTCTCAGTTTTATCACAGAAAATTAGCAGTCATCTCCTAACACCACTGAATTTAGTGTTGTTTATAATTTTTTCAGCATTAAATAACTTAGAACATCATTAAGCCCGGCCAAATTAACTGCCCAGTGTTATTTCTAGAAGCTGTTCATGAAACCACAATGTGAGTAGTGTGACTGCACCCAAGGCCACTCATTAAGTACAAACCAGATCTGCTTTTCCAATTTGAATAACCTTTTTTCCCCTTTAATTTTGCTCTCTGACCTCCCTTCAGTCCTATTTACTTGGTTTTAGGTTGAAATCTCGATCTTTATTTTGTCCAGAACTTTTAGGCTATAATTCTTCTCTGTCAGTTACCCATTTCCTTACCAGCTCCTACCCAAGTCTCATCTCCATACGACCACGTTCAATCACTGTTGACTGAAAAACTTTAAACATCAGATTCAACAGAGAAATGAACCTCTGGATGCAATTGTCAGCATTATTGAAAATGCAGAAGCATCATAAGCTGCATGCATTCAGTGTATATGTATGCTTTCAGGTTTACTTGTGCATATTTCTCATTTTTCTGGGAAAGATTCATTTAACCCTATTTTATGAGACAGAAAAAGCATGTAAATATTTCCTTCATTGGTTGCATACATGCTTAGATGTCATATTTATACAACACCATATTTATGTCTGTTATGATAGGGTCCAAGGCAGACCAAGCAAGACCTAAAACATACCAATATAACATACAGATAATGCAAACCAAATTGTTTACACCTCCAGTGATACACCAACATATTCACAACAGCAATGGAAACCTTTCAAAACTTGCTTAGTAAAGCAGCAATAAAGTGAAAGGCTGAGGCAAGGTGCTGGCTGAAATCCAATCTCTTCCCTGTTAGAGCCAGAACTTTATCAACTGATCTTAATAGTGACCACAGACAAGCCCTGTCCACCTCTATTACTTAAGCTTTCTGGAATCGTTCTTCCCAGAAAAGGAATTTTTAGCCTCAGACTTTGAATTCCTCCACATAACCACATTTTTCTTCTCGTTCAGTGATATGATTTAATTATGGTACTTTCACAATATAAAAGATTAATATCTGTATCCGGAGCCTTACATTTGCAAAGACTGCCAAACAGAAAACATCTAAAGAAATAACTCAGTGCTCCCTTCCTTATCTGCACATATTTTGAGCAGCTTCCCTATGATTACTGCAGGATGTCATCAGAAGGGCATGAGAGAGTGGAATTATGGCTTGACAAGAAAGAGGTCACCCTGTTCTCCCGTTTGTCCTTCTGTATGCCACCACAAAAGTAAAAGCAGAGAGAGGAACAGAGATACAGAGCTAACAGTGATACATCTCTCATGCAATTACAGTCTTTTCCAAGGAATTTGTGAAAAGGTCACATGGCCTCAAGAGTCTTTTGCTTTTGCCTGATCCGGAAGCCTCCCTTCTCTGCACAGACTTGGGGCACAACAGCCCCTCTCAAGAATCTGACAAGTCTAACTTTTTCTGCCCTGGTGTCACTTCCCAAACCAAATCCATAAGACACAGTCTGGCCCAGTTTCTTCTCAATTCAATGCAAAAGATTACCACACTATGGTAGTACTGCTCTGTGCTGTCCTCTGGACAGCATGTGTTGTCCACTGTAACATAATGATCTCCAGAGAAAGCTTACAGATAAGTTAGTTTGGTATTTTCATCCTCTCACTCCTTCTGTGAATAAAGTGCCTCCCCAAGTTTATATATAAGGGATTTTATCACTGCAATTCTGGAAGATGCAAGTAAGATTTGTATAGTATGAGTTTTTCACTCTGCTATTCATACCCAAGAGATCAGAGCAAGGAAGTGTTTGCTCTGCCACAGTGCAAGCCCATCCCAATTAGACATTGGTATGGGCAGCAGCTGCTGACATGTCCAGCAACTAAACCAAAGAGAAATTCCTCAAGATTTTGTGTGCTGATTTTAGCAGCCAACAACTGCTGGCTCATATGTGGGCATATGGGCCCTGACCCTTTGGAAAAAATTGTGTACATTACTGCACAGCTACTAATACCACTTTGTCTCTATTAGGGGTTAAATTTGGCTCTGGGAGGCTAGAGGTGTTTCCTGGGACCTGCAGCATATAAAACAGATGTTCTACGGATGCTTCTGAAATAAAGATTGTTTTGCCGGTTGTTGTTTTGGGAGACTGAATTCAAGGACAGAGATGATTCCCTCAAGGCTGCTTGTGAATATGGAGGTAGCTGTAATCAGCATGCCCACTACCTGTTGTGAACACTAAAAAAGTTTACCAAAGAAGGAACTAAACTCTTCTGTATCCCAGTCAATTGTTCATAAACTGTAAAACATCTGAACCACTAAAAGATTGATAAAATCAAATTATCACTGAGACAAATAAGAATTTGTCTTCCTAAACTACTTTGCTGTGTTAACAGAGCTATAGACCTATATTTCTTGTGCTGAACTAATACTCTCTTTTTGAAAAGAAAATCTGGGGGGTTTTGTTTCTGCCCATGACTGGGATTCAAGGGTTGACAGAAGCTTTGTAGGAAATAGGGTTTCCACAATAACAACATATCCCTCCTTGACGAGCAGAGTTTCCATAAGGCCTTACTTAACTGAGGTGCTGTGCAGCATTGTGCTGGACCTTGCCCTGCATCCCTCTGTACCACACCCTGCATTTGTCATTACAACTCGTGTGCTCTGGTGCAAAGCCACAGGCAGCATCTGCTGTGTTTAAACAGCCTTGGCAGGAATTGGTTAATATAGCATCCCAGCCAAAGCCTATCCTTCACAGTCACCAGCAACTCGGACTGGCAGATGTCAAGGCTTAGCATATTTTATCAACTTAAAAGCATAAAGTCAGTAAAGAATGGAGGTCCACTAACAGCTTCCTTTTTAACTAGCGCAGAAAATGCATGCTGTAAAACAGTCTTCTGTCTATCACAAGAAAACAAAGCACCAAGATACTTTCAAAGAGATCATATCCTGTTTGACTTCTTAAACAGCATCTGTCAATGTGGCATCTGAGTGCCACTCCACAACATACGAAGTTTCATAATCCGTAACTCTAGTGGAAGACAACACCTCTCTCATTCTCCCTTCATCCATGCACACAAGAATAATGAACACCACTATGTGTCAGTCCATTCAAACACTTGGCTTCAAAGGAATTACCTATTTCCTTAACGCACTACTACGTTTTCCTCTAAACATCCAGATACTGTCAGAAAACATTGGGTTAAGCTGCATCTGTTAAACTGTAACATTCTTCTGCCTGAAAGACATTCTCCTGCCTGAAAGACAATACATCATCTGAAGTTCAAACTATTTATCTATTGTTTTATAACACAATATAAAATTTCGATAGCAGTCTTAATACGTATAATGCATATGGCTGTAAAAATGTCAACCAACTTTTATGGCTTTCCTCTTCATATGAATATTCAGTCATCCATTTGTCCCTAGATCCACTTCAATCCTGAAAAAGAAAATATTAAGAAATTTAATTGATGTATTTTCATAGAAGTTCATTAATATCTCAAATATTACCGTATATGTAAATTTTTTAAAAATCTAACCACAGAGATCTGTTCCACAGTAAAAGACAGGTCAGAACAACAGTAAGCTCATAAGCACTTCAAACAAAACTGGGTAAATATGACCAACAAAAATGGATTGGAGAAAGCCTTATGTTTCCTCTTAACACATTATTTTAGTCAAAGCTCCTAGTGCTTTTAATTTCCAAGCTGTTACTTGAGCACACTAGATCTCAATTGCTTTAATTAGTCTTCAGAGCCCATTATGCATCAGTGCCCTGAATTTGTAAAGGTAAACTTTTCAGAAGTTACTGAGTGCAAACATTGTTTACTAGTATTTCAAACTGTATTTCCCAGAGATACTATGCAAGATCTGAACAATTACACACACAAAAAAAAAAAAAACTCCACGACCATTATAAAATTTGAGTATGTATTTCTCCAAAAGTTTCATATAGATACACAATTAGTTTAGTTATGAGGGACACAAAGACAAACAGAGGGCTGGAGCACCTCTCCTGCGAAGACAGGCTGAGAGTTGGGATTGCTCAACCTGGAGATCAGAATTCTCTGGGGAGACCTGACAGCAGCCTTCCAGTGCCCAAAGGGGGCTACAAGGAATCTGAAGAGGGACTTTTCACAAGTGCACATAGCATAGGACCGGATTTCAAACTAAACGAGGAGAGATTTAGATTAGATATTAGAAAGAAACTCTTTACTCAGAGGGTGGGTGAGGCACTGGCACAGGTTGCCCAGAGAACTTGTGGATGCCCACTCTTTGGAAGTGTTCAAGAGCAGACTGGATGGGGATTGGAGCAACCTGACCTAGTAGGTGACATAGCAGGGAAGCTGGAACTACATGATCTTAAAAGGTACCTTCCAACTCAAACTATTCTATGACTTTATATTAATCGATAAAAGAAAAAACATATAGATATTTAAATACTATATTATTTTTGGAGACTCCTTCAGGTTTAAAAAAATATACACATCCATTAGTCCAAAACTTTTAAGAAGCCTTGGGGGGAAAAAAAGAACTTCAGATGTCAAAAATTTAAGTAGACAGTATGTCTTAAACCTCTTGCCAGAATATGTGCACGTATCTGGAAGCAAATGCTACTTACATATGTCTCTTCTAATACTGGAAATGGTGTGAAGTCAAAAATCTAAATCTGCTGTCAGAGTTATTATAAACAATATGCTGTTATTTTTTATATCATTCAAAATAAGGTCATCCTTCAAATAGCAGTAGAGCATCACCTGCCTGATTTTAAACTACATTCCAGTATTTCATTACTGTTATATATATGACAACATGACAGGTTTCCAAACACTACACAAACTTTTACACTGAAAACAAGACAAGAAGGTTTCATAAGAACATAAAAATAGTCCATTCATATACTGTGTTACTATTATACTGACTAAACACCATGCACTTAAATTTTATTTATAAGAAAATAATAACTTTAATAGAAAAAAGTCCTAAATATTTGTATGAATTGTAAAAAAACTGCAAAATCGCCACAAACACTGATGTAACTAAATGTAACTAAGTATTACAGCATCTGAGAGCATGCTAACTGATGTAACATTTGCCTTGTTTCTCAGGCATCTTGTAGACTGTCCTTCCCTTTTGTTATTTCATCTCCCTCAGCATTATTTGGATTGCTTTGGAACTTTTATTTCACGAAACAGATCTTCTTAATTTTTTTTTTAATTGCACACTTAAAGAACAACTTTTGCATTTCTAACTGCTCTTTTCTCTATGCTCATGTCCAAAAATGGGACAACTGAATCAGATTTTCCACAACCTGGACTTGCACGATGTGGTCATCTAACCTGAACAGGAAATGACTTAGGCATCAAGTTTTTTTAAATTAAATGTAACTTATCCAAAAGCTTCATGGAGTCTCTGTGAGAGGAAGACAGAGTTTGACCTGTAATTGTTTCCAGTTCTCCAGGTTTTCTCATCATTACTTCTCTCTACATGCACACAGACACACACGCTCCTACAACGCAACTTCAGCTTCAAGTTACACACCAATGCTGGAGTCCTATTACGTTACAGTGGCTATGGTGACACAGCAAACACGGGTATGTGTTTCAGAACTGCTAACAAACCATTATCCAACCAGGCACAGCTGCAGCTGGCTTTGCATTATTAAATCACATCCAACAGCCCTCCTCATGGTAAAGTTACTTTGTTAGCAAGGACAAGTAATTGGGCTTTCTAATTCATTCTCTTCAGGTCTGCATAAATTAACAAGCACTGAATTTCCCACATCCTTGTACCATTGGGGTGTTCTCCTCTCCAGAAGGCTATTTCAGGCTAGAAGAGCCTAAGATTAAGAGCAAATCATTCATCTAAAATGACATTTAACTAGTAACTTCACAAATCCTTGGCCTGATTTTCAGAAGAGCTGAAAAGCTTCAACTTCAGATGAACGGACTTTGAAATGCATATGAAACGCAGGACCACCCATCCTTACAGATCTAGTGCATCCATTCTGTCATGTGTGTCACCACCACGAAGCCTGCTTTGGACTTCAGTTTTCAGTATCTTACTGTGAACACTCAGTTTCTACTATCAGAAATACGAAAGCCGACATTAAAAGTATAAATAGAAGCACCTTCCCCTTTGCATTAAGCAGGCTTTATATTAGAAGAAAATCTATCCAATGAGACAACTGCACAATATTTCTGATATTAAATGTTTAGGTCAAAAAGACTCTTTAAGTAATCACAGGACAAAGTGTCTAACAAATCACCAGTTGCAACCAAAAGAATGAAATTTAAGTAGCAAACAAAGAATTATGTCCAATGTCAGACAAAGACTAAACATTACCTTAAAATAGTGTTTTCAGGCCTCAGGAGTTTATAAAGCTTATAAATGCCACCAAAATTATATTCTTTCTCCTGCAGCAAGAGAAAACCACATAAATTTCAATACCTAGTCCATTTTGAAAACCTGTACTGATCAGATTAAATGTCCGGGGAGTCCCACATTGACCAGCATGCCCAACCACTGTCAGAGTTGAGCAAGATTCATGGACCAGAGTAAGGAACATGAGAAGAGGTTTGGGACAATCATGCTGAGCATATTCTTAGACAAATGGAGGCTCTCCTATATGTAGTTACCCATATCTCTACAAATAAAACATTTCTGAACATATAAACCCATGTTAATTCATTTAAAAAACAAGTCCACATTAGTATCACTTTCACTTCTCTTTTGCATACTGATAATTTTTAAGTCAATTCATGTTATTACAGTTACAAATTACTCCTTGTGCTATTTTTACCCTTTTCTAATTCAGATAGATATAGGAACATAGATTTGGAAAAGACCAAACCATTTGCAGTTAAGTCATTTGCTGAATCAGGATTTATTCACTTCCACCTCTACAAAACAAACCTCTTACTTGGGTATAACCATGTTTCTTAGTCACCTTCTTACATAATTTATTTTATTTTTAAAGTACGCACTTTCCTTCTTGAAATCCCTTAAATCTGCATTTTGACTTCTGCATCCCTTTCAAATGCTCTGAGCCACACTGAACTTTCTTGAAGACAGAGCATGACTTCTCCCAAACTCACGAACACCATCCTGACCATTGGCTAAGGCAGAATCACTGCAAGCACAGTTTCAGGACCATTCATAGACAAAGGAACAGAGGTTATCCTCAACTCAGTGTTGAGGATAGCCACCTCTATAATAATAGTAGACATGTACTTGCCCTTTTCCCCTAAGTTTCTGATTCTTGCAAGGAAATTTGCAAACTATATAAAGCAGACACTGTGCAGAAGCTACAGATAAAGTATACATTAACCACAAGCTACAGATCCACGACAGTCCTTGACATATAAAACTTATATGGGACAGGAGATGCTGAAATTCAGTGCAGCACTGCACTGAATCAGCATATCCCAAAATCTACCTCAACTGTACTTCAAGTGCTTACCTCTCCCAATCTTAGTACCAAGGATCTTTGAAAACTGACTGCCAGGTATTATTTTAAGTCAAACTAGCCAATACACTTTGCCACAAAGCTGTCTCTAAAAAGAGGTTTAAAAATTTTCAATTTCAACATAAGGCACTGTCCCACCAGCAGACATCACAAGCTGCAAGACAAACCAAGTAATACAGCCTAAAACACATGCAGTTTAGGTTAAATGTAACTGCAATATATTTTATAGACCTCACAGGACTAAGGACCACTTGCTATGCATTCTGTTACTCTCACTAAACTGTGATCATAAGGGTTATTCTGTCCCCAGTTAAAGTTTTTGCTACTCTTTGATTGTGATTCCTGTTCAAACAAGGCAGTTACTTGCATCAAGAGACCAGCCCTCTCAATCAACATCTTTGTTGCTTTGCTGTAACATCGAAACAGAAATACCTTAAGTTGTTCAAAATATTTCTGAAAATTAACTTAATGCTTCAACTTCTGGTTTTCACAGATATTTTAACAAAAGTGAAGAGAACCAGGAGGCAGTGAGTGGGATGCTTGTTGCTAGGTGATACCTAGCTCTCTTGAACTCCTACAGACTGAAATATTTATCCAGACTCCCACAAAGAATGACATCTACAATAGAGAAAGGAGACACACACATGTACTAAAGTACATCATGACTCACAGTAAGAAGCAGCAGCTCTGTCACCGGCTCAGTGGCTAGGGCACCTAGGATGAGGAGGCTGCAGTCTGGGATGCGGGTGATGCAGCTCCTCCTGAACACCTAGCTCAATTCCAGCTGAGCCTTATGGGATGATGCCCCAATACATTTATGCCAAACCAGAATGATCTCAACACCACTGGGATCACAGCTGCACAAGAAAATGTATCCTTGGCTCACCTGACCATATAGCAGTGCGATATTTCTGTCCTTTGGGTTTTTTCCCCCCTATACTCTGACAATAGGTTTCCATATAAAAAAGCATGCAGTTGGCCAAATGCGGATGAACAACTCATTAACCGAACACACACCCTTCATGCTCTGTTCCTCCCTCTCCTCACTTTAGAAGGTTTACTACATCACTAGACTTTCAAGAAGTGCTTACACAGTCCTTCAGTAAAGGCTTAGAGGAATAAACATTCTTCTTTACAGGGTCTTTTATTTGACATTAATGAGTTACTCTTAACTGAACAGCTCTAAGGATAAGTCCTAGACCTTCTGAGTCTTCAAGATGAATCCAAGAACAATTTGTTCTCCCTACAACTTACAGGTCTGGTTTGACAACAATATTGGATAAAGTTTTCAGAGAAAGCTGATGCCTTTCAGCAATACTTAAAAACCTCTGCAACTGCATCAATGTACACAACTGAAATTAGAAAGTGTATATGCATGCTGATGTATTGTAAAGGTGAAAGAGGACTTAGTTAAACCCTGGAGAAGCAGTGGAATCCTTAAATGACTGGATTTCAGTAGTCAGTCTAGAAAAGCACAATAAATTGCAGGGAGCAGAGGAAAACATACAAAAATACTACATCCTCCTTGACTTGTTATTTTGGAAGTAGGAAGCTTTGACACTCAAATGTCTGAATGGATAGCTCTGAAACCTTAATACTCCCTTCACAATTCTAGCCAAAACAGAATGACATTGTTTTTCATTAGATCCAAATAAAACAAATAATGATAAGCACAGTGACACTTCACTTTGGACAGCTTCTCTGACATACATAAATGTTCATATTACAGTGCACACACACAACACAACATCTCAGTTCGCCACCTCATACTTGCACACAACTCCAACTCACATATGACAGCTACAATTTTATTTACCAGCCCATGTACAAAGTCAAAGGACTCAGTGAGCCTTTTGTTGTTATGAGAATTACAGCATTTTACACACATATATACACATACACACCCATATCTATGTTCATATAAAAACACAGGCATAAACAGTCACATATTTTTGGTGAATTAACTTTTTTTTTTAAAATTGTCTAAAACAATCTGCTGAAAGCATAGTTTCTAATGTCTTATTCAAAACACAGGCTGTCAGCCAAGCTGTTAAATGTTTCTGAACTCATAAAGAAATCCAATTTAAAAAAAAAAAAAGTCATCATTTCCCCTTCAGACTTCATTTTACTCCTGACTTTCTTCAGAAAAACAGTGTCTGTTACTCTCCACATAATGATTATCCAAGATTTGTACTCATAAGGGCTTATGAACATCTCAAAGAAACTATAAAGCAGTAATATTTAAAACTGGATATTCCTAATTTCAGGTTGGGATTATGTATATTGTGTTTCTGCATTTTGTTTGTACCTCAGATAAAACTAATGGGATTAAATGTACTAAAAGTGAAGTCAAACTGAAAACGAAACAGACTGTAACCCCACAGGAAAACAGCTTGTGCTTCAAGTAGGATAAGAGGGAAGAGACCTGCCAGTGAATCTTCCATATCATCACAGTGGGGTAAGGGATAAAAACCAGCCTCTCCAGCAGATCTTCCATCAGGAGACTAGATTGACACTACAGATGTTGCACAGAAAAAGACTTAACAGTATAGGTTTCCTACCCTTACTTTGCCCTGATAATATGGATTAGCATTATCAAATGCTATCACCCCTTCCCTCCCTTCTGGTTTAATGCCCTGACTCAAGCAAGGTTTATGCTTAGTCCAGAATTGAGACAACTCTGCCTGTGGTACAGGCAGTAGCACTTATTCTCTCTTCCCAAACTCACAATGTAATATTTTATATTCTAATCCATTCAAAAATAAAACAAGAATTTCCATTTTCTGCTAGGAGGCTGCTGAATCCTAGAGGCCACCAGAACAAGTAATCCTCACACTAGTATGCAGTTATAAATGAAATAACCAGAGCTTAAGAATCAGCTTCCTTAGGAATGCTCATCGGAGCACTGACTTCCATATGGACTGTTCATCTGAGGTTTCTTGGTGTGATGGCAACCTCCAGACCGACTACCTGATCTAAGGGAGGGGTGAATGAGTACTTAAGGCCTCATGCTCCAAGTCCAAAGGAATGAGCACAACTTCACTGCACATTTGTGCCAAAATCTGCTCTTGGTCAACCCAGCTGTAGTGGGCACTGCTACCAGTGGTTTAGCCTGCAAGAAAGTCTAAAACACATGAGTGTCTGAAACAGATGAATGCTGCCTCAGACAGAAAATTCTACCCTTAAGTGGCTTAGAACTTTGTAAAAAGTCTCCTCGTAGTTGCCTTCAGAGGGAACACCAGGACAATGGAAAAAATAGAGAGGAAGAAAAAACATAACACTGTTTAGATGTCGTAGCTTATATAAACCCTGGCATGTTTTCTTCTTTTAGACTGTGCAAGATGTTGCAAAAAAGTTAGAGAACAGCACTAACCACCATCCCACTGTGGACAAAATAACGTGCAGCTCTTCCTTTACCACAGTGTCAAGTACTCTGTGCCAACTTTCACAGTAAAACCACTTAAATAATAAGCAAAAACAGAGAAGTTGTGCCCATGAAACTTCCTTTAAAAGAGGGAACAAAATTGTTCCCACAAGCAGCAGAAAAAATTAAACAAGCTGTAAGTTTATACATCACCAGAAGGTGGTTGTAAAATCAATGTTGATGGCTCTGCAGCTGGCACAGGCAGCAAGAGCCAGCACCTTGTTCCACTAAACCCCAGCCTGGAAATGGTCACCTCCTCAAAAGTGCCCACATATGCAAGTTCCACCTCACTGTGTCAGTGAACATAAGACAAGTTAGCAAAAACCCAAACTGCTCAAACAAACTTATTTTGCTCCTTCAAAACAGAGGTAACCGTAAGCATGAGGTGGCTTTGACCTCTCTATGTAGCACAGCCACAGCCCCTATGAGAAGACAAATTTCCACAATTTATCCCAAAAGCGGGAAAAACAAGCAAAGACTACCAAGCAAATTCTGTTCCAAGTTGTGATTTATACTGAAAAAACCCAACCATCCTAATTTCCAGGCTGAGTTATGCTTCCAAGAAAAAAGAAAGTCACAAGCTGAATGCACTGTGCTCTACATAGTGAGTAGTAATGTTCAGCTCCTACTCCTGCTTCTACACAACCCACAACAAATACCAATGTTGCATTCATGATAATTTGGACCCCTTCTTTTCCTGTCTCTTAGAAACACACCAATAAGAAGGGTTTTTTTCAAGAAAAAAGCATAGTATCTATCTATGTGAATGTGTAGGTACATATTCAGGCTCTAAACCAGGGAAACTACATGGACACCAGTGATGTTATTAATCATTTTAAGGAGCCTGTTTGGCTGGCATCCTACAAATGTGGGTGATGAGTGTCTGTGTTAATAGGAAGATACACTCTCTTAAATTGATCAATTGACCAGAAGTGTTGCAATTAATAATTTTTAATGTCTTTTCTCCTAGCCTATCTTATCCTTTCTTGAAAGTGCAGACTGGCATTATTACTAATAATTATCCCTTTGCATATCGTTAGTAAAAGGCTCAGAAAAGGGAAACATCCCACATCTGTAAATACAATATTCCCAATCAAGCACTTGCCAGCGTGAAACAGTTTCACTACCAGATTCCACAGCTACAAATCTTTTAGTAATAATTCAAAATCCAGGGAAAGTCACTGAGCTCTACTCATGCTCTTAATGCCTTTCAGAAGAATAAGGAAAGCAAAATTTACCCCAGTACTACTCACAGAGAATTTCCACTGAAAACTGTCCACCCCAGCATTTCAAGCTTCCCAGCACATGGTCATGCTCAGCACAAGCCATGATTAACCTCAGGAAATGGTACATGTGTTTGGAAGTCCACCCAGTACATACCTGGTCATATCCCATCAGCCTCCCTAGGCCTCGTTTCTCTCCTTGTTCCAAAAGCCCTGTTGTTTTTGACAGGATACTCAGTTGGTCTGGTTATTTCCCTGTCCTTGCTTAGAAGGCAGGTATTTGCTTCTCCCCTATCCAACAGTTCCCCCATGACTAAGACTTTTTTTTTTTTTTGGGACAGGGATGGTTCGGGAATAGTTCAGTGTATTATTTCATGCAATATTCCAAGATGGGATTAATCTGCAAATCTGACTACATACTGAAGTGCAAAAACTAAAAGCAGCCTGATTTCCAAGGTTATTTGTACTTTCCACTCTCTTACTGAGATGACCTCAGCAGCCTGCAGGACTCACCATCTGCATGCAGTAAGTCAGTGCCATTTCATTCTGCAGACCAACATGGACAAACAACCACCTTAACTGTGGCTCAGCAATTATTCACATTCACAGCCCAGAAACTATGACCTAAAGAGCAACTTTAGCAGATGAAGTTCTTGCCAGTTGGCGGGTTCATCTCACCTACCGACGGACACCTTCATGTGTGCTAGCTGCCCTTCACAGCTCTATAGCTGAAGGAGAAAGAGGCAATGTGAGGGCCTGAGTCACTGTCACCACAGCCAGACTAGCAACTACTTTTGGTCAAAATATGTTTTAAATAAAATGGTACTTAGTTGTCTGCAAAGTGAAGGGTAGTACAAGTTTTAAGAGTTTTGGGTTTTTTAAACAAGTCTTGGGTTCCTTTGTTCTCCTGAACAAACCCTCCAAATTCTAAGACTTGAGAAGTCATCATTTTTAATGGGAGTCAGGTTGACTCCGAAAAGCATCTGATTTTTACAAGAGTCTGGAGGAAAAAAGGAAAAACAAAAAAAGTAACTCGAATTGGTTAAATACTACTGTCAAGCAGAAACTGGTGACACCACCCATGCTAAGCTTCCTGTATACCAAAGCTCATCAGTTACATGGACATCACCATAAAAAAAATTACAAAAATAAGAAACTGAATATGGTAAGGAAGTCACATTGCTTGGTTTATTAAATGAGAGACAAAAACACTACGCTACAGTTGCCAATCATGTACCATCAACGCCACACAGTTCTCCCAGCCTTTTCTACCAACTGCTTCCTTTGGTGACAGTTTCTACTTTCCATGTTAACCAACACAGAAACACTGCAGTTGTACAGATCTAAAGCCTTAAGTGTCCTTCCGTCTCTCTCAGGTTCATGATCCCTACAGCCACCAGACCCTGCTTCCCCTGACACCTGGTCCAGGCAGGGAAATGCTTCCCTCTTCACCACTGGACCTCCCTTACCACCTCCCTCACTCCCAGGACAAGCTTCAGGCAGGCAAGGTGACAGTCTCTCCAACACCTGTCCTCATGCACACCCCTGCATTCGTTCCACAACTGGTACCTTCAGCCACAGATTTCAGGGGTGTGAGGCTTCTCTTCTCACCCCAGAGTAAGCAGTCTCACATTTCATCGCATTATATTCAGTGGTTTTAAAAGAGTTCAGAATTATAATTTGAAACAAAGCCATGCACACCTTGCAAAACCAAGGCTCTTCTGTGACTTGTCTCGCCTACCTTCATCATTCCTCTTACCACAACTCTCCTTTCACCCCCTTTCCTGAGTTTCCTTTTTGTGCAGACCACTTTTCTACTGACACTATTCCAACAACAACCCTCTCAGTTTCACTGAAATTGGCTCTATTTCCATTAGAAAGGCTAATCGTGATTCCCTCCTGCTGTTTATTAATCCACCATTATGAAAGATTTCAAGGTTGGGTTTTTCCGGTAACACAAAAGCTAATTATTTCTTCTATATCTTAAATTGTACATCGGATTATTCATTAGATACAAATATTCTCTGTTCTCCATTGAGTTTTCAATATCTTGAATAGCAGGAGAGATGGCTGGTGCTACCTGTTCCACAACACCATCAAACAGAATTTGTCGCACACGATGCTCTCCTATTTAAAAGGTTTTGTTACCAAAGAGGAAGCAATTATTAAGAGCATCACCACAGGAGCAAACTTCAGTTAGTAACACCACCACACACAATCAAAGTACTGACAGCAGTCCAGAGGCGAACAGCAAATATCACGGCATGCTGCAATATTAAGACATTCTGAGAACAGTTTTATTAAAAGCAGAAGTATCTGTAATATTCTTTGTAATAAACATAAGGAATATTGCAAACAATTCACACCCTCACAAATGCAAAAAAAAAAAAAGTGGCCAATGTCATCATCCTAATGATAACTCTACAGGACCCAACTCCATAGGGGTTATCACAATTAAGATTCTGTTAAAACGACCATTACAAATATCTATTTTTAATTAACTGTAATTTAATCTTATAATATGAAGTAGGTTGTAACTTGATGATTTTCATAAGAAAATGAATTAAAGATTAGAAAAACAAAATAAATGTTAGCCTCTTGGGAGGCGAGAAGGAAATCAAACCAATTTTAATATAAGTGGGAAAAAGTAATATAAGTCAATAAAAATCATAAATTTTTCTTACACAGACCAAGTTTGATAGATAATAAAAAAGTAAACCATTGAAAAGTCCCTGAAGTGTCATTTACAGTTTAAAAAGAACAAAAAACAGTGTTACAGCACTGAAGTTGATACATGAGAAAATACAGAAGTGAAAACAATGTCTGCTCTACTAGATTTTGCATGGCTTAGTTTCAAATAAAAAAAAAAAAAAGGCAAATTAAAAAAATGCATGAAGGTATTTGTACAAACCCACAGAGGAAACATGTATCAAAGGGTTAAAGCACAAATTGCTCCCAGCAGGGCCATATTCAGCACAGGCATATTTATTACCCCTCCCTTAGCCCATCAGACCCAGGTACCCAGCCAAAGGTTTACAGCTGGGGAGGGCTAACAGGGGCAGGCTTCTTGCATTTAAGGGCCATATTCATCAGCTCCATCACTTTTATTCTTAGTCCTAAACTCATGCATTACAGTCAGATTATTCTGCTTTTCCAGCTGCATTTTCCAACCCGACACATGGAGGCAGCCCACTTTTCTCATCTCCCTTTCCTTTATCAACTGACCGAGTGACAATACCGTCAGATCGGTCCGGTGATCCATCCGCCTGTTTGCTTCCATGTCCCGCTGTGCACAGCAGGCACGCTAAAATACAAGTGTCAAGCAGTCAGGAAATCTCGACAGGCCTCTAATCTTGAGGGCATCATCAAATATGGTTAAGTCATCCTCTTGTATGGAAAAATCTCATGGACCGAGGCCAGCAGTTTAAAGGGCTTTGACAAGCGAAGAAGGATTACAACAAGCCAGCACCATTTCAAAATGAAAAGCAGAGAGGTCTGGCTTCCTAACAAGCAGATTCACCAAAGAGCCACAAGCTTAACTGGAAACATCTTAACCTGCAGAATGTCAGCAAATACAAAGTAAGCTCTTTCAAGCATGTACTGAAACAAATAATGCTGTGTTTTCTTCAGTGCTGTTTTTCTTATCAGCATTTGAAAAGAGCCCACAAGGAAACATTACACAGAATGAGTTCAGGAAGACCATATTATCTAAATACAGAAGAATGTTTGTATTAATACCCAGAGATGGCATTCACAAACATCTTCTTACTATTCTGTAAATGCCTTCAAAACAAACATCTCTAGGCTGTACCAAGGATGCAGAAGTCTCACAGAAGATGCTCTTGAGAAGCCTCCTGAGGTGCAGCGTGCCAGAAAGGGTGCTAGCAGTGCCCTTGTCTTCTGAGCTTTTTCATACTTTGTACCCGGCACACTCAATTCATCACAGTTCTCAGATTCAGGAAAGAGAAGGATAATAAATTCTCAAAATAGAGGGAAGAGCAGTCATAACATGCCCTCCCCTCTTCTTGAGGAAGGCAAAGACAAGTGGCTGTGTCAAGTTCTACCTCTCTGGGGCTCAGCCTTCTGCCTGAGTCATCCTCTCCCCTTCCATCTCCCAAGCCAGACAAAGACAAAACACTTCTTGCATAGAAGTGAGGAGCATTAACACTAAATTAAACTGATACTAAGCTTCAAGCAGCTGGTCAGCATTAGCTTGAGCTGAAGCTGCCACCATACTGGAGGCATCACCCCACAGGACCATGGTGTTTACTGAGACATTCCCAAACTGAAAGAATTTGGAAGGAAGGGTTGGCATAGCTAAGAGAGCATCTGTCCCTTTCCTCCGCTCCTGTTAAGTGGTGTGCCAGATCAGGATCCTCGTCACCTGGCCCTCCCCTTTCACGATTTCATTTCTCTGTTGCCACCTAAAGAGCAATCAATGGAAAATTCACATAAATTATGAAAATTAGGATAGAGGAAACCTCAAGAGATCATCTAGTCTCTGCCTAGCTATTTGTACCACCATGATCATCTCAAAAAATCATTTCATCTTGATTATATCTATTACCAAAAGACTTCAAGAAGAGAATCAGTGGACCTGCAAAGAAAACTGCCTGTAGCACCAACATTCATCCTGATACACTCTGAAGACAAAACATCTGCTTTAACTTACCACTAGGACCACAAAAAAACCCAAAAATAGTCAGTTTATGCAGGCTGGGAGCATGCCAAAGATCTGGTATTTATTTCAATTGTTTCTAAAAACATCTATAAAATAAACATTTTGCAACAGAAAATTAGATTAAGCCCCCCACAAAATATGACTTATTACAATAAATTATCTGTCTTTTAAGGATATTTTTCAGATCAGCTATCACAGATGATATCTGCAAAATTATTTAAAGATGAAAAGCAGTATGAATTATTATCAAAGTTTTAGCTGTCAAGAACAAGAGGGAACATAAGAAAACTACATTTTCATTCCTCAGTACAAGATAATACGGTAGTCTTTTATATTGGGGGAAAAAAAATCCATACACAATAGCAATCACTCCTCCAGCTTCTTTAAAACTGACTTCATACCCAAGCTTTGTGATCCATGCCCCCCCCAAACAACAACAGGAGCAACAAAAGGCAGTTTCCTCATGCAGAACTCTGTATTCCCCTGGCTAAATTTATTTTCTCAGAGAGGCAAGTCTATTGCTAACCCTAGTCAGATGAAGTTTCCAGATACCACTGAACTCTAATACTGGCACATCTAGGTCATTACAAAGTCTGTGGAGCTGATGATCTAATTGGTTGTGATCCCTAGTGAAATATAAAAGTCAGTACTTGGTCCATGTATATGTATTTTTTCTATTTTAGTACATCTCAACTTAAGGTATGTAAAGAAATAAATGTAAATTTGTATACAGGCTGTATGGTAGCAATGAACAGTAGTGAATGCACTCAAATTCTCACAACTAAAATGCGAATCTTTTTAGTACAGTAAAAGGACACATGAGAATGTAGACATTCTCAAAGTAACCACATGCAGAAGTTGTTATTACTATGTACAGACACTTATAAATACCTCTGATCTCTTGGGATTTGATTATATCCAATTAGTCACACCCAGAGAGTCACCACAAATAATACCAGGATTTTTTTCTATTGCATACACAAGACCTTGCAAACTATTCTTTTCTTTTTTTTTTTAACTATTATTACAATTTTGATCATACAATGTTAATATAGTTTTGGTGATAAGGATCTTGGCTATTTAGATATACTCTAATGGGTAGTGGTCAGAGAGAATGCTTCACTCATGTACTGTGCCATAGGGATACACTGTCTGAAAAGGATATTAATAAATCCACTATCATAAGTATTCACTGATACACAGCAATTCTGCAACTTTTAATTGTCTTCTTTCATATGTTACAGTCACATAAGACAGTAATGCTGTTAAAAGCAGTAGCAAACATCAATAAACACTTGTGAAAGACAAGGCCAGACCAACAAGAATGTAAAGGAAATAGCAGGAACGGGGGCCGGGGGGGGGCAAAAAGAGAGAGACAAATGCAGCTGGGAAGTAGAGAAGCAAAATGAATACATTTACTGCAACTCACTCTGCTGCATTTGCATTTTCTCTGCTCCTCTGAAATTGAAACATAGAAGTATTAATGACAGGGAAGACCATATAGCTTACTGCCACCACAGAAGACATCACCAAACCCTATAGTGTAAATCTAGGGTTCTACACAACATTTCTTTAAAAAGACCACACAGGTATGCAAAATACAGCAAATGGAAAACTACACTTGACGTTTATTTTGCTTTGTTAACTTCTCTGTGTAAATCTAGTAATTTTTAATAACATTTTTTCAGGGAAGTAGCAGATGATTCCAGAAACTGACTGCTCTTTTGTACACTCTTATTCACTTGAAAACAGGTGTATTTGTGAGTTTTTGCTTGCTTGCTCACACTCCAGTGCACCAGCTTTGTCATTTTTAGCGATTCCTTCCTGTGAGAACAAGCTTAATCTTAGGGTTTTCTTTCACACGCCAACAGGAAACCCTGCCACCAAAGCTGCAAACAGCATGTGGGGAGAAGTACAAGGAAGCAGCATGACCAAAATTTCACATTACTTTACATTAAAAAAGAAAACCCAAAAAATAGTAGATGAGCACTCTAGAAAATGAAGGGGTTAAAATTGTTATTTAGAGTAAACCAGTGTGTTTTATCACATACACCAGATAAATTGTTCTTCACCTCTAATTATTGGACTGTGAAGTAGGTTAAAAACCAGCTAAACCACTGGCCTCATGATATATTCATGTGCTATTCAAAAGTTCTACTAGCAGCTAACTTGTAAGTGCCAATAAAAAACAACTTCATTAAAACTGATAGGATGGGAGAGATTTTCAGCAGGTTTGCAGGTGACAAAATTTGGGGAAGCAGTGAGCACACTGAAAGGCAGCACTGCCATTCAGGGACATCTCAGCAAGCTGGAGGAATGTTTTGGCAGGAACAGTGTCAAATTCAGCAAAAGCAAATGGCAGGTCCTTCACTTGGGGAGGAATAAACCCAAACACCAGTACACAGTGGCTGGAAAAAGAGGTGGGTCCCAGTGGATGAGAAGTCAACCATGAGCCAGAAATGAGGCCTCGTGGCAAAGAAGACCAACAGTGTTCTGGACTACATTACGAAGAGCATCACCAGCAGATTGAGGCAGGTGATCCTTCCTCTGCTCAGCACTGGTGAGATGTCTGAGTACTGGGTCCAGTGCTCTGCTTCCCAGTACAAGGCAGACAGAAACACAACAGACAGAATCCAGGACAGGTCACCAAGCTGGTCAAGAGCTGGAGCACATAGTGCTTGTGGCCAGGCTGTGAGAGTTGGAACTGTTCAGCCTAAAGAAGAGAAGGGTTGTCAAGGAACTTAGTGGTATGTACAGTTACTCAATACAGTGCAAAGACAACAGAGCCCAACTCCTCTCAAAGGTGGACAGGAACAGGACAGAAGGTAAAGGTCGTAATTGTAGCAAGTGAAACCAGAAAAGAAAAAAAGCTTTTATGATAAAGGTCATAAAAAACTGCAACAGATTGCCTAAAAAGGTCACAATCTCCATCCTTGGGGATGCTCAACACTTGACTGCCCAAGGGTCAGAGCACTCTTGCTCAATTCAGCCCTGCTTTGAGTAGACTGGACTAAATGAATTGCTTTCAAAGGTACCCTCCAACCTATGTCAGTCTACCATTCTGGGTTTGGTTTTTTTTCCTCTCTATATAAGATTTCTCCAACCGTTAAGACTTTAGCAATATAGTTTGAGTGTAAGAAGATCCCATTCCAGTGACACAAACTTTTAAGACCTAGAGTTCAGGGGAGTTTCACACAAGTTTTATCACTCTTGCAACTGTAATGACAAAAAACCTCCAAATTCCATTTTCATTCTAAGCTGCACAGAAAAAAATGCAATTTTTTTTTTCCAGAACACCTAATCATGAATATGCATATGTGTGTATTTTTGTAAAAGTATATATTATGTAGTTATGTGTATTTGCTAACCTATCTTGAAACCTCCAACTACTCCTGGCATTCTGAAGAGGTAAAAAATGCAGCAGCTTCATATTTAAGTACTATACCATGGAAATACAAACCACATAGTTAATTCTAAGTTTCTTATCTCTCTGAGAATTCAGCTTTTCCATAATACAAACTGTATTCTAAATCAGTGCCTCTGTCATGGGTTTGCTACATTTGTGATGCCGACTAGCGTAACAACAGCTTATAGACACCAGAAAAGTGGCGGTATGTTTTCAGCTGAAAATAAAGATCTGTGTTACTTGAGTGCCAAATCATATGCCACCACTAGCACATGCAATTTGACTACATCTAGGGGACTTCAGTAGCTCAGATCAACTGCTCTGTCAAAGACTTTGTAAAGTTTCAATATATGAAAAGCAAAGTAATAATTTCACCAGTTTGGATTTTCTTCTTCTATGCACACACAGTACAATCAATCTGAGATATACAATATATGCCAAAAGGAAATTTCAAGTTTCAGATTTTTATATACAAATAAAGAATAAGAATCACATAACGAAGCAGAAGGAGGAACAGATTTCTGTAGTTTCCCCATCATCTGTAACCAAAGCACCAGTACACATATATGATATTAATCACCCAGGACTCCACAGATTGCATCAGCAGAATTACACATGGAATCCACAATTATTATCATTATACTTCGATGCTAAAGTTAGAGCCCATGCAGTACCAAGGACTGGGGGGACACATTCAGTTCCCTTCTCCCTGCAAAACTGATGCAGCCTTCAGATGATAGTTTCCCTTCTAGAAAGATAATACCGTGTGCAGGTTGTGTCTCCATTTCAAAATATTTAAAAATGCCACACTAAAAGAGTGGTTTTCAGCAACATTTGTAATTTTTATTTTTTTTTCCCAGTGATATAACTGATTTCATATAAAAAGAGAGAGAATGAACACAAAAGCAGACTGGAAAATTCTGCCTGCATTTAAACCATAAATCATGAAGGTCATGCTTGGTTTTGGGTCGTCGGACATATCTATCCTTGGGAAATATCTCGAGGAGAGCAAAGTAGCTCTGCCTTGGTCCAGTTCACTACATACACAGCACCTTTGGGCATCTCTCCAGAACAGCCATCGCCTTCAGCAATGGATGCTCACCAGCACAGCTCTCCATAAACTATGCCATCAGGTGCCCAAGGGCAAGCAGCCATACCTAGAGTATGGATAATCAGCATTCAACATTTTTGTATAAGCAAGCAGCAGCCAAAAAACTGGCAGCAGTACTGAATGCAAAGTAATTTAAAAAATCCCATGGTTCACACCAAATATCCAGCTCTTTGCATTATAACCATCCATGCATTGCAACAGTAATTTCAAAGACAAACACCATATTATTTTATAAATTATCAAATCACATACTAGCAAAAATACACAGTTCTGGAGAAAAAAAAACACCCTAAAGCACCAAGGAAGAAAAAAACAAAACCCAACCACAAAAGCAAAGCATTTGCCTTCCCAAAATACAGTCATAAGACTTAGATGTTTTAACTTTTAACCCACATTCTTCATGGGAGGGATGGAAGGCAGGAGGATAAATACACATTGCCTAAGATGGCTTAACAATCCAGATTCACTGTTATACTACTATTCATAAAATACAAACCCAGTTTCATCCTTGTAGAGTTTGAAGTGGAAAACACAGGCAATTTAAGTTAATTATGATATTGAGAAGGCCTGAAAGTATTAAGGGAGGTATGGCAAACAGTTTTTTTACATATTAGGTCTCACTGAAAAAAAGTCCTCACTGAGGAAAAAAATCAAACATTTGACACTTACTTTTACAACTACACTGCCTAAATATAGCCCAAAGCAGGGTGGAAAACCCACAGCAGTCTAGTTCAAATTTTCAGTATCAAATATATAACTAATCCTTGAAGATAATGAATCACTAATGCTACAGACCTAGTGTTTCCTTCTTCCATACGCAAATACGCTGACTTGATTGTGTGAGGTGCCCAGGACAGCCACTGGAGTTGGGAACGTGGGCTGTTTCAGAGCCCAGCAAAGGTTTAATCACTGTCTTCAAGCATCAGGTCCCTTAGTAAAATCACTGCTGTAATGCAATTTAGCCAAAAACAGGCTTTGACTGTGGCAGTATATTTCAAGACTTTGACATAGACTGAGATGTATCTAATAAATAAAAGCTGTACTTTAGGAAAATAACTATGTTTTAATTATTTCTTTTACTTCTTGCATGCCTTAATTCATAGTTTCTTTTTATGAAGTCAAAAATCAAAGCACATCAAGGAGTGCAGTGTCCTTCTAAGGAATAATCCAGACTCAGCACAAGATAGTCCCCAATTACAGCTCTGTCTTTCATTGTTGTACCCCCTAGGAAGCCCCTTGTGCACTCCAGTCACAGCTTCCCTAGTTGTAAAACAGAGTAGCCACTGTACCAGAAGACAGTCATGTTTGTGGTAAAGGGCACAATTCATCACATCAGAGGAAGACATCTAAAAACACAATGCCACCAGCTCCTGCTTCCCCCATCTCCACTCTCAACTGACATCACTGACTTGGTTCACCTCAATGAGATGTTTACCACTTCTGATGTTCACACGAATGCTCTGGAGAGCTAAGGTCACCAAATGGGCAACTCTACAATTGACTTTTTAAAATAATTAGTTTTCAGCCAGATTAGTGAACTGAATTTGCTTGCCCAGAGGCAATATCAGTACTGGAACCAACACTCTGAAGGGAGTACAAATGGAGGGAGAAGGGGACATGGAGACCACTGCTTCTGGCACAGCAAGGTGCAGGGTTTGCTAAGTCTGTCTCATCAAAACCATCTCTGGTGAACCCATGGGGAGGACATGCAAACTGCTTTTACTACAAAACTGAAAAGCTTTCCAAAATTTTTCACATTCTTCATTAATGGCATGAAATTTTTAAATCATTTAAGACAACACTTTAGACCTGTGTATCAAGATAAGAGATGTCAGGAACTCATCAGCAAGAGCTAGTAGAATGATGTTCCCTGGCCCATAATAATTTGATTTTTCCTATAAGTCTAGAATTGTCTCAGGACTCATCTACTGCTGACAGATATCTATACATTTTTGCATTAAATTTCAGTGGGATCAGTCCTTTGTTTAACTGTACTCCTGTAACAGTGAGTGAAACATAAAGAGAACTTTTCATAAAAAAGGAGATGAAGAGACCACAGGAGAATTTTTACTTCTCAACACTCTTTCTCTTTACTTTGCAGACATGCTTCAAAAGGAAATTAAATTAACCCATGAGTGCTCTTTAATTGTCAGATATGATGCCAACAGGCACTTTAACAAACACCAAACAATCCGAGACACAAAGTAGGATATGCTACAATGACTTTCAGTATTTTCCTTCCCATATGAGTGGATATGTTTAAATCTATACATGCATGGCATCTCACAGCAGGCAGCACAAAAGATATATTTAAATTACATTGTGTTTATAGAGACAAAAGAAATTAAAATTACAATGAAACCCCCAACATTTGCTTGTAGGTCCAGCACAGAAGACAGGTAACACCGAGGACCCACTTGCTAAGCCAATGAAACACACACTCCTATGTTGATCTAGGAATAGTTTGGCATAATCTCTACAGATAACACCTTCTTTAAGAAAACTAATCCCTCCAAGGTAATTCAAAGCTACTGGTATTACTAAGCAGCACCTTAACTATAGACCTTTAACTTCTTTTTCTGGACAATATGCTATTTCTGTTATATAGCTGACTTCCTTGCAGTACAATACAAGGGATTTTCTCCAGTCCTGTTAGCTTCTTTTCTATAGGTAGCAAGTAATTTATACTTGAAGTGACTTTATTTTTGTTGAGGTATTCAATGCAAAGTTTCTGCCCAGAACACATTTTTACAGCTGAAACTTATCAATCCCTAATAACAGGGATTTCCAATGCACATATTTAATGAGTGTAAAAAAAAAAAAAAATAGTTTTCAGCTACTTAATAGTACCAAAAACATTTACTGTAACAATGTAAAAAGAAATGGACAGTTCAAAGTAAACCATTATCTACAATCACTCCCATATATGTCCTATCTTTATGACTGCTGGCTGCAACCTTTTTAAGATCCTTTCACTGTCAGTGCTTATCTTAGCTTTACTTTAAAACCTTTCTTTTTTTCTTCCCGTCCCCCCCCCCCACATACATACTTCTTGCAATGAAACTTCAAACTACAGATCAAACTGCTTCATTTTGTCTTTGTCTCAATGATTTTGTACCACCAGCTAGCTATTCTTAATCTCAACTACCTTCTAATATCAGAACCACAAACAAAAAGGTCCCATAAACTCTGATATTTAAAAGGCACAGTTACTCAGTTTGTGGAAGCTGGGCAATATTTGGCACATACAAACAGACCTGAAGACCAGATCCAGTACACAGCACTGTGCACACATTCCCCCCTACAGCTCCAAGCTCACAGGTCCTCAAGCTCCAGCACCCAAAAGCCCATGACAGGGATTTTATGCATGGGAAGAGAGAGGCACTTCACAGCAGGATCAAAGCCTTCACCCACACTTTTAAGAGCTGAACAGAATCAGTAAACTGCTAATGCATCTAAAAGAGGCTGAACTTAACCCAAATCCTCTGCACAAGGTACAATATCTGTAGTTCCCACATACAAAGAACAAACATTATTCACTTGAGAAGAGCTGACAACATTGCATTCTTCTAGGCTAAAACTGAGCAGCAGCAACAGGGGGGTTGGCACCACTCTACACACCCATCAGAAGCTGCAGAGAGAACTAAGCTGTTGCTCCCCGGTCAGTGGATCAAAATCTATTCTCAGCTTCTTCCAGTCAGGAACAAGAGATTCACTCTTCTGGAAGTGACCAAAAAGCAGGGGACAGCATGACCAGTCATGCCCCAAAGGCAAAGACGGTCTCACCTTCTCAGAGCTGTTTCATGCATTTTGACATTCGCTGAAGGAAGTTACAAAATACCTCACTGAGGTCCAGCCCCATGCATACCTTGGATTACCATTGTTGTCAGACACCAGGTGGCCTTTCCTTGCTCTGCAATTAGACCAGATCCTTCTCTGGAGCTCCAAGAATAGCCACTGGGGCAGTAATTTCATCAGTACTTAGGGATACACTGATTTTCAATAGGATTTAGGCACTCACAAACTTTCCCCCTGAAGGACGATGAACAGACCAAACATGTCAGCCATGCAACAAAGAATGCAGCTGTGCAAGAGCAGAGGAGTCTCCTCCAAGTCTTCCACTAACTGAGGGAAACAGAGAGAGATGGCAAGTGGCACCAGTTACCTTTAGGGACAGGAGAAACAGCAGAAGTACAACCTCCTCCCAAGAAACAAAAAGGATGGACAAAGTAAAGGAAAAGAGCACCAGAAGGATAAACATAAGAAAGAGAATGAAGTAAAAAATGGTAGGCAAAAGGAGGAAGAACAGAGTGAACAATGGAGAGAGGAAATACAAAAAAAATGGTGTACACTTTTATTGCTCTTCCAGTATGGAAAATTTTAAGCATTTTAAGAAAATTCCAAATGCTTCTCTGATGCAAAAATGGCCCTTTAGCCATTGTTCTTTCATTGAGTGTAATAGGGGTTTTTGTCTTGCTTCTACTTTTACAGAAATTGTTGGATCAGAAAGCTGAGTTAACCACGATCAGGAAGTAAAATGAAGTCATCTAGACAAGCTGTATCTATTGATTTTAAAAGTTTTTAAATAGCAAGAGCATCTTGCGTATGTATACTCATGAGCAAGAGACCAGAACGGAGACACAAAAAGGTGAGTGAGCCATAAAAAGAAACCATTAGAAAAATCTAAGACACAATAAGAAGATGAGTCATATATGGGAAAAGATAAAAAATGTATTCAAAGAAATGAGAGGATGAAAAAATTCAGAAAAATGCAAAATTTCAAGTTACTCAGCTGTAATGCTTGTGCCTTCCTTATTTCTAAAATACACATCTAGCAATGTCCTGTATTTATAAGCATAATAAAATGGTGATAGGACTGGTAGCAGTACTTCCATTTTATCAAAATTTATGGCTATTCTGGATTTTAGCAAACCAGTAGTAAGACAGAAAGAGGAAATAACATCTACTGTACCCAAGCTTCAGCTCTGCAGGAGCATGGAAGCCCTCCCTCCGTGGAAGCCCTCCTATTTTACTTGAAGGACAGCTTTTTGAAAGTACTTTCAGTTGTTGGCAACCACAGCAATCCCAGTGGAAGGAGTCAAACTCTGCAGTAAGAAAGATCCATACCATACCAGAGATGTTCCTGCTTTCTTCAATCCCCACCTAACAGTAGGCAGTCAAAGCTCTAGATTGCTTTTAAAACCTTGGGCTAGTTTTATGTCCTCCACTATTAACCTTCCCTAGAACTGGAGCAGCATTCTGGGTCCAGAACCCTTCTATATTTTCTGCTCTCCAGCTAGCAAGCATCTTGGTTTCTTCCAATTTCTTTGGCTGTTTTTCACGCAGGTGCAATAATTACAACAACTACATAAAAATGTTAAGTCTGAGTATCCATGAAGAGTAACAGGTGGACTCGAGGATCTTAAAGGTCTTTTCCAACATAAACAACTATGATTCTTTTTTTGTCCTCTGTTTGTCTCTCATATCTTTCTTCTGACCCAGTCAAAAATAGTTTCAGAATGGTAACACAACTTTTCCTCAAACCACATGACAAGGAGTCTTCCTACAACCCTCCCTCTTCAGATGCATCAGCTTCACTTCATATCAGAAGTTCCAGGACAAAAAAATTGCACAGGCTCAAAAAACTGGTAAGGGAGGGAGAGAAACACAAGACTGATTTCCCACCACTCTCCACACAGTGACACAATGCGTAGATGACTGAGGGTTCCAGCACATCTCCTCCTCCAGCCTCCATCGTTGACAAAGACACTGCCCACTGCTGCTGAAACTGCCCCAGCTGTCCTCCTTTCAGATCCAATACAGGGAAGGATAATGCACTCAAATACACACTTGAGTATGTAGTAACCAATGATGGAGTGAGGTTGGGATATCAGGTTTTTGATGGAGCTCTTGGAACATGGGAACATGCTTTCATGTGGTAATTAGTTTGCAGTTTGAATGATTCTTACTGCTTTAGTTCAAAAGTCCTTATGTACTAGCTTAAGAGGCACTGTTCAGAGTATCAGCCACTCAGACGCATCCCACTGTGAGCCAGAGTCACATTTAGTTGTCTCAGTCATTCAGACAATTTGAAAAATCCTATCTTTTATGTTAAGTTTTGCCATCATAGTCTATGTCTGTCTCCCCCTAGTGTTATGCATCTAATTAAAGTACCCAGATAGGGACCTGAGGTATCCCAGGCTCTCCCTTATAGACAATTTACATGGGGACAGGCATCTCTGGATATATTCACAGCCCACCCGAGATCTAGAAGGGCTTTTTAGCTTTCCCTTGATCACAGCAGGAACACTGTGCTGACCACACCTGAGCACAGTGCCTCCATCGGGTGTTAAACGAATTAAGCACAGGTCACCTTCCCTTCCTGTTCTATTTCATATCCATATACACACACTATACATATTCATGTATGAGTACATACAAATACATACATTCATATACACGTGTACATACATACAGACATATGTATACAGGCATAAATAAATACATGCACTTAAACATTTCTCAGCAGAACTGCTCTTGGTACACTTGCACTCAAGCAGTAAGACGCACTTGCAAAGAAATTAACTAACACAAGTCAGGACAGACTTATTTCTCCCATCCACCTTTAGAGAACCTCTAAGCCTTTAGTTGGTGTGGGTGCTTCTCCCAACAGACTTTTGCACTGGCACAGCTACAGTGATACACAGCAGAGACATAAATCCAATTAAGTTTAAAAATATACACTAGAAAAAGTAGTTACCATAGACTGAAGAGAGAGAGAGAGATGTGCAGTTTTGCAGATCACTCATTAATTTGACAGTATATTCCTAATAATCAGTTCTTGCTTTCCTGAGTTGCCAGTGGAGCCAAGACCTAGCAAGCACCTCCTTGCAAAAAAGCAGAGCGTTAGCAAAGAAAGTCTGCATCAGTGCATGGGTTAGCCTCCTAACTCTCTGTCAAGGGCATTTACAAGGTAGCATGGACATCACAGAGTTAATGCTAGTAGACATGTGTTTGGCAATGTAGAATCTAGCTATAGGAATCAGCCAAAAATACTGTTTTGCTTCTGTTTTTAACATCAAAAACTGGCACTCTGCCCTGCCATTACAGCAGGCTGCACCAAGATGAGACAAGAGGGTCCTTTGCATCCCACCTGGTTCTGTCCATTCATGTCATATTTACCAGACCTCATGCAGAAAGTACTGCAAAGTCGAATTCTGTATTTCTACTTAAAATATTGGTCATGTCTGTGTGGGGCACTTGCACCATCAGGTAGCCAGATGGAATCACAGTCTGTTGAAAAGAAACAAACACAGATCAATAACTACAGTCTGACTTGTGTGCTTTAAATATTGTCAAAACATGCATGAGAAAAAGGCTGGCGGACTTCACAGCCCAGAAAGCTCGATGCACTCCAATACTCCATACAGGGAGCTAGCATCCACAAGAGTTAACTACAGAGGCAGAAGTGTCTGCAAGCAGACAAATAAATAAATAAATAAGGATGGGGAGCATTTCACATTCTCTCAGCCATTTATATTTAATGATCTCTATACAACATAGTCTACAGTTCTCCCAATACCAGAGCCATGCAACATGTGAATGAGAACAGGAATGCATGAACTCTGAGATCAAACCTTAACTCCTCTGGCTTTAAATTGAAAATAACAGTCCTTTCCCTATTGATTTTTTCCCTCCTCTTTCATTTGTGAAAAATTGATTTTTCTCAGCTGTGTTTGCTGAAGTGCTCATACCTGCAGCTCACTGCTTGCTTTAATCTTTGTATTTGTTCATCCATACTTCCAGTAAGCCATGTCAAATAAGCACCTGAGAGGCCTAGTCCCACACTCACTGGTGGTCTTATCAAGTCTCAGAAATCCTATCCCTCACACATTATGACTAGAAGATGAGAATGCTGTTCCTGCCTTCCCAGAGGATGCTCAGAGTCCACTCCTGCAGCCAGAGACCTTCAGGACAAAGCCTGTGTCAAGCATTTTTGCAGAAGGACATCTCAGAGTAGCACAGACACTTGAGAAAGGATGCAACAGAAGCTCATGCTTCCCCAGCAGCTCCTGAGAGGGCAGCAGAGCAGTAACTCCAGGCTTGCCATGTCTGAACATCCTCAGGAAACCTGGCACAAAAAATGGGAAACCCTGGAAGAAGAGAGAACTTGAAGAGATCAAGATGAAATGACAGAAAGTACTCACAAAACAAAGCCCTCACCATGGCTATTGCCTATTTTTCTTCTCTCTCACGGATTTAACAAAGGAACCCACATCACACTTTGCCAACCTACTCAGTTCCTCTGAAGACAGCTGGACTAGCTGGAAAAATGCCAGACAGAGCCAGTCTTTCAAATCCTGTGGCTGTACAACTTCAGAATTCTACCACACACATGTAATTTTTTTTAGTTAATATTAAAATTTTAAAAAAGTGTTTAAAAAATAAACATCTAAAAAAAAAGTTGACTGAAAATTTTCCAGTGAGAATGATTTGGGGATTAATCCAAATAATAATTAAAAAATAGTAACAATTGAGGCTAAATCTGTACTACTTACGAAACACTAATATTTTAGCCCTGAATCCTTTCTACAAAAAAAAGAAAAACACACATGTCCGCTCTGAACACGTATGGCTTATTTCACTTTTGATCTGAACTAAGACTTGCAGATGTGAGAGGCATTAATCCACCTGGGCAATCAATCTCTTTCACACTAGAAAAACCTGCACGTAGCACACAAAAAGTAGTAATTTGCATGTAATAGGTAACTGAATGTTAAGGTACTTTTAAGGGAATTTAAGGTAACTAGCCATGCTGCAAGCTTACACATTTGAAATCCTTCAATATATTCCTATTCCAGTAGCCATTGAGTGTTAACTGTTTGGGGGTTAAGTACAAATTATTTTAAACCTTCACGACTGTTATTTTCTTTCCCGAGCCCTTTGGCCCAAGGCACAAATAACACATGAATTACAGTGTAAGCCAACAATTACACAATTCTACACTCATTTATCAGACTGGCAAGAGAGTCCAAGTGATCACGGCACAATAAACAAAATACACAAATTATAAAACACATCTAAAGCTCTAATCATCTATTTATTATAAGGCAACACACCCTGCTTGTAAGCTATGGGAAAATTAAAGAACAATGGTAACTGACTCTCCAGGTCCCCAAAGGGACAGAGCCCCTAAGTGAGGGGGAGCCGAGGCAACAGTCCTCTATAAGATTACATCCTAAATGGACAGCATTCACATGGCATGTTGCACTGTGAGTCCCACAGTGACATCCTCCGGAACACAGCATGGGGAAATTCATTTTTTTTTATATAGCTACGTCCTATTTGGTTGAACTTCTACACAGCAGCAATTGCCAAGGAAGAAAACAAAGCACAAGTTCTGCCACAATATTATTCATTAAAAAACTGAAGTGTCTCACTCTTTCAGAGATGAATGATTCATCCCTGTGCCCTGAGGAATAGCCAGGCCAAAAAAGGATGCCAGATGAAGAGACAATCACTTCACAAACCAAGCGCAGAGTAAATACATAAAATGAGACCTCTTACCTTTCTAAGAAGGGGAAGTACTTTTAAGTGAATTTGGGTCTGCTCTAAACTTCAAAAAATTTAGTGTGCAACAAATCTTTTGCCAGAGCAGTAACCAAGGGTTAGATCACAGGATCACAAAGCAAAAGAGCAATCTTCTACTACTCTTCAAGCGATGAGCTCTACTCCACATAAACTCCAAATGTCCTAATTAGTTTAGTGACTCTAGGTTTCAAATATAGTCAAAAGAAGAGAGACAGAAAAACTGAATTGCCCCTGCAGATGTGTTCCTCTGTGGAGACACCTTACAACATGGAGGCCACCCTGTACCAGCACGTTGGCTGGGACTATCAGCTTACCGTGGTTCCCGGGACAGCCATGGTGCACGTAAACCAAGTTGCTTCTGGAGGAAGCTACACCAGAAGCCTCTCTCCACCTGCACACCAAAATGTACTCCAACTATCAGGGGGTCATAAGGTCCTGCAATAACAACTGCTCCCATCTTTTCCATCTTCTACTTGTGTAGACGTGGCCTCCAGCACGGAAGTGAAAGAAGTCTAAATCTGGTAATTTCAAGATTCTGTAATTCTGTACTTGAAATCCCTTTTAAAATAAAATCACACCAAATGACGTAAGATATATGTTTCTTCAATATTATCAGATCAGTATCTGTTGCATATTTTATGGTTCCCTTTACTCTCCTTGACTCCTGATGCTTCTTTGAAACACTCTCCCTTATTTTCTTGTTCTTATTCATCACCTCCCAGCCCTGAAGTATTTATCGAATCCCCCAGTAGTAGCTGAGAATAAAAAGAACCACAACTAATTCTGAAAGCCAAAACACAAAATATATCAGGAGTAAATTCTAAGCTGCTCTCAAAAGAATAATTTTGTATTTTAAAAATTAAAAATCCTCTTCTAGATATTACCCTACATTGGTAAAATATTTTTTAAAATATGAAGCATTAAATATATATTTATATACAATATATTATATACGTATTGTATTAGATATTTATATAACAAAGTCTGCATAAGACCACCTTCATGCAATAATCTCCAAATTTAGTTAATTTCCAAAGCAATAATTTCCACAGCATTAACATTTCAAATTACTAAAGCACACAGCGAGGTTCAGAAGAGTTGAGCAGTTCAACAGTTTTCTATAGGATGCCTGCCACAGAAGGAAGAATGCATTGCTAGCTTTCCAGGTTCTCACCCTGAATCCAAAATACAGCTTCAGACTTCTTCCAGCTGAAAACTGAGCTGCTTTGAAATCAAAACAAATGCCACTGTCTTGACAAATACAACTAAATCCAGGAAATGCTTTGGCATTAAGAAGCCAAATCTTTGTCACAGAAATTTTAGATTATTATTCCGTAAGGGGTTTCACAACTTCACAGACCAATGTACTAGGAAGAAAGCCTCTCTTACAATATTCTGGTGCTTTTACTTGCTGTATGCATGTTCCTAAATAAGAAAAAATGTATGAGTTTCAAACAAGGTTACATGCATTGTTAATACATTTAAAAATTTGCCCCAGGCAGGAAAAGAGATCAAGTAGTTATAGAACAATCTCAAGTCTGCCAGCCATAAAGAAAGCAAAATGTAAAACATACGAATACATTTAAACAAATGGAATTATTTCAGGTCCTTTGTGTCTCTTTGGAAGATGCTCAGATACTGCAGAACAAAGAAACATAACTAACATGTGCCATCTTAAGCTCAGTCTCTCAAATCTTTTCTGGGAAAAACCCACATGTGAACTGCAGTGTTTGGGTGATCTGGAGTTATTTCATTCTTCTTTTTGTCCCTCACATGCATCTACACATTTGTTTATCCCTTGTCATGAGAAAATGGATGATTTGAAAATGACCTTGGGGAAGAGGGATGGAGCAGCAAGATCTAGAAAAGTCTGAGCATCATTAAGGAAATAGATGGTCTGTAGCAAGAAACTGAGAAGAGTCAAAGAAGAGGAGAAAAGACAAGCTACACGTCACCTTATGCTAGATGTCCTGCTGTATAAAAATTAACCCACACCATGTGCATCTTCAATGTTCTAAATGGCTACGAAAAAGGAATGCATTTGGAAAGATCCAGTTTTTCCAGGCTTTTCTAAAGGTTCCTGAACATGCTCCTTTCATTTCAATCATTTTTCATCAGAAAAGCAGTTTCCTTTAGTTTTTTCATTAGTATTTTAAGGTAATCAAATTCCAGTATCTAGAAACATCACTCTGATCTTCTAAACTGTTTTCCACACACTGCACAAGGAATGCTCTGCCTTCCTCCTGTGCTCTTGTCATTCCCAAAATAACACAAAATTCCCACTCTTCAGGATCTATAAACCAACAAAAAAGTTGAAAAGTTTCTTGCTGCAACCCCACTGCATTCAAACAGAAAACAGCCCTAAATAGGAAGACACAACTGCAATTTATTTTGTCACAACCACCAGGCACCACCTGAGAGGGTCATTCAGGCTTCATTTTGTGTTTCAGGCAACACAGATAATTTTAAAATAACACAATTGTTAACTGGCCATCATATCGCAAACCCAAACTCTAAGAATGGAGATATTTATGGTCACTAAGCAAAATGAAGTTTAATGTCCCTGTCTTCAGAGTAGAAGATACTGAAAAAGGAAAGTGGGAAATGTGATTCATGACAGGGTGTTAAATCAGTCTTAACCCTACAGTTGCACAAGCATTGTCATCCTAATTCTTACAGTCACTTCAGAAGGAAGGACCTAACATCCAGCATTGGAATTCCCACACTTGGACTGTGCCTGGAAAGTAGAATTTGGTTTGGAAAAACACAAAAGATTACAGCTTTGTGCCCAATCCTAAAGCAAAGGAAAATGCAAAAAGGTAACTGTCCAGAACTACAGTTGCTCTTCTCCGTCATGACTGTCACCACCACCACCACCAGAACACCTTCAAAGATCCTCCCCTAAGGAAGTTTTCCTTACTAGTATTTCTGGATGTCCTCAGATTTGGCAAATGGACTGCACCCTTCTCATCCATATACAGGCTCTTAAGATACAGCATTATTTCTGCCCTCAGACTTCAGCGCAGGTACGAAAAGTCACTCTGGACTTCCAAAAGTCACATCTTGGTCTATCAGCCTGTTTTTAAGTTCTAGATCTCTGAGCCCAAACCCAAACAGCCCTTGAATGCCTTTTGAAGCTAAATAATACAATGGAAAGTTCTGGACAGGTAGATGGGAGCAGCCAAAAGAGAAGGTTATCAAAGAACCTGATGACTGAGGAAGAAAAACAATCTCTTGTGGGTGTTTGCCACTTCTAAAAACCACTGGCTCATGCTCTCATAGGCAGCTGTCACCTGATCCAGTCAGGCCAGCAGCACACAGGGACCGTAAACACCCTCCTTCTGACTGGAGCATGTGTAGAGACATGATCGAGAGCAAGATCCCCACATGTGGTGTGTCTGTCCCTCCACACAACCATTCCCCACACCCACTCACTCCCCCATCTCTCAACCCAATCAGTCCTCTTGGCCTGCTGATATCTCATTTCCCCTTATCCAAATAAACATCCTCAGGTCTTTGCACTCAACGACACATCTCTTGACTTTTGTCACAGCAACAAGAAAGTAAACGCAGGCTTCTTTACCCAGACAAGGTGCTCCACCAAAACTCTGATGGTGGAGGTTGGACAGATAGGGCCATGGAGGAGAAAGGAGGTGCATTCCCCAGTGCACCCCTGCCTCCCTCACAGGGCTCTTTCAGATGGCTGTGAATCCTCTGATCTCAACTTTGTCAACTGCAGCAGTCTACAGACAAAAATCCAAAACCCAAGAACATTAAAAATAAACAAAACCCGCACTGTCAGCCAGGCTTTTCAGAGGAGACTGGGCTTCTCAGATGTTATGCATCTAACTGGAGATGTGTTAAAGTGGACAGATTTTATGTGTGCTATTGCTCTCAAAGCTCATCTTTAAGGCTGGGAAGCACACCACTGAGAAATCTAAAAGACTAGTGACTTTCAGAAGGTTTGGGAGTCAATGCAAAATAGCACTCTGAACTTTAATTCTTCCATTCAGACATTACAAGACTAGTTTGTTGTATCAGATTTACTGGTATCAGAGCCCACTATATATTTGCTTTGCTCTGCAATATCTAAATTTTCTAACCCAGCAGCTTCAGNACAAACAAACAAAAACCCCCACCAGTGTCTGGTAAATTTACAAAACACAAGAAGGCATCTTGAAACTGTTCACTGAACTCTTCAAAAGACAAAACCCAAGCCAGCTGCAAAATTCACCTCTTAGCACACAAATTACAATGATCCCTGCTGTTCAGAAGACATCTAGGCATGAGTGGTTTGCACTGTGCTCTACATTAAACAAGCAGTCTGGGCAAATTCAGCAAGTCCAAAGTACAAAGCTCCCATGGAAAATGTGTTGCTAATAACAGGCTCTTAATGTGACTCCAGCACAAGTAATTTTTCTCATCACAACAGCAAAGGTATGAAAGAGGAAGAGAAAGGGGTTCTTACACATGCTGGTTCCCAGAGACTTATTACATAGTAAGTCAAAAAGCCACATAAACAACATGTGTAAGGGAATTTCACATACTCTACGAAGACATCACAAGACAGAGAAACACATCAAGACATTTTATGAAAGTGACAACTACATTAAACGAAGTCATCAGGAACACAGAGCACGAGTAACTACAGGTTATGTGTGAACACTGGGCAAGAGCAAGGTACAATGTAAAAAGAAGCTAATCTAGTTACTTAGTTACAAAATGAGGTGTAGACCAGCCAGATTCTATCGCATCCGCCCAACCCACACACCATGCTTGTCATTCAAACCCAGCAGCGACCAAACCAAGCTCAAGTCTGCACTTTCCTGACCCCTGAGAAAGCAGGTAACAAGAGTGAAGTTCAGAATTAACTATTTGCTAAGTTTTGTCAAATTTGCCTCCAACACAAAAGAAGCACCAAGTAGGAACAAAACTATAAATGTGCAGCAGCTTTTACCCTCTGGCCCCCACCCCCGACCCTGTGCTTTCCCTTCTGCACTGATTTCACACGCTGTGCTTATGCAAGTCATCAGCTGAGCTTGTGGCAGGTTAGCAAAGGGTGGCAGGGGCAGGCTGCCCTCTTTCTGACTCCCTGGGAGGGGCAAGCAGAGCCTGGAGAGATGCCACAAGCACAGCAGAAGCAGCACCATGCACTGAGTTTTGGCAATTAGGTACCCAGCCCTACAGATCAGATCAAGGCAAGCCCAGTTTAGAGCTACAAAATGGCAGCGATCTCATAGCAGTTGGTAATTCCATGGAAGAAACAAAAGGCAGGACTGAACCTGGTACCACAAAGACTCAATACCCTTTTGAGCATTCACAGTAACACACCAGAAGAAGATACCCAAGACTAGAAAGAGTAAAGAGGTAACAGGCTGCAGAATGAAAAGCCAACAAAGAAAACAAAACTTTTGAAAGTTGGTTAGTACCACCTCTTATGTCGAATAATATAGCAAGTTAAAAGCAAAATTCATGCCTCTATCACGGTAGAGAAACAGATTTGCAGCGTAAAAACTTGGCCAAAATTTCCTAATTTATCTTTGGCGATTTGCACATAAATGATGTTGAGAAGGCAAAACTGACACTTTGTTTCACAATAAAACATCAGCCAAAAATCCTGGCTCATATGCCTCATTTGTTTTCATAGCCAAAGACTGCAAAAATCACGTCTGATGCTTTATGCATAATCTATCTACACTACAAAACACACATCACATTGGGACGGATTCAGCCTTGACTGATGTGTGTAACTTCCAGGGATTTCCATTCACTCAAGACAGAAAATGCATCCCTTGCACAAAATAAAAATTACTGCAAAACTTTGAGTTTAACAGTTTCAATCTAAATTCCAAGTCAGGCTGCAAGTGAGATGTATTTGTGTGGCAGACAAATGAATAAGACATTATTTCAACAGAGTTGGGCTAATGCAGCCTATCATTTTCAGAAAGCATTTTAAAACAAAAACAAACCCATCTGATTTCTGCAACAGACCAAAACCACTGACAGGAGACTCCTTTCAATCCAATAAAATGAGCAGCAGACTGTAAGGAGTCCATCCTTTCCATGTCTACTGAAACACATCAAAACTACAGTGGCCTTCCTCTTTCCCCACTCCTCCCCCCCCATTAACTTCATTGGTGTTTTGGAATTATTTGATCTTTGCTCCTTTTCTGTCTTACAGCAACCATGACAAATGCAAAAGCAAAAATTTTTATTGTTATTGGGAGACAGAATTCATGTTCCCTTCGCACGGTGTCTCCTGCTGGTATCAATTCTTTTTTTAACCCAAGCTTTCAGCAGCCGTGCCTGCTATTCATAATGAAAGCCACAGTGGAATCTTTCAAGGCCACTAGCAGTTGTGGTTACTCCGCTTCTTATAAACACGGCGGCTTCCTGCCGAGGCTCCCTTGCTACATCAGGTTGAATCATGGCATCCCCTCACTGTCGTGACCCCCGAACGCAGTCATGCCACAGCTCTGTCTAGTACCATTAACTACACATTGCGGTGAGATAAGCACAGAAGTGCTATCTCCAAAACAGCCTGCCTCCTCCCTAAGCCAGCTGAGAGGCTGCCAGCATGCTCCTTCAGATTGCCTACAGTTAATCACATTTTCATGTTTCAGAAATAACAGTCTTCACTAATTGCCCGCAATGTGATGTTCATGGTACACCTTTAAATATGTTGTGGTGGCAATATGTAATCCTCAAGGCAGGCTCCTATGCGTCATTCACTCTTCTAACCCTGCAGATACAAGCTCACCAGATAAAGCTCTTAGATTAAGTGGACAATAAAGAACAAAAACAACTTCTTTTTAACTAGGTGAAAAGAGGTGAATTAAAAGAACAAGCAGAGCATCTTATCACCCTTTGGTGATCCTGTGGCAGATACATTTATTGCACAGCAGGACATTAAACGTGTTTTCCTATATACTGATAAATTATAAATGATGTGTGTGCCCTACTTCTGGGTAGTACCACTTTGCTGATCATCTCTTGCAGGATTGAGTCAGTTAATAGCAGCCTTGGCATTTCTGACCTTTACTTCATAAAAAAAAATTCCATTTTGCTGTTTCAATCAAGGACGCTGTCTGCAGCCCCCGATGGTCACCGTTTCATGTACCCCCAGTGACCCGGTCAGTTACAGCAGCTGACACTGAGCCACATGCATGTGCAGCTGAGACCAGCTTCTCTGGATGACAAATGTTGAGGTGCCCCTTCAACACTTCCAGCTGCAAAGTTTCCAGCCCCTTCAGATCACTCCATCTATCAAAACTTCAACAGGGTTGAAATGAGAATGCTGAGCAAGAAAAAAATTCTGCTGCTTGGGAAGCAAAGGAATGAAAAATAAATCCACCCTCTCCTGTCTCCCTCGCTTGCTTGTGTGTCTGCACCTCCAGCTGCCTCAGTGCATGTGTCAGTGGATGAAAAGGGAGGGGCTTGACAACTTTGCTGGCTCTCTCAAAGAGGTCAGTTAGCAGAATCAGCAGTCCTGTTGCAGGTAGAAAGGAATAGTTTATTATTTCCCGTCCCCCAACTCTGAATGTTCACTTTCATTTTGACTGCATGGGGGAAAAAAGGAAAAATTTCTCTTTTGAACACAGAATCTGAAAAATTCACACATCTGCCCACTCCTGGCAAACTTCATCTGTGTAATCTGGTTCTGCAGAACCTGATCTTCCCTACGAGAGTTAAGACAACCTAAAAGATATGACTGCAAAGATACCCTTCCAAACACAAGTAACTGTATAGCAAAGCAATGAGCTACAGAAATGCTCCCAGTGCTGCTGTTCTAACTCACTACACCACTTCAGGACAGAAGCATTCCTGTTCAGAAAACCTGGGGACAACCCCAAAACTGACAAGCAAGAATTTCACACTGTTGCTATTCTGCCATAACTTTAGGAGACTCTGGAGAGGCTGACTAGCAAGAGATGTACAGAGCTTTGGAGGCACACCAAAATCCAACAGGACAGTTAAGAAAAGCCTGCAAGAGAGAGAAAGCATCCAAAACACCTCTGATCCAACCACGAGCTGGAGGAGGTGGAGGTTCAGCCTGCTAAACAGCCAAAAATAATCAAGAAGATGACCCAAGTTAAATAAACTTTCTTAAATAAATGTAATTGCATACCAGCAAGTTCTTCATAGGGACATATGTAATGGTCAGCTTGCTCCAATAAGATCGCAAATCACTGGGGATATTTTACAATCAGTGCTTTATATATCTCAATGCACAAATCAGCACAGAGTGCAAGTGCCTGTGACGCATCACAACTTCACAGTCCTGCTTACAGACAGAGCCTGAAGAGCAATGCTGTCACAGCTGCATCTACCCCAACCACCCAAGCTTGCAGGGCTGCATTTCAGGAGACTGCAGCACCTCACTTGTGCACCTCAAGATGCAGAGAAGCAACCTGGAATTGCATTTACAGATCAGGTGTCACTGTCAACAGGCTTTTTTGGCCCATGACCACTCCACATGTTTTCATGATTAGACCACGTGAGCCACCCACGTAAGATATTAACCTGGGTGCAGGTGTGGTCATGATGCATACAGAAAGCATCACTGCTCTATCAACAGTCATGGATATCAATGCTAAAGGAGGTTTCCTAAGGCAAAAAGGTTTGAACTGAATATATATGAGAAATCTAAGTTAGCCCTCTCAGTACCACACAGGCCATTTTCCAAATTACCTCTCCACTTCAGATGCTTCAAAGACATGGCAAATGCTGCTATGTCCTGCACCCTATTTCTCATTCAAAGTCAAAATTACCAAGAAGCTTTCTGAAATTTTAACTCATGATTTATATCCAAAAATAAATTAAGACGTGAGTGGTTTGAACAGACAAAACAGCTATGAGACACCATGAAATAGGAAGGAACTGGTCTTAGGAGCAGCTGTGACATTCATGCCATAAAGTCAAAATGACAACAGTATTGCAGGTTAACCTGGTCATCTATCCCCATGGCTGCAGAGGCTAAAAAGGACCCTTCACAAACAGGGGTTCCTATGGAGTTATTTCTACTTTTAACAAAACAACCATTACTTACCCTAATGCTTTAGGGCTAGCCCGTGAGAGCAGTCTTCTGTACAACTGCTGACTTCTCTGATTTCACAGATTGTACCTTTTCTGTAAATACTTCTGAGAGTTTTGTACTGCAAAAGAAACTAAGCCCCAGCTGACAGCCCAACATATTCCTGAATTTTCAACAGCAATTCACTTGGGAGGTTATTGCAGGTGGGAGCTACTCAGTCAGGATGACCAGCGCCCAGAACACAACAGAAGTGTTCATGTGTCTCCACCCGTGCACACTGTCAGAGCTGCACAGAATCACTGCAAGCCTAAGGTGAAGCAAGCTTTTTTACATCACCTAGAAACCATTACTAAAAGAACACTGCAAAAGTACTGGGAACTGCCACTAAGAAGTCATTTTACACCAGTCACTCCCATAGGTCACTGAAATGGTTCAGTGGCACAAATGATACAAACCCAGCACGACACTGCAACAAGGCCACTGAGTGCTGAGCTACTGACCAGGGGAAGCAAGTGACACTTTTCCGAGGGCACAGAGTCTGTGCTGGAGATGCATCAACCTCCTAGCAAAGGAGAGAGGTCAGCAGCAAGGTTCACAAGCCTTTCACAGCAGAGCGGCAGAAGCAGCAGTAGGGAAGCAGCTCAGCTGCGCTGGGTGAGGGCACAGGAGGGGAGGCAGCAAGGCAGGTTGGCCAGACTCGTCAAGCTCACATACCAAACTCTTCACATGTCCAGAGAAACACAAAACATGTACCTCATGCCTTGGAGGAGCTGGAGAGAGATGACAATGGATCTTGGGAGGTCTCATTTCTCCAGCTCTGGACACAGAGCCCTGTGTGAGGAGGCCCAGCAACATCAGCCTCAGCAGAGGCTGTTGGCTTCTCTCCTCCCACAGCCATGCACTCAAGTCATCCAAACCTCTGTGCCAGCACAGCCCTGTTGCTGGACACTTCTGCCCCTCGTAAGTTACATGTGAGCCACGTATACTGATCCAATCACTTCACCACGGCAACCTATTTTCTTCGCCTTGCCACCTCAAACAGCCCAGCTGAAAACTGGTGACACTGGACAGAGGAATGAACGGAGGGACTAAGGGATTCCTGCAGTCTCCAAGGAAAAACTCGGTTACATGTTTCTTCTGAGCTTCAGTGCACAAGTTTGCTGGTCCTCTGTTAGAAGACCAAACTCACCAGCGACCTGGTACTGAACTACCTTACTGAGTACTTCAGGGAAGCCCAAACACAAATTATCACTTAGTCAGTGCTCTAAAAATAGTTGGAGGGTGGAGGGGGGCGTCCATCCACAGAGAAAAATAACCTGTTTAGAAAAACAATGCTCTGGCAATCACCTCGCATTCACCGCTCAAGGGAGAAGAAATCTCTCCCCTCTATGAGCTGCCCTTGGGAATAAAGGAACTTCATTACTTTGCCACATAAACTTTTCAGAGGAACGAGAAGAGGACGCCAGTTTCATGCCTTTTTCCCAGCCAAGATGGAATATACGTATCGGTGGCTGAAAGGAGTGAGGGAATAAACTTGATTTAGAAAGACATGGCTCAGAAGTGGGAAAGAAACTCAGAGGAGCTCCACCAAACCATGGAACAGGACAGGAATTCAGAGTAAAAGGAAGGAGTGACTAAAGAGAAGATTTACAGATGCATGTTTACCTCAGTACCTGACTGATCTGATAACCATTTCTTGCATGTTATGCAAATGGAGTTTTCAGTAAGCCTTTATACTTTACTCAGGCCTTGTTGTGGGGATACATCAAACACCACAACTATAGCACTATCTTCAAGGTTTTTTATTCAACATTTTCTGCATTAGCCTCCTCAACTTTCACCCTAGCCTGTCTGCAAGGTAACAGAACTACTGGGCACTTGGAAGAGAACAACGTAGAGAAAACATCATTTGCACAAAACACTTAGGATTTTAATTCCTTGGGGGACAAAGACAAGAATGAAGGCACAGGTCAGGGACCACTAGTGGAACAATCTCTAGTATTTAGACCTAAGGCCCATTCTTCAAGTCAAAACTAAATAAAAACTGAAGAGGCTTAGTAGTCTCCTGACACTGGGCACTAAGATCTCTTTTGATGTTTAGGAGCAGAGAGCACGGTGAGGGAGGACACCTGCCACCCCCAGCACACCTTCCTGCAGTCTGCAGAGGAGCAACCAGAGGGCTCGGCTCTGACTGACCAAAGCAGAATGCTGCCAAGAATGCCAGGATGAAGAAGGCTGATGATGATTGAGGCCATATAGAGGAAGTTACATGAGAAATACCTACAACTGGGCTTGCAAAGTATTTCCACTTCTCTGCAGCATGGCAGTGGTACTTTTGAGTAGAAGATAGAAGAAGGAGGCTAATGGGCAACGCTCAAAGTACTGCAAAGTGCTGCAGTACCTCTAGCAAACTGCATTTGATTCATCTCTGGCTTCTTTCCATCACATTTTATCAACTTGTTCCAAGTGAGCATTAAAAGCTCTTTAATACCTTGCTACATTTGTTACTGCTGAACAGAAGTAATTGCCAAGTAAGATAGCTACCTGGCAGAGCCTGCTCATGCCCGAGACGGTGGAGATCATGTTCTGGAAAAGTCTCACCTTGAACTTTTCCAAGTTTCTAACTCCAAAGTTACACACATCTACAAGGCAACTGAATGGCAAAGAAAAAAGGAGGTGAAAATCAGATGCGGCAGAGCCACCACCTACCCCAGAACTAGTTCTGAAACTATCCAAGAAATACTAGGAATTTCTTAGCCATTTTCAAGTTATGTATCCAAAAAACAAAGCTATCAGTGACCATCAGTGAAAGCAATCCCTGAAATACACGCTGGCCCTAGCATGCCCAGTGCTGCCTCCTCTCTCCCACCACTCCTCCAAAGATGCACGGAAGTACCAAATCCTGCTCTGGGCTTCTTGAGGAAATTCTTTGTCCGCAATGTTTTCTCTAAAAACAGTCCACAAACTATCTTCTTTTTTACTTCCAGCATAGCAGGATTCAATTTCAGTGCCTCAGCTGCTGCGTGAATCAGAGGTGAAGGAGCGAGCTTTGAAGCACAGGCGTGCAAAGGCTGTCTCACAGGATGCCGGAAGCTCCAGCACACAAAGCACCAACACCACAGAACCACAGGGACCAAACCATTACAGCACATTACAGAAAACACCTCGGCTGAGGAACCAGTCCTGAGCAAATCACTCTTGCCTGAAGACCTTCTTGCACGTGCAGTAATGCAGAGGGGGAAGACGGGACAGAAAGGAAAAGAGAAAAAGGAAAAAAAAAAAAAAAAAAAAAGAAAAAAAAGAAAAAAAAAAAAAAAAAAAAAAAAAAAAAAAAAAAAAAAAAAAAAGGCAAGCATTCAATCTCTTTGATGGCACTTTCAGCCAAAAATGTGACTGGAAGCAATCTCCTTTTTACTTTTCTTATTCAGCTGTACTGTTGTGGCGTTAAGCACCATGTCAGTAGCTAATATCACTTGATAGCTGACTAAAGCTTTGTTAAGCACAAGGATTTGTATGCCATTATCAAAAACTCTTAAACTTCCCAGACTTCTGCAAAAACCTCCCAGCTGCCATTAAACTGTTAACACTGTCTTCTGCTCCCTTTATTTTTATTTTTTTTCCCATCTTCGTTGCTGACCATGCAGCACCACATTTCACCTTTCCTGCTCTAGCATCAGTGCTGCCCTGGAATGCCTGTTTTCCATGTGCCATCCAAAAACCTCCCCCGCTGCCCAGAGGGCTGCAAACCCAACAGGACCAGTCCCGCCCACAAGCATCCTGACCATGCCTAGAGCAGGCTACAGCATCAACACATGAAGCATGCCAAATGCACAGCAACTGCCATCAGCAGATGTGCTCTGCACTTTCAGTGGGAGCCAAGTCCTTACCTTACCTTCTCAACTCAGTGTCTCCTGTCTCACCTCCACCTGGATTCTGGCAACCTTAAATCTTTTTTCAACTTTTACTGATGGGTTGGTTAGCAGGTTGTTGGGGGAGGGGAGAGCAGTTTTGAGCACTCATCATTTAGCTCAACTTCTGATTAAGTCTGTACCCAGGAGGACTAAAGTCTCCGAGACAGGCACAATAAAGGCACAGACCATAAGATACTCAACACACAGTAAGGGACGAAGTTGTCTCCTTGACAAATAAAAAGCTTGAGCAAAGACGACAGGTTGATATACACTTATCCTTTGGTCTAAATACCAGTAAGTTAGGTAAAATACAAGGAAAATAAATGGCTACAAGAATAAAGACAAGAAGACAAGACACAGGGTGGGGCAGGAGGAAACAGAACAAAACAAACCACACCCAACCATAAAGGGTTGGAAACTGTTTTAAAAGCTAAGGAAAAAGTCATCTCGATGCACCTCGGGTAGATCTAATGTAAGGAGCTGCTTTCTGAGGAGAGAGGAGAAACAAGAGTAGGTCAAGAAGAGCAAAGAGCCGGCGAGAGCAGCGAACCATCATTGCTACAGGCTCCTTTGCTGTGCAAGCACCAGCTGTACTGAAATGACAAACATCCAGAAAAGAGCAAGGCAGTTCTTGCACAACACGGCAACAATCAAATGAAGGATGGGTGAAACACACAGAAAAGACTATTTATCTATATACAAAGTATAATATGTACAGAATGCATTCTTACATACATCTACATACTATATGGTGCATTTTGTTGTCACTTACAGAGAATCTGTCCACATGCAAGCTTTCTTTTTCATGATGCTGATGTGATAAAGCCTGGGTTGTTTTTCTACTTGTTTTGACTTGTTTGGGAGTTTGGTTGGTTGGTGAGGTTTTTTTGTGATAAGTATCCCCTCATTGTTCTCCTGTGTGTTCCTCCATTAGTCTGCTGGTGTCCATCTATGCCCAGGTGTCTTATGCTTGTGACTCTTAGAAATCTGTCTACAGAACACCTATCACAAGGGGGTCCTGACCTATGACCAGGGCCTATACAAATAAAACAAATTACTTATTTGAAAATTAAATATTTATGATGCTCTTACAGACAAAATTCTCCCACAGAACAAGAAAAGCATAGCTCAACTCTGTGATGATGCAGAACTGTTGATTAACATAATTGAATAGCTTTTGTGCTCTCCAAGCAAATTACAAAATTTACAGTCACTGAGTCTTTGTATACACCCAAATGAGGAGATCAACTTATCTTCGAAGGGACCACCCATGTACTCTGTATTATTCTTCAGAGCCTTCTGATCAGGCACTACTGTTAGCAAAATTGAAGTGTGCCTTGGGTACTGATTCAATTATGAAAAACCTGTATGAAAGATCCTGGCAAGTAGGTTAATTATAGTATTCATATACTTTCTGAAAGACTTACTGAACAGGAAAAATCCATTTGGATGCACTGTAACTGATGTAATTCAGTATAAAGACAGGGGAAAAAAACACTCTTAAAACTTTACTTTCCTAATTTCAGTTTAACAGAGTACTGATGCACTAAACACAAAAAGGGAAAGTGTTCAAATATTTGGTATCTGTAGAGAAAGATCAAATTTTTCTTCCTCCCTTCATTCTGATAGAAACACTGACAGAAATTGCATACTATACAAAGTCAGCCTCTCCAGGATTTCAGCTCTTGTCACTGCTATGTTACAAGAGTTACAACTTGAATCCCATTTTCATCTGTCTGAAACTATTATCCAGGCACAATCTGTAAACCTTTCAAGTGACGTGATGTGAGCCGCACCTCATATCACTCTCAGTTTGTACCGATGAAAACGAAGGCAGCGCTTTTTGGAAAAGGGTAACTACTACCTCCTTTGCATTGACATTGAACCAAGTTTTATGTCTGCGAGCAAACAGGCAAGTGACGTAAAAGTAGCAATTTCTTTGGAAGGGAAGGAACTGTCTCCAGTTACTTATGCATGAACTTTTAAGGAGAGCCATCTATAAAGAATGGTTCTCATTACCATCCTCTATGCTTATGTATAACTACACACTCCCACCCCCACCATTTTTCAATATCTCAATATGAAGACTAATGTCAGTAGCTGATGCTTCAAAAGCAGACCCACTTTTCCAGTTTCCAACTACAGATACTCTGTGGGTAAATTTTCAGGCTAACTTTACTATTTCAGTAAATGAGCTGAAACAACTCTGCACCTGTAGTCCGCACCCAGACTGTCTCAAGCCAATCTAACACAACCTTCAGTTTTAGTACCTTTAGAGCAGCACTCACATCCCCTCAGTATTATCAACATTTAAAGAAGAGAAAAATGAACACTAATACCACTTCCAAATTCACACAACGCCATACCAGGGAAGGAAATGGAAAGTCCCTGCCTACATTCCCACTCTCCCCAGTCTTCAGCTTCCTCTGTATGCTACTACAGCATCAATTTATACCAGAAATGATGAAGAGGAGCAAGAAAAGTTAGTCACTGTGAAGTGAATTTGGAGAAGGCTGTTGCCCAATTACCTGGTTAGATTTCAAACCCCAAACAAAAGATGGAGAGTGTAACAAGGTCACAAAAAAAACAGAGAAAGAAATTATACACACAGAGAGAATGCTTGCAACAAGACAGAAGGACCTTCTACGTGCTATGAAGAATATAAGTGCAAGCTTGAATCAATAGTTTCTTCTATATATTAAACTTGGACAAGATGAACAATGCTGAGTTCCTCCATTTTTCCGGTTTTCAACAATTTTTTTTTTCCCTCCCATTGAAGTTACCTTCTTACAGAGGGAAATGAAAGCAGACAATGCATTAGTCTGTATTTAATTCTTTTGGTATCACCTGCACTGAAGCCTCTATCTGCTGTGCTTATATTACTGATGAGGAAGCAAATGCAGACCAAATTGTCAAGTATTTAAAAGAAAAAAGATTTAATCTTATATTTTTTTAAACCTGAAACCCAGACAAAATGATAAAACCATGAAAATCTGCATGAAGGAAAGTTAGCTTAAGTATTTAAGAAAATAAGTCAGCAAAGAAGGCCCCCAGAGTATCTACAGACCACAGGATCTTTCACTATTATAAATCCAAACAGTATGAAACTATGAAGGAATAACTAGTTTAGCTATAATGACATTCAGTACACACTGAAATAACACACTCCCCATGCAAAAAGCTGCTAGCAATAGAACTGAAAGTGAAACTTCACTATGCAATGTCCCTGCTGCTTGCGAATTAAAACACTTGATTTTTTGAAAGCATAGTTGTTTCAAAAAATCCCTTGGTGGCCGTTTTAGATTTTGACATGGAGTGTTTTATTTCCTTTAATGATACTATTCTATCTACTGTGTCAACAGGGAAAACTTCACCCCTTAAACTTTCAGTAAATCCAAGGTTAACACACTTTTTTTCCCTATGCCACGGTCTTTCCTCTCCTTGTACAGCATCTCAGCTCCAGCTGAGATGAACCTCTGGTTCAGAGAGCTGTGCTCTCCAGACCCTGCAAGAATGGAGATGCTTCTCCTACCAAGAGGAAAGGCAGACAGAGCCAAAAAAGACCCAGATGTTGTGTGGGTGCACAACTTTGGGCAAAGAGCTGCTCCTACACTCAAGCAACACAAATGTACCCCTGCAGAAGCATAGGCTCTTCGGCTAGGAATTACAAAGCCCACCAAAGCATATTTTCAATATTCCTTGTACACTGACACAGGCGGCACCCTGGCACTGCAGCACTTTAACACTTCTGAGAAGCACAACCTTATTCCCTCATTCCCTGGTATTAGGTGAGTGAACCTGAGTCTTGATGTCCTTGCATTTTCTCTGTTATTATTTATTATTCTCCTGCACAGCCTGTTGACAAGTGAGAACATAACCAGTTCTCATTCACTAGGAAGCTTCCAGATGCCATGATCCATTCTACCTCCCATTACCCCCTTACCAAATGCCACTTCCTTAGCCCTTCAGGAGCTTCCCTTTCTCACTTGCTCATATGGCTTCCCAACTCTTCCCCTCTTTAGTTCAATGACTGATTAATTTCAAAAAAGAAACCAAAACACCTTCAGCTTAGTAAGAAGATGTTTCCCCCTCCTTTCTCTCCTGTCCCACCTTCATCTCACACCACCACATACAGAGAAATACTTATAACGATGCAATTAAGACTAGATTCCTAAGTCTTGTCCCCAAAAGCTCAACATTCCTAAGTTTGGGACTGTCCCTATGACTAAGTGAGGTGCACCATGGCATATAACCTGCCCCATGTGTTGCAATGCGATTTTCTTGACAACAGAACATGACAACATACTGTACACTCTACAGTATGTCACAACACTTATGTTTTGGTTCAGAAAAGCTAGCCACACAAACACATTTCTCATTTTGTACAGATGTGCTTCTTCAGTTTCCTAATTGAAGAGAATGTCTGGCAGCATCTCACATTTGTAATCTTTTTTTTTTTAAGAATACATTAAAACTGGGCTTTTTTCACTTGTCATTTGTCAAATGAATCTCTCTCTTAAACCCAGTATTTCCTGTTCTCTCAGTAACTTCAACATTTACATATGCCTAATCCAGTATATTGCTGTTCAGTGAGTGCATTTTCAAGTCATACAGGGTGCAGACCAAGTAAATCTGAAAGACAAGTCCAGAATAATTAGCTCCTTTCAGTCAGTGAGCAAAAAATGGTAAAGCGTATGGAGTCAATCATAACTTCCCTTCTTCACCCTTTCCTTTTCTCAGACAAACACATTTGCCCACTGGCTCTAACCTCACAGACAGCAATAGCAGCTTGGTGACAAACACACAGTGGAAGACACAAAACGGCTCGTTCTGATTTGAAGGAGTTGGCTTCTCCAGCTTATCTCCACACTAACTTCTCTCATTTAGAATCACAGAGTGACTTGGGTTGAAAGGGCCTTTGAAGATCCATTAGTTCCAATCCCTCTGCCATGGGCAGAGATACCACCTTCCACTAAACCAGGTTGCTCAAAGTCCCATCCAACCTGGCCTTGAACATTTCAAATGGTGATTTCGGCTTCAGCATGAAAAACATCTTGTTATGGAGCTGAAAAGAGAAGTCCGCACCTTTCCTCTAGAAGAAATAGCTCTTTCTTTCATCACATTAAGCTACAGGTAACACAAGTGCTCTATCCAGAAAGCTTTAACACCTTGTAGCTCTCATGCCTTGTAAGAGAACCAGTGATAGAGACTGACACACATGTTACAGGCTGAAGGTAAGAAATACTTTCTACTTGAATTGTTATTTCTCTTTATCTGTGGCTAATGTCATCTCTCACTTCTTTCATCATTTTACTCCCAGAAGCCAATACAACATGGAATAAAAGCCAATGTATCTGAGAACTGACAAGGATGCTGTGTTGGAGCTGCTTTGGAACCACCACAAAGCTGAGAAGTGGTCTGAGCCTCCAGTATTATACAAGCAACAGCTAAATACATTTTGTGTAACTATTTCTAAAATCCACCTACATTTGCTAGAAAAAACAAGCAGTCTAAACCTGAAAACAGTTACAATATTCTGCCAGAAAAACAGCAAACATATAAAGTTCCCTTGATGTTTCCACATGACTGAGTTTTTGCAACTACCAATCTACTGGTGACACCCTAGAAAATCAGGATGAACTAGAAAAGAGTAATAGGTCTAAGGGTGTATTCTTTCCCAGCTTCTCCCTTAGAGGTTGCATACCTTACTTATATGGCTACTATTCTAATCACTTAAAGTGAGTGATACTCAGAAGACACTCATCATATTATGAAATGAAAAATCCTGTAACAATAATTTTTTCAAATAACAGCAATATCACACTGCCATCTCATACGTTTTTCATCTTCTGCTTCTGTATTCTGAGAATTCTCTACACCTTCACTGCAGTTATCTCTTCATCCTTCCAAGTTTAAGTAACTTAGTGACTTCTCTCCAGGTTCTATGGAGGCATTTATCTTACAAGCAGTCCTGCAGTATGAAATTCAGTTTGTATTGGCATAATTGCTTCACACAAAAACAATCCTAATTTTAGCAGGACCTTATTTTGTAAATCCTTGTTTCCATCTTGATTGACCTTGTAGTAATCCATGTAGTTTTTTTGGTTACACAAAGAAGTACAGTTTATCTGATATAATTATCTTTTCATTAGTATCTATGTTTGGCATCCTAAACTATCATGCTTATTTTTTGAAGCATGCTCACAATCCTTAACTCTGTATACCTCTTCAGCCACACACAACTCTACCTTCCAATGTGATGATCTGTGGACTTTAAAACAACCAAACAAAAAAATCACCGCTTCCTAAGACTCAAGCACTTCCCTGTCTCAGTCTTTCTTCTGCAAACACCAAGAAGATTTTTTTGCATTTTATCGACCACCCCTTCAGCTTAACACTCCTGTACACAAGTTGCCAACAACAGGAGTTTCCATAGGATTCTGAGATTCTCCAACACTGCTATTTTCCACTATGTCCTTTCTGCATATGAACTTTCTCTCTTTCTACAGTTTCCCAATTCCTACCTCCTGCCACTGTAATCCACAGCCATTGCATGTGGCAAGTCAAAAACAAGCTGTCCTCACTTGCTAGAACCAGCCACTGAAAAACAATACAACTGAATCCTTCCTTAACAGTCACAGACACAAACACCTTTGTAACATTCAAGATGTTAGGCATTATTTACAGAAGCATTAGGCAAAGCATTTCCCCTTAAACTGCCTTCATCAGAACAGTAGCACTGCCTGGCCCGTGCATGGAAGGTTTCTGTGGTCTCCTATTTGCTCTTAATGTTAAGCCTCCCAAGATGTACAGTCCACAGATTTAGCTGTCTTATCTGCGACACACTGACCTACAGGTTTCAGCAGTCACTGCTCGCCCACACTACCAATGCCTCTGGATATTGAGGGCCTGATCCCTACAAACATCTGTGCACCAGCCACCTGCCTGCATCCCACCTCCTACTTTCAGTGTAACATTCTCCTGCAACCCCAGAGGAAGGTAGACTTAGGTTCATCCTACCTTAATTAACACAGCCACAAAAGGCCACCTTAGGCCACTCACAAGAAACACCTTTATAATCACCAAGCAAAGCACAGTTCTTAAGGAACAATATTTCATATAAAGCATGAAAGATATCTTGAGGGAAAAGAATCCAACAGCTTGAGACACAAAGTCTTATCCAGGTCTAAAACAGCAGCACAGACTTGCATTTTCATATTCTTTCAAGGTACATAATTTTTTCAACCTAATACACAATACCTTCTTAAAAACTGTGCCTTCCTACCTCCTCATGGCCATGAATCAAGTAGCACTACAGCCAGCAGACAAACACACATGGCTTTTCTGCAGGAAAACCCAAGATCTCATCTCTACTCTGGATTGAGAACACTGGGGATATAAGGCTGTCACACTCCTAACCTTGGGAATGGCTAGAGGTGCCTTCCTACCTCCAACCACCAGGTCTGCTCCTGCACAGCCACAACTGGTTTTGGGGATGAACTGGGAAAATAACACAAGAATAAATCAGTGAAACCAAAGAAGTTAGGGCAGTTTCTTGATCCAAACCAGTCCACTGACAGCAGAAGCTGTCTGAGCAACAGAGGAGTGGGCACCACAGGATATGGCTGGCAACTGGGATCACATAAGCCAGCACTGGCACTTAGAGAAGCACAAACAAAACCACAGCCAGCATCACCTCAAGTGAGAGTGACTGCACCAAGACCTGTTCCTCATTGATGAGTGCACAAAGCAATCTCTATCCACTCTTTACACAACTCACAACACGCATGCAACACTCTGCTGTATGTTTTTCCTCCCATATTGATGCCCCTTTCCACCCCCCTCAGCATGAATCTAACAGCAGCTTCAGGATAATCTAACACTATGTTCCAGGGATAAAGGAGCTTTTGTTTTGAAAAATTTAACAAGCCCAGCAAGATCAAATTATGATCAGCAGTCTTTAAAAGTAAGGATATATGAAAATTCCTATGCAATAAAAATAACTTAGCCAGTAAATGTAAATTACTTAGGTTATCACACAATTTCTTACATGAACACAATAAAGAGCATTCAAACCACCATCCACAGACATGAATGATGATTTACAGTGTCTAAACTTCACCGAGAAGAAAGCATTCCAGGCTGCAGTCCATCAGCTGTGAGTGAGGCCCTAACAATGTGACTTTGAGGAGTATCAGTTTGTTAACTCTGCTGGGAGTTGTTTAATGCAGGTGAAACCGGAGCTATGGATCCCAGTTCCATACCCCTTTTCCAGCAAAACTCACAGATTCTCTCCAGTCCTCTGGCATTCAGAACTGGCCATTGCACCAAGAAACACAGAAACCCAGAATTATTATAAATACAATTTCATGGACATGAAGTGACTTTCAACATGGACTGAACTCTTTAGAGATATTAATTTAAAAGCCTAAATCAACAGTTTAGGATTTCCTCTAAGCTGCAGCTTTCTCAAGTCAATATTTGTAAATCACGTTTCATGTTTCCAAGGAAACCAAGTGGGTAATGCCTCTTGCAAACAGGCTCTTTCAATACATTTTTCATGACTATAAGGCTCGCAAAAGTTATTTGCAGTCTAACAAATGAGAGAAGTTACACTTTTGCTTATGTATTCCAAAAAAACCATCAGCATTGCAGGGGCAACTGAAGTAATGTAGGCAGCAAGAATCTACAAAAATCCCTGTGGACCTTGCAATCTGAAGCACACATATAGTAACTCTGGTATTATTCAACTTTTCTATGTAACTTTCCCAATGGTAGATCTAAAAACGTCCAGGGTGAACAGCATTACATTAATTTTGCACATGCAAAAATGAGGCACTTCCTTAATGACTTCCAAATTATCAGCCAGTACACCACCTATGGTGTACATCACACTACCCTCTCCAAAAACCTATTACGCATCTCACACTAAAGTTCAAATATTAAGACAGAGACCAAATCTAGGAACAGAGTAGCACATTTTAACAGAATGCTGCTTACTTGATTTTTATTACTCTTCTTCTTATTTGACAGGTATTTAAATCAACTTAAGGTATGACTGCTTACTGCATCCTATAGACAAAGTAGATGGTGAGGAGCACAAAATACACTCAAAGTAATTTTGTTGATGGAATCTTTAGCAATCTGTTCATGGAAGAAGCAAGATTATCAGCAAAGTAGCAATGATATAACAACTCTATATGAAGAAGAAAGGAGGAAAAAGTAAAATCTTAAGTAGAAATAACAAATTTACGATTTCCACTTTAAAAAATGTGAAGACTTAAAACTTTAAAATAAAATGCCTGTAACAGCATTTTTGTGTTCTTACACACTGAAGACAGATCAAAGCAACACAGAAATTCGTTTTCCTGTCTGTTAGAAATTCTGTAAGACTTGTTTCCAAAAAAAGCCAGGTAATGTATTGGTAGGGTTTTTTTTAAATTACATACTTAAGGAGCATTATGTGTCCAAACATTCTTGCTGAAAAACAAAGATTCTGAAGTTTCACCAGAAGAATCCAGGCTAGAAAAATACACATCACACCCTCACATCTACATACAAGACACCTTCATCAACTGCTTAATACACAAAATATACCCAAAGTTCCTAAAGATGTTGTATTTTGCTTACTCAGACAAACTCAACACTGGGTAAGACATGGATGCTCTTTGGTGGCTCAGCCCTTTGGAAAGCACCTCAGTATCCTCCTAATGTAATACGCATGGAGCAGAACTCACAGACTTTGGCTATAAAAATTTACTGAATCCAGCAGGAATGTACAACTTAAAAAGATCCATATTTAAGAACAGCATGAAGCCTTGAAGGAGCAGCCGGGAGACTTTTGACATTACATTAGAGGATTGTTCTAACAACAAAAATTAATCCATTGCAACAGAATCACTTTACACAATGTACCAGGCATCATATCAGCTACATAAACTTCCTTGGCAAGCCATGAAAACCGATTTCTGCCTTGCAACATGTCTCAAAGTTGTCTGTAGACTAAGAAATGTTGTTCCAGAGCTGATGACGTATTAGTAATGGACAAGATCTTCAGTGGGCAATAACCAGTGCTGCAATAAGAGAAATACATGTTGCATGGAAAGTATATTCAGCAGCAAGTAGTTTTCAAAAGACCTCAAGTCAACTCTGAGCAACAATGGGCTTTTTTTTTTTTTTTGGCCACCGTTTACTCTTGAACCATACACCTTTACTTTTCTTGGACCATTTATGTCCTGCATCATACCCCTTAATTTAGTAGTTTCTCTCCCCTGCATCCTACCTTCATCCCAGAGAAGGGCAACTCAGACAGAACCCAACAGCAGAACTTGAAAACAGATGGGAAAAAAAAGAAACACCTTCTCAAGATCCTGGAGGCAGAACAAACACAAGGACACAAAAAGGCAGCCTGCACCCAGAGTGAAAAGAAAGGAAAAGAACCCAGGGACACTCCTGCTAGATTGCAAGTGATATCGTGGTCACTTCAAATCTCAGATGTCCCAGTTACAGAAGAGCAGGACACAAAAGGCACCTGACAGCTTGACCTAAATAGAAGAAATGGAGTCCCCTTCCATGTGGCAACTTTTGAAATACCCCAAGTTTTTCCAAAGGTAATGCAAGACAAGTATCGAGACACCACGCACAGCTCTATCTGCCTATGGCACCGACCCAGAAACCAAGGAGTTACTGCTTCACCACACTGTTTTAAGGAACTGCTGCAATAAATCCTCAGCACAAATTAAAGGCTTCAGGGACCTATAACGAGCTATGTCATCTGTAACATGAAAACATAAATTAAGTGATGACTAGTTTTTACATTTAGAATTGTGTGCAATGGAAACTAATATTACATTAAAAAAATAAAAACTTCAGAGTAAAAGAAGATAAAAAGGCTAACAGTCATTGCATGGAGAAAACAGGAACAGCATTGCTGGTGAAGAACAAACAACAACACCTAAAAACTCCACTTGAGCAAAAAAGTGAAATCAGTATTAACCTTTGCAGAGGAAAGATTTTTAAGGTGATGACCACAAATGCTTTAGGCTCACATTTCTCCTTTGCCACACAAAGCCCTGTACTCAGATGACAAAGTTCAAAAGCTCCATATGGAGATGTTTGCAAGCCTTGCTCACTATCACCAGACAGTATGGGGCTTTTTCTTCATAAACTGGTGGTTCCTAAAGAACATAAAAATCATGAACAGCAGCAAGCTCAATGGAGGAAAGCACAGGCACGCCACTGGAAGCATCAGTGAAGACACTGCAATGTGCACTGGAGAACAGTGTCAGGAGGAAGAACCAGAGCAAATCCTGGGACTAACAGGTGACCAAAAGTCAACTGGATCTTATAAAGGTTTTATTTTTCCCCCACAGGCTAACCAGTTTTACAGTAGCAGTGCACAAGGTGTGTGTAAAATTAGCTTTCTAATGTATTTCTTTTTCCTTTTTTAAAACACAGGTAAGTAAACATACATTTAGTCTTTTCTAGAGCATAAAGACATACTCTTTCAGAGTGTCTCCATCATGCCTGAAATATTTCTAGTGCTCTTTACCTGGTTCACTTGCTCTCAGGCAGCTTGAAACACTAATAAACCTTTCCTCTAACCACCACTTTTCAGTTTTCTGACTTGCTGCACAGGGCTGGACCACACAATGGTCCTTGTTCCCAGCCCTGATCCTTCTCACAGGATCTGCACTAGTTACGTCAATTTGAAAAAAGAAACAAACGACGCCAACAAAGTTCCTTCTCCCTCTCAAGAGGAAGCGAATTACATGTCCAATTGTACTATGTTTTGGTAACTCTGTGTCCTGCATCATTTAGCCTGGTTCCACAACAAACACCAGTAGAAATGGAGTTAGCACATTGAACAAAACCACACAATGAAAAGCTGGCAAACAAACAAACAAATAAAAAATAAAAACAAACAAACAAAAAATCTTACTTTGGTCTTTTATAGCTATTTCAAGAAGTTAGAGATAAGGCAGAGGAAAACAAAAAGAGAAAGGCCCATCTTTAATTTGGTTTCCCTATAAAATAAGGTTACTTATGAACACTGCTTTAAAGTCACAATACACAAAAATTAAGCTTTATGTACATAATTATATCTCCTCAAAAAGACTGAGGAAATAGAGCAGTACATAACTAAGCACTGAAAAAAAAGTCTCCAAAAAGGATGAAATAACTACCATGAAGAGCTCCAGTTTGAGTACCAGAAGGACTTCAGTGGTAAGATTACTGTGAAAGAGTAAAACTTCCCAAAGTTGAACAGAGCTCAGCAAAATTGGCTGGTATTCTTACTCACTCTCTTAAAACTGATATGATTAATGAGCAGCAGCTGAGGACAAGGGGGAATGGAGTATACAAATAGCAGCATTATTAAATTTTAAATTATCCTAATTAA